>CM031873.1:4502717-4571511 GCA_018697195.1 Certhia americana
CCCCCCCCCATCCTTGGGGATGATGATGCAGCCCCCCCATCCTTGAGGATGATGATGCAGTCCCACCCTCCTCCTTGGGGATGATGCAGAGCAGCCCCACATCCCTGTGGGGGTCAGAGGAGGGTGCAGACCCTCCGTTGCTGGGGACGATGATGCAATCCCCCTATCGCTGGGGATTAGAGGACGATGCAGCCCACCCCCCATCCCGCGCCAATGGCGCAGCCCCCTATCCCTGGGGACGATGATGCAATCCCCCCATTCCTGGGGACCGGCAGACGATGCAGCCCCCCCGGCCCGGGGCCGGCAGCGCAGCAGCGCGACCCCACCCCACCTGACCACGCCCCCCGGCCACGCCCTGACCACGCCCTGACCACGCCCTTCCCTCCCGCCCCATCCCCGCGGTGGGCGTGTCCTGTGAGCGCTGTGGGCGTGGTCTCTCCTGGCCCCGCCCCCGGGCCGTTACTTGCCGCCCCTCCCCTGCCCTCCCCCTCCTGCCGGCCGCGCGCTCCCGCTCACCGGCGCCATGGCGGAACAGCCCGAGGAGGGGGCACCGGCACCACCGCCGGCACCGGCACCCCCGGCTCCCCCCGCCGCGCTGCCCCTCTCCGCCCCGCCGGGCGGCTCCCAGCGCCTCCTCTTCTCCCACGACCTGGTGTCGGGCCGCTACCGCGGCTCCGTGCGCTTCGGCCTGGTGCGCCTTATCCACGGCGAGGACTCGGAGGAGGACTCTGAGGAGGGCGGGCGCGGGGCCGCGGCCGGCGGCGCCGCCAGCTCGGGCGGCTCCGAGTCGGGAGGCCCCGGCGGCGGCGGCGGGGAGGACGGCCGCGCCAGCCCGCTGCGGCGGGGCTATGTGCGAGTGCAGTGGTACCCGGAGGGCATCAAGCAGCACGTCAAGGAGACCAAGGTGAGCGGGGCGGGGGGCGGCCTGCACGGCCCGGGCCCTTCCCCGGCCGGCTCGTGTCGGTTGCAAGATCGCGGCGCCGCCTTGAAGGCCTCCCGGGGCAGGGCCTGCAGGGCCTGAGGGGCTGCTGGTTCGGCTGCTCTGGAGCATCCCCACCGCAGGTTGCTGCCCTGTTTTCCCCGTGCGGAGAGCAGCCGGAGCGGGGAAGGGGGACGGTGTTTTCCAAAGTGTGAAATCCCGTTCCCTCCCTTCATCAGGCTCCCTCTGGCAGCCCAGCATGGATGCTGCTGCTGCCTTGCGCTGATGGCAGGGCACGGCTGCTCTGCTGAGGCGGTGGGGCTCGCTGGCGTAAGGAGGAATGTGCCTGTGAAGGTGATTTGAGCGAACTTCCAGACATCTCTCACTTGCTGGAGTTTTAGGCCGGTGTCTCAACCTTTGTTGCACAGTGTCGTCATCGCCTGTTGTAGGGGAGTCAGCAGTCGAGCAGGGAAACCACCCCTGGATAAAGATTTCAGCAGGAAGCAAACACGGTTTGGATCTGCCCTTGTTTACGTGAGCATTTACCCCTCGCTAATGAGGCACACGTAAATCTGTGGCATCTTAATTATATCTGATGAGCCACAAGGTGTAGGTCTGCATTGGAATATTCCCACTTCCCAAAGTTGGTCTGGCCTGGGGTTTTAGCCCAGGCTGAGTGACAGTTCAGAGACAAAAGCAGGCGAGGGGGGCACTGTAATAGAACACAAAGGGGCTGCCAGGGATGGGCGTTGCACTGAGCAGAACCGGTGCCTGCACTGTCCCTGCAGGGTCCCCGTGCTCCTCTGGGCTGGCACTGAGAAGCAGGAGGCTTCTGGAGAACCGTCTGCTTTGCTGTTTCAGAAACGGCCCCACACACCGCAGGAGAGAGGGGAGACTGAGAGGAAGAAAGGTGTGTTGCAGTCCTAAAGGCATCGCTAGGATTGCCAGTGCTACAGAATGAGCTAAATTTAGGTGGTAGTGTCATTAGACACGTGACCGCTTGGAGATAAGGAAAATGAAAACAGGTATTCCGAAAAGATACTGCCACATGATGTATTTCTGCCTTAAAAAAAAAAAAAAGCCTCTTTTTTTTATAAAAAAAAAAAAATCGTAATTCAGTCACTGCAGCCTTCCAGTAAAATCTTCAGGTGTTGTTGCAGCAAAAATTTGTCCCAAGTTGAGTTTGGTTTTCAGCATCTAAACAAAGCTCCCTCCGTTTGGGCGAGTTTAGTTGGTGCTGTTTGAATTCAGTTGGTGCTGTTGGGTTCCCAAATCCAGAAGTGTTAGCTCTGACTTCAGTCACTTGGTAGCTGCACCCATTGCAGTGTTAGAAAAAAGCTGGACTGAGGAGGATCAGAAATCAAAAGCAGTTATGTAAATAAACAGTCTTTCTGTCTTCCCTTTTAGTGCTGCTGCCCTGATGTAGGTGCCTTTACCACTCGGGTAATGGACCCTGGGGAGAAGTTTCCTGAGTGCTTGAGAAATTTAGGTGTACTTCTATTGATTTTTTTTTTTTTCCCCCCCCAATTTGGAAAGCTGCCCACTAACCAAATTGAGAGGCATTGTGTACAGTCTGCACTGCAGTTTGGGGTTGCTGAAAACAAACCTGATGCCACTGAAAACATGCAATGGGACTAATCGTGGCTTTGTGGTTATAATTGGGTTTTTTAGCTGTCTGCTGACCCAGCCCCTTTTTGGTTCCACTGATAGGTGAGAACCAGCCAGGTAAGCCTGACATGCTTGTCATTGTCCATACTGGGAGGGGTACAAATGATAGACATTATATGGTTATCTTGGGTCTAAAGTTTGTTGGGGTTTTGGTGCTGTTACCTACAGGTGCACGTTTAGGCTGTGCCTGACTTTCTAGCATCTTTGGCTGTGAGAGTCTTGTTTGATGTCCTTAAAACATTAACCTGTCCTGGTGACAGCTAAACCCTGGACTCCAGAGGGTTTCCCTCTTTTATTTCCCTTAATCTGAAATGGGCAGAGGGTAGAAGTGCTCTTGGGGCCAGGGCTTCTGTGTGTCTATTTAGTGTATCAGATCCTGATTCCATACAGAAGGCTGGCTGCCTGTCTGCTGTTTGTCAGGTGCTTCAAGATTTGGGAATCCTGGTGTGTGTATTGGATAGAACGGCTGTTGTAACTGAGAGAGAAATAAAGTTGTTGGACATTTTGAGTCCGGTGAAACAGCACCTTTGGCTTCCAGTGCAAAGGTCAAAAGCGACTTTCTGTACCCAGTTATAATCCTTGAGCTTTCCTGTCTTTTCCTGGACAGTTTGAGTTTTTTGACGTAGGTTGTCCCGTCATTTTTGCTGTTGGTTCTGGCAGTTCATCACTTGCTGTTGCTCTTTCCTGTTGGGAATGGCAGGCAGAACACAATTTAAACCCAGGCACACAATTACTGATGTTAATCAGTAGTAGAAACTTTCTCTTGAGATACAGCTTAGCAGTTGGTGCAAAGCCCCACCAGCTTCTCCAAGAATTGTGTATGTGGACACATTCCTGCCTTTGGTTCCCCTGTTGATAGTCATTAGCAGCATAACAATGATGTGAATAAATGAAGAGCCAGGATTTTTCTCTCTGTGCTCCTTTCAAGTGCTCTTTTCCTGTTTTCCATGGGTGTATCATCCATTGAAGACACTGAGAAATCACTGTTGCTGAGTATTGTAAAACCTAAGCAGACCTGAAAGGAGAAAGCTTCCCTTTCCAAATATGTTTGCCATCCATGTCTTCCTTGACCTAACAAATCCTCAGAGCAGTTCCTCTGGCTGGCTAAAGCCCTATCTCTGGATTTAATTTGGAAGTTTGAACACTTGATGCTTTTCTAACAAATTATCAGGAGTATTTGGGACCCAGCTGAATTATAATTTCAGGATCTCTCTGCTGTAGTTCAGCATTCCTACTGCACACGGCCTTTGGGAACTTCATGGAAATACTTGAACATATTAGGTATTAGTCAGGCTCTGGGGACTTTAAAACGCTGCTGCCCTTCCTCCTTCCTCTCCCCTGAAAGCCTCAGAGCTCTCTGCCACCTTTCATTTTCATAAAGGCTGGGCAAGGCAGATGGGCCTCTTGTGCAGCTGGGGTAAATGGAAAGTGCAGGTGTTGTGTTTCAGCACCTTATCTGAAGGCCTTCAGCCAGCCAGGCCTCCGGAGTTGCCTGTGCCTGCCTTTGGGAGTGAGGGCTTGGTGTGATGCTGTGATACACAGGCAGTACTGATGTATGTGTAGGGCCCATTGCAGGACCCCAGGTTTGTCCTAAAGAGTCCAGGTGCAGCTTTAAAAAGGTTTTTAGTAGTCTTTTTTGTAAGGTCCAGAATATGATTTAGTTTGGATGACTCTCTTAGCTCATTCAACTTTGCTTTGGAAACAGATTCAAACTACCAGAACTCCTCAGACTTAAGCTGGTGGCTGATAAACTCATTACCTGGAAATTATCTGATGTTATCTCCAAAAGGCTCTTCATGAATTCAGCTCTGCTTCATCCCATACAGACCTTCTGTTCTTTTCCACCCTTCACTCCTGTAATTTCCTGACCTCCAGATATAGGGTCGTGGTTCTAATGCAAGGTCACAGGAGGAGTTTCTGGAGATGCTCAAAGTCTGTGTTTTCCCTCTGTCCATTCACAGCCACTCTGAGCCCTCCCTGCTGGGATCCCAGATCACCAGCATGTGCCCTTCAGATGTTAATCCTAGCTAGTGACTCTGCAACTTATTTACAACTGGGGCATGAAAACAGCCTTAAAAATCTTCCATCTTCGAACCTGGCGAGGTGTTGGCCATCTGGAAGTGCAGTGATGCAGTGTGAGTACATTGGGCAGGTGGAGAGGGATGGCAGGATCCTTTTTGGGGCCTTGAGGAAATGCTGGCCACAGTGTCAAACTGGTTCTGTTGCAGCACACAAATTCCATGCCCATAAACTATTAATAGTGGGTTTTACTGTGTGAGGAAGCTGTATCTAACTAACCCTGTTCTTGCATCTGACATTTCAGTCAGTCTCCCAGGAGGGTTCTTTGAAACCACCTGATGTTTGTAGCTGTTAGAGACAGAAGAGAAAAGGCTTACTGGAATTTTTGCAGTTCTGCATAATACAGAACCAATTAATGTGTGACCTTTCTATCCTGTGAGTATCCATTGCAAGGTTAGGTACCCTTGGGTCAATTCCCCGTTTTACTTTGATTTGTTTGGCTCTTGTGATATAGACTCTGGGAAAATCATTAATATTTTACTGCAAAAGTGGAATCCAGCGCAGTTCACAGCGTGGAAGTCTCAGGAGTACTAAATATTGTACACTGTTAGTGCTTTGTGTACTGTGTGCAGAGTGAATTGGTAATTCAGGAGTAGAAAGTGGCCATCTGGGTTAAGCCATTTATTATAATTATTCCAAATGTAGGCAGGAGTGTTATTTTTAAAATGGACGAAGCCTGTCCTCAAGCAAGCAGTGTTTGTAATGTGCTCTCTTCCAGTGTGCTGCTATAGCTTAAAAAAACCCCAAACTAAATTAGTAATGCTTTTAGGACTAGTAAACAAACTAATGTGCACTAAAAGCTTTAGAAGGAATCAATCAATGCCTGTGACAGGTTCTGAAATACCTGTGTGGGTGAGACATTTTGCTGCAGCTTTCTCATGCAAGTTTATTTGCTGATGCGATGCAGCTCCAAAGTGCAGACTTTGGTAAAAAAGGGACTTCAGGCAATTTTATAAAGTTTCTTTTTCGGCTGGAGATTCTTTATTGAAGTTAAATAGCAGCAGCTTTGACAAATGCTTTTTGGTATGAGGTCTTGCTTTCCTATGGCAGCTGTCCTCAGCTCCTCTCCTCTCTTCAGAGGAAATACATTATTTTTAAATGTTCAACATCTGTGTTGGTGTGGGAAATAATTGGTGTTTGGAAAGCTAAAAGCCTCTCCTCCTTTGACTGTTTAATTGCTTGGGGGATTTCAAAGGCTCAGAAGGTGATGACACCTTCCTAAATGCTACTTAGGAAAACCCTGCCTCATTTTTTCCATTCTGCTGTTACCTCCCACCATGTGCAGGGTCTTTGCCCAGAGGGACATGTGTTTAGGTCATCCTAAGTACAGGAGCTGATCATTTGAGCTGAAATCCTTGCACTTGCTTTTGAGGTTGACTTTTCTGGAACTAAGAGATGTGAGATGATGGCTCAGCCTCTGCATTTTCTGTAGCTCTCCGGAGTACTTGATCTGTAACTCAGCTCAGGCTCTACCCTGTGTAGCTGATGTGCCCTATTCCTGAGTCCTTTAGCACCTGTGGCAAGGTATGAGAATGTTAACTCCTAGGGGAAAAAAAAAGCCTGAAGGGAGACTTCATGGTAATGCTTTGGGCTTTTTTCCATTTGCATTTAGGCTGCTAAATAGAAATGTGCGTGTTTATGTCTGAATCGAAAATATTCTGCTAACTTGAATTTGTGAAGTTAAACAAAAGTGAGTTTCTCTTAATGCCCTGGGATTGGGATAGGGCTTTTTCTTTCTCAATGTTAAATGTTCCTGTGAAGGGAGCAGGAAACTTTGAGGGGTAATGATTGTTAGGGGTGACTGAAAATACTATGAACACCATGTAGTTTTGACAGTAAAGATGCTAGAGAATGCTGATTACTGTAATAGCTGCAGCACTTTCAGACGTGCCTGAGTTTCAAGTTGACAGGTATCTTTTTAGCTTTAATGCTCTTTCTGGTGTGTGCTGACTGAATTTCAGAAGATCCTGTGCCTGTGGTGGTGCAGAGCACACACAGCCCAGCTTGGTGCAGTTGGAGACTTAGACTTGGATGTATTTCTGGATAGAAAATATCTCTTCCTGTGCATTTCAGGGTTATTGTTACCTCTTGTGTGTGTATCACTGCATATCTGGCCTAAAGAAAGGGATGGAGTCATGTGTCTGCTGTGCTTTCTGCCCCATGTTTTGGGAGCACCTGGACCAGGCCATGGAAAAGTAACAAGAGGAAATAGTGAACATTTACTGGGCTCAAATCTTCAGCATGTGGTGTAGATGGAAACAAATATGGTGGTGCTGGATTTGATCACTATGTTGTATATATGCATGTGCAGGAGGAGTTCAGGGGAAGTACAGGTGATGTTATCTTTGTTTTCTGCCCTTAATTGTATTAGGGTTTAGAGCAACTTAATGGAGAGGCAGATCCACTAAGTACCTGCAGATGAAATTTCCTCCTCTCATAGAGTGACCTGTAGATCAAGGCCAAAACCATGAGTTGAGAGTGGGCAGATTCAAAGACTTAAGAAATCTGTGCCTCTCTGTATGTGTTTTGGTTTGCTTTTTAAAGAAATGGCATCACTTTTATGCTTTGTTAAGCCTTCTCCATCAGTCAGGTGCAGGTTGTACCAGAGAAGCTGTGACTGAAGGGAGCTGCAGTTCAGTTCAGGTTACTGGGGAGACTTAAGCTAAATAGCATTGATGCTTCTGTGCTGTGTGATAAGAGTGTGCACCGTGTACCTGCTGGTCTAAAATATAATAAATTAATAGTTAGCATGTGGAAGTGGTGTCTTAGACCATCTCAATGAGCCTCTGTATTTTTGGTGGGGTTTTGGATTTGTTTGGTGTGTTAGCTGCTGGCACGGTGTATGAGGTTGCTTGGATATACAAAGTGGAAGCTAAGATACAAAATGCTTTTTATGCACATATGCTGAGATCCTGAAAGTGGGACACATCAAGCTACACCATAAATAACCTGTCCAGTTTTTCAAAGGGTTTGAACAACCAGCTCCCTGATGATGTATGTTGGATGCTCAATGTAGGTAGGCTTCTTTGGGATTGCAAAGCTGGGGTTTTTTCCATGCTTTTGCCATTGTCTTCAAAATCATGACCTCTGTTTCTTTCCTCAACAGCTGGTTCTGCTGCTCTCTGTGAAGGCTGTTGGTAGGAGGTGAGACCAAGGACTGGCAGCAGAGCAGGCCAGGAGAGGACAGGAGCACTTGGTGTCTTACTGTAGCTTCCAGGCCAGGAAAAATTAAATTCACAGGAGTACATTAGGAACAAGGAAACCATGCCCAGCTTGCATTTGCAGTGGTATCACTTCACAGCCTCTGGTTACAGCCTCTGGAGTTGAAGAGGAAACTGCATCGCCATACCCTTGGTCTGTTGAGCAGCATTGGTTTTGTACAATAAAACTGCAGCAGTGGTACCATGTGGTTCTGTATTCAGCACACATCAGACACAGTCTGTGGTTTGCTCTCACTGCTGCCTGTAAAACCTTTAGCTTTTCTGCTTGTACTTGGAGACAGCCAAGTAAAGAGGGCTATTTAATCACCAGCTGAAAAGATGAGGAGCTTAAGGCTTTTAACTATTTTTCTTAGCCCAGAGCTGGGAGTTCTGGTACCTTATTTCTGTGGAAGTGACTGGGTACAGTTGTCATTTGTCAGCGAATGATGAATCTTCTGCTTAGTAAAATACACTAATACGGTGAGCTGGAATTAGTTCCATCATGGCTGATTTATTTTTTACCTACTTTTGAAAGGATATAACTTCTTTGAGAATAAAAGAACTTTGTGTATGAATCATTTGGGTGTAAGAAATGGTGCTGCTTTTCTGCTGATAAAGAATACTTAGCAAATAAGTAGCACTTTTCATCTTCAAAGCGTTTTCTAGGCTCTGATGTGGCAGTGGGTGTTGGAAGGGTGACAAAACCTCTCCCCTCAGGTGACTCTGGGTAAGACAGCCAGCATTAGTGCTGCCAGGTGGTGTTTTCCTGTGCTCAGTAATTTCTCTATTTGACCATTTCCAGGGTTCAAGAGCATGAGCTGGCTGCTGAGTGGAAAAACTTTTTGACATTCCTCAGTGCAGTTACAGCTAGAGATTTGTCTGGGAAAATCACTCTCAGGCAGAGCCACAAGACATTGGTTATTTGGCACATGTGTGAAATGGGATTCTTGGGAACTCATCACTTGGCATTGAGTAACTCAAGTTTGATTTGGTTTCACTTGTGAGGAACTGAGTAACCCAGTGTTTTAAAAGTTACTTTAGGTGCAAATCTAGTGAGCTGGGGGTTTTGCAAGGCTGGGTGATAAGTGTGGTCAGTGGAGAGCAGCTGAGATTAACTCTTAAGTTAGTTCATAGTGGTGTTTCTAGAATTAAGTAGATGTTTCTGACCTCTTGGCTCAAGATCTGAGAACTGGTCCTAGATGTCAGTCCTCAATGAAATTGTTGGCAGCAGCTATACTGAAACAGTTGGAGCTTGAGTAGTACTGATCACCAAGGAACCTTTGCATTTTCCTTTACCCTCGTGGCACTAAAATGGTTATTCTGCTTTACCTGCTGCCCATCCTGTGTCCCGTGCTGCCTCTGCCCTCACATCTTTGCTTTGCAGTATTTGGAGTGAGTGGGCATGGAGCACTGCTTAATATTTTTGTTGAGAGTTGATGAGATTTCCAGCAAGGCTCTACTTGTCCTTTGGCTTTGCCCTTCTGTCTACTTTTGAAGATGAAAGTTGGGGTTTTTTCCCTCTTGGAAGGTGGGTTATGTATCTAATCCAAGTGAATAAATCTCATGACTATTGCAAGTAACATTTATGCTTCCATTCAGCCTCTGTGTCCAAGTTCCTTGAAACAACATTAGTCTTGAGACAAAACATCCAGCTATGTAATAACTCTAAATTTCAAAAATGTGGCTAACTGGCTGGAAATGATATGTCATGAACTGCCTCTTCAGATTTGTTTTGTCCTTAGCACATTCAATTTCTGTCAGAAGTCTTTTCTCTGTCCCTGTGCTGCAGGTTGTTGAAGTTGCTCTGATTTCCCAAGCTGTAGTACAGCCTTGTCTTACTGAAGTGTCTGTGTGCTCAATTTAAAGCAGAAAGTGGGAGCAGGGAAGAAGAAGAAATCTCCATCCTTCGTTTAAAACTTGCTTTTGTGTTTCTTTAAGTCTGCAAACGTGGATGATTCATTTGCTTCCTGTAAGGGGTGGTATGGCCAACGTTTCAAGTGTAGTCCAAAGTTTGGGAAGCTCTTCCTCATTGCAGTAGTGCATAATCACACAACTTCCTCGACTGTGCATCTCTATACATTCCTGAAATACAAGAAAGAAGAGAGCATCCTGTGGAATGTCACAGCAGGGAAGGTGACACTGTACAGGAAACTCCAGCATTCCTGGCTGCTTAGTTAGGAAGAAACTTCACAATGGCTTTCTTAATTCATTAACTGATATTTTTATCATCCTAATGTCAATCTTGTGAGATCTCACTTTGTGTTGAAATTGGACAAACAGATCCAGAGTGTGCCATTGACTCAGTAACTACTTTTTCACCCAGAACATCTGACCTGCATAGCTGATTCGGCTTTTTGATGCTTTTGACTCTGGGGCCAGAAACTTCCTCTGTTTAGTTTTGTGTGGTGGTGGGGATTGTGCTGGTACATGATGGAGAAAAATGTCATTTGGTTCACAAATGAAATCTGCCCTGTAATGATAAAGCATAGTGCAGGGTGACTTTATTGTAACAAAAATGTGTGTTGGGCATGAACTCCCTGTGAACGCTCTAGACTGGTGCTGCTGCAGGCATCACTGCAGGAGCAGCCTGCTCTGTCTCTCAGAAGTTCTATTTAAGAGTTAACTCTTTGCTTTGATTCCTTGAATTAGGAACCTGTCCCAGTCTGGATGAGAAAAGTTGTAATTTCTAGCATAAACATGCAAACAGCTCACACCCATCTCCTCTAGTAAAAAGCAAATCTAACTCCTAAATAGCTGCTTGTCTTTATAAATATGCTATTATGTGCTGAAGCACAATTGTTTTCTCCCTTTTCACCCTCAGACTGTATATCCCTAACTTCCTTCCCAGAGAAGCTCTTTCCCCACTATTCCTGCAACAATTCCTTGTCCACACTTACTCCATCTCACACCATACTGTCTTCATCACAGTTGGCTCTGCCTGTCCTGAGCAGCCTCGAGTGCCTTGTTGAATGCTATTAGTGTTTCTTTCCTGAGCCCAAGCGTTAGATGAAAACAATTCCCACATCAAGCACTCTTTGTAATTTCACAGGAATATTATATGATCTGCTCTCGTGTTTCTTGTTCTGTTGTGGCACTTAGGGAGAATTTAATTTATGGAAAATAAATATCACCAATATGGTAATTGCTCTGGTTACTTCAGTGAATGTGTAAACTCTTTAGTTAGAAGAGGCTTTTGTTTTTTTTCAGTGTTGACACTCTGAACTTTGGAAGAAATCCAGGCTGAATTCCTGGCTTCCTCTTAATTGTGCTGTCTGTATTCTTTTTTCTATTCTCAGTAACATAATTTAGTACCAAATTGGCGTCCGTAGATACTGGTTTCCATGAAATCTATCTGCTTGTGCACAGTGGTTAAAATAATAGCGATTCAAATTTCCTCTTATTTTAGTATCTGAATGCAGCCCGAGTGTGTTTTGCACTAATTCTGTGTACTCTGCAGCTTAATTGGCACTGGTGCAAACACACCAGAGTACTCACACCTCATGTCTCCCTCACAGGGATGCTTCATTTCTTTTGTTAGTGCCCCACGAAGTTTCTTTCTCTTGAGCCCTGGCACTCTGATTAGCATATGTACAGCCATGCAGGGCAGCTCTGGAGGAAATGCTCTTATCTGAGAGCTCCCAAAGTGGAGCTGCAAAAGCAATTTTTTTTTTTTTCCCTTTAGTGCTTGCACCAGATTGGAAAATGGCAGTGCTGGAAACCCAGCCTGTTGGATTTGACAGTGTTTGACTTTGGCCATGGTCACTTGGGTAGAGAGGTCTCATCACCCACCCTACCTCTGACAGTAACCTTTGAGTGCACTTTACTGTCCTGGTGACTGACAACAACCTTAACTTTCTCATGGGGAAATCTCTTCTAATCTGGCAGTGATAAGTGCTTGCTGTCAGGAGAGCTGTGATGAGAAATGAAGGGACTGAAAAATCAGCTTTGAAGGTGGTGTTTGTAGGGCAGATTCCCATCTCTGTGCTCCTGTACTTGTGTCTCTGAATGAGTGTTGTGCTCTTGTACTGCTGAGGGGGCAACAAACTCAGGTGGAAAGTTCTGTTCCAGAACTGGGATCATTGTGGCTGCTTGGTACTGTTTGTGCTAGCGAGCCACTCTGTAAAATCATTTATGAGCAACCTTAGAACTCTGCTTGTGTCTGCTTTCTGCTTCTTCTTAGTGCTGGAAGAATTTGTGATAGTGGCAGCAAGCTGAAGACCCCAGGAGCTGAGGAGTCCATGATACTTGTTCTGGAAAGCAGCCTAAGGAGTCTTTATGAAGTGCCAGTTGTTCTTGTTAGTGCTGCTAACTTAGCCCAACTTTAGCATAGTTCAGGTTGCCTGCCTCTGATCTGCAGTGCTGACAATGCTTGAATAAAGCCTTAAAACAAAAGATCAAGGATTAGAGGCAAAATGATATTCAGAGCATCATTGTCCAACCTGTGTATTCAACTGTGCATGGTAGAAAAGACAAAATTGCAAACTGTAGCTAGGGATAGCAGCAGGACAAAGCACTAAATCTAAAATGCTATTAAATAATTGGTAAGTTGGTTCCAATATTTCAACTAGAATCTTTGTCATTTTTCTCTGAAACAATAAAGTCACACTAAGCAGAAATAAGTAGGGTAATATACAGAATTAGTAGCACATGAGAGGTTGGATGGTGATTTAGAACAATGCATCATCAATTCTCTGAATACTGTACTATCACCCAGAGTCTTGGAACAGCTGGCAAGCTTCGTTTCATGGTGAGGACCTGGAGAGCATTCCCGGGCCAAGTCTTCAAATTCACTTCAAAAGTTCTTAAGTATTTGTTAGCTGGGCTCTTGACTCAGCTGGTTCCTGCTGTGCTGTAAGAGGATCAGGTACTGCTGCTGTACACAAAAGTTTGTTGTTGTAGCAGGGTGTTTTTTCATAACTCTTTCTTTGATTTTGATACCATTTGGCTGCTTCAGAGCTCCTGGAGTGTTCATGCCCTTTGATTAGGTTTAGTTTTCTCTCCATACCTGGAGAGACTCAAAGACCCTTTTTCTTCACATCTCTTCTCTTTGTTATTTTCATTGTTCTCTGGGAATTAACTTATCCAGGGCAATAGCATGTTCAGTGCACTACCCTGCTCTGGATGACTGGCAGGGCATCCATTTGCCCTCACAATATTCCAGTTTCTTCATCAGAAGAATATCACTCGATATTCTCAAAATGCTTAACTGGTTAATTATGACCTTCCAGCCTGGGAGTGTTGTGTCTGAACTGAGGAGTGATGTTGAGCTGAGCTTTTGGATTTTCCTGCTAGTGAACAACGCTGGCACGTGAGTTAAAAGGGCATTCCCCACACACACTATATTGCTTTAGGGTGTATAAAATAAAGCAGGATTATCTGTGTTCTGAAGAAGAATAAAACAAAGATGTTTCTTCTGTTCTCATGGAAATGAGGCTCTGGGAGGAAGATTGCAAGGTTAGTATGTGCTGTGTGCATACCTGGTGTAGCTACTTAAGCTTAGTCTCATCCAAACAGTGCCTTTATCTCCTGCTTTCAAAAAAAACAGGCACCTGCCACGTTCAGCTACAGTGGGATTTAGCAAAGTGGCAAATCTTCATTAGAGGCCAGGAAGAGCTTTTAATCAGAAATGACAACATGCAGTCTGTGATTTACACCCAGGCCTCAAGTGATGGGTGAAATCACCCTTCTCAACACCCACCTTGCTATAAATAGCTGTTTTCACTGGGGGCAGGTGCTACTGAAATGTCACTTGGGTGAAATCTGAGTGATTAAGTGTGTGTCTCAGAGCAGAGAGAGGCATTGTCTTCGGTGGATATATTGAAACTTGTGTGTCTCTGCCAAGAGATGTTGTAATGGTGAGATAGATATCGATCAGAGCTACTCTTGGAAGTGTTTTGAAACTCTAATACTTCCTTGAATCATCTCAGTGCTCCATTCACAAAAGCCTCTGTTGTTAAAACGTTATGTTGCTCGATATGTCTTCGTTTTATCCCACCCTATTCTGCTACCATAAGGGATTTTTTTTTTCAGGAAACCCTATACTTTTCAAGTTCCCTACTTTTGTGCACATCACAAGGGGTTATTTTTCTCCCCATTGCTACAAAAAGAAGTGTTGTTTGCGTGCCCAGACAGTTGGTAACATCTGGCAGTCTGCTTTTTGGTCGAGTGTTAAGTATCTTCACAGTTCTGTTTTTATAATTGTCTTCTCAAAGAATGAGCCATGGTGACATTCCCAATGGAATATTTATCCCTCACATGCTGTCTCTGTACTGGTGTCGTGGGACTATACTTCTGACACTGAGGGTTCCTGCAAGAGAAAAATTAGTTTGTCTTGATCTATCCATTCAGCCCTGGAGTGTTTCTTGAACTTTGTGGAAGGGTCTGAGATGGGCACATGTGGTAGAAGAAAAGCAGAATTCAATTGCAAATTGCCATTATTACAATCACTTCCCAAGATGAACTCTACCAATCCTCACTTGGTCTTGAGATGAGAGCATCAGCTTCTTTTTAAACTTCATTGATGTCTTTTTTTAAGCTACTTTAGGAAAAACATCTTTGCTAGATGAAATAGATTTGTGACTCTTGAATTACAGGCTTTGATTTTAAGCAGACTTCAGATCTTCTGGCTGTTGCAGTTCAAAAGGTGCATGACACTCAAATGCTTTAACACTGAGGCTTCTGAGCACCTGGCTGGAGAACTTGGATACCCAAAGCCCATGGAGGTAATCCCTGTGTTGCCCTGCTTTTGACTGTCAGGGAGGATTTTAGATCAGAAGCCTGTGGGTAATGGCCTTGAGGTGACAATGTAATCCTGAAAACGATCTGGAGCACAGCTGGAGTGGCAGATTGAAGCACTGATGGGCCAGAGTGTACCACACCTCTGTATAAAAGATTTCTACTAATTCTTATTTTTGTCTTACCATCTTAGCCTGGTCTGCTGACCAGACTGAAAGCTATAAGGAGCTCTGAATTTGGGGCTGAAGCAGCGTGTTGTACAGAGTAAGGGTGCCTGCTTGCAGCTGGGTTTGGGAGCTTTGTTGTATTTCCCAAAGTTTGGCACAGGGGAGGGAGAAGTTTTAGAGTAGATGAGATGCTGAAACAGCACCAGGAACCTGAGAAGTGCTGGTGCTGCAGTGAGGGGCTGGATGTCATAGAAATGGTGTCTGTGGTGCTGGGGCCTGCTGCAGAGACTCAGGTGTGTCCTGCTTTAGGGAGCCTGGGTTTGGATGTGGTCTGGCTGCCAGACCTGCCTCACCACTGTCTTACTGCAAAGTTCTCTTCACTGCTATTTCCCAGCCAGTGTCTCAGAGGAGCTGCCTGAAAAAAGGAAGGAGTTTATACCATGAAAAAGGAGAGGATGTGCTTGTTTCCTTCCAATTACAGGGAACTTTAAGCCTGATATCTCCTTAGTTTGCTCTGTCTGGAGTGATAGGAACCAGAGAAAAATTCGTGAGATTTTCTTCTTCTGTGATTTTCTTACCCCGCCCCTGGTGATCTCATCTCTGTTTAAATCTGAGACCTATTTCTGTGCGACATAATCCTTGTTGTTTTGTGGCAGCTTATTGTGTGCACATTCTTTGTGCATCTCCTGCTCTTAACTGCTTAGTGTGTACCAAAGCAGGAGTTATTTTTACTGCTGTCAGTGGTGTTGAGCTTTGCAGCACTGTATGTATCCAGGGGATGTTCTGCATCCACGGAGCAAGCAGCCTTCAGAGGGATCAGGGACTTGTACTGCTGCTGGTAATGGAGAGGGCAGAAAAATGATGATGCTCAGCTTGTAAAAAATGTTAGGTTTTTGAATGTCTAACGTTGATTTGGAATTGAAAAACATACCTGAAACACATTCCAATGGGGAGAATGCGCTGCTCAAATGTGTGTTTTCCAAAGGCTGTGACAGTGAGGTGTGTTATTCTGTCAGTGTTTTTTCCACCTTTTCTCACTTCCTATCGTCTTGTGATGCCCTCAGTGTGAGCTGTTGTCCCTGATGCCCTGCTGACAGACTGTGTCCGTGTCCCTGGTGTGCCATGGGGAAGCTCTGAGCAGCTCAGGCTGCAGCTCTGAGGAATTGGCCTGGCTCCCTGGATATGCTACCTCAGAGCAGCTTTACACAAATTCCTTCTCTTTTGAACTTTCTGTGTTTCATTTTTGGTTTCTTGGGGACTTTCTTTGGGTGAGTTGAGTGTGTGCGTTTTGTGGGGTTGGTTTTTGCTAGAGGCTGGATCTTGAAATAGTTTGAATTTCCCAGAACTTTTGGGACACAATGCTTAGGTGTAATCCTTACATGTGAGTTGCTGCTTTTTTTGTGGGTTTTTTTGTATTTTAATGCAGCCCATGAGTCTGCTTGTCTCTGTTGCCTTCACCAATGGCTCACAGGCTCCTTTCCTGTGGAGACAACAGTTGAGCTTGCTGAGTCTGCCAAGCCACCTCCTGAATTTCTTCTGAAATCTCCTGAATCTTCTTCCTCAAATCTGATCTTGACTGCAGTTTCTCCAGGAGACAAGCCCTTGTCCAAGCAGGTAAAGCAGCTGGCCAGGCTCACTGTAGGCACCTGGAAGCTTTGGTGCTCATTAGTTCCAGTGGTTTCTGGAGCAGAGGATGCCCATCAGATCAGGTTGCAAGTACTGCCTGCCATTATTTGAACCTGGATGGTTTTTTACCACTCTCTCATGGAGTTTCTGTGAGCTGTGCTATCTGAAGAGACATAAGCCCACTCCATCCATCCCTGCTGTACCCTGAAAATACGCTGGAGCTGATTGATGAGGCACATTCCCCCTGGAGATGGGGCTCCTTTGAGCAAAGGAATGTAGGTCATGATTAAGTATATAAAATGAAAAAACACTCCATTGTAGTGGCAGCATTTCACCACAATTTAGTAAGGTCCTTGCACTAATAGAAAACCTGTTCTTATATATATGCTATTTAATATGACTCATTAAGCAAGCCTAATTAAATTGCAGCTTCAGCCTTACTGAATGACATGCCACTTAAAATCCTTAAGGCTTTAGTGTTGGCATCCTGGCCAGTTCATCCTCCTGTGTGCCATGTTTTCCCTGTCCAAATCATAGTTCTGAGGTGTCAGAGCCCAAGGCCAGGGTGAAGGAGAGCAGTGAGGTTTGAGGCCCTGTTAAGTATCTGGCAGGATAAAGGTAACAGTGCATCCATGGCAGTCTGAGCCAGACACAGAGCTCTGGGGTAATGAGAAATGAATCCAAAGGCAGGATTTAAGTGGGATGGAAGCTGGCTGTGTGAGGGGAGCGAGGTGCTCTGGGGTCACTGCTTGACTCTGTTGCAAAGGTGTGTGTGTGTTGTAACATGCAGGAGACCACGTAATGCACACCTGATAAGGGATGCATCACCCAAAAAATTCTGACAGAAAGATAAGGAGTGCCTGTCAGCAGCAAGCCTCAGGCTGACGGTTGTTAGGCAGATGTTCATGGTTGAGGACTTCTCAGTGAAGATTCTCCTGCATCAGGCGCTTTGTCCCTTTTGTATGTCCCTTTTGTAGTTTTTTCTGTACACTCAGCATAGTTTTCAATCTTGACAGTATCTTGAGTACACGAGTAGATACTTGAGTATATGCCGAGTGTTCACCTTTGCATGGAGAAGTGCCATTTCCTTGGTGTATTACTGTCCCCAGTTTAACAGTGCACCTGGGTTTTCACAGGTACCACATTCAACCCCAGTGCTGCTGCCTTTCAGTGGCTGATGGCACAGTACCCTGCATATGCCTGCAAAGCTGAGCAACCTTTTTTAAGTAAAAATCACTGTTGTAAGCATAGGAGTGTCCTGGCAGTGCCTTGTGTGACTTGGTTGGAGTTGCTGCTGGGGGTTACATCTCCTGTTCAGGAGCCTGCCACATCTGAGTAGTATAGTGTCAATTAATGAGCAGGGGCAGTTTTAAGGGGAACTTAGTTTGTGTGTTTAATTAGGAATGACAAGCCATATAATGCAGCCTAAGGCTTAGCAACCCATGGATCCTTCCCAGAACACGGCTGGGGCTCAGCACCTCAGCAGTTCTGCTTACAGTTGTGCTATTGCTGTTCAATTCCTGCCATGTGACTTTGCAGCAACTCTGAAATCTGCTGTCCAGTCATTCCTTTCCTCAGTCACAGGCCTGCAGCTTTGTCCCTGTTTCAAGGCTTTTCAGAGCAGTCCTTGCTGTGGCATTTTGTCACTGCTGGGTGAAGACAGAGTTCAGCTCACCTCAATTTTTCAGAAGAGGAAGAGGTAGAGCACTGCTCTAGCTGTCAGAGGAGCAGAGCCCTCTCAATCATCTTGCAAGAGTATTTTTATAGTGTTTGCAAATCTGCTCTACCTGTGTTTATGGCTCTGCTTCACTGGGGTTGTGATGAGCTGAAATCCTTCTCTTACAGCTGAAGTCATTAAAGCAAAGAACGTGTTATGTACATTATGTATGTACAGCACACGACAAAATCTGGTGTTACAGCAAAGTACTCGCTTACCTGCTGTATATGTGCCTAGCAATATATCCTCAAAAAAGGTAATTTTAGGAAGTAGGCATCAAGTGAATTACAGTTCCAGGAAATAATGGGGCTCGCTGTCACGGATAACAGACTTGGCTTAAGAAGGCAAAATTTATTTTGCGAAGGAGTCTATTGATTAGTTGTTCACCAGACTGTTTTTATTGTTTGATGTGTAGATGCAAAGGCATCCAGATGTACAAAACATGCACTTAGAGTCAAGCCACTGCAGGGACAGGGATCAGTGGCTTTGTAATGGATTAGCTTTATCATTTGTCCTTAGTATTTTTTCTTCTTGGTTAAGATATTTGCTGTTAGCACAAGGACAGTGCAAGACTCTGTATTGCATTTGTGCTAGGACCTGGTACCTTTCTGCTCTGAAAAGTGCTCTGGATGCTTTTTTTAGAGGGGAAAAAACAGCCTCTCAGTGCCTGGCCATGTGGCTGTTTGGAGGCAGAACTGCTGACTTTGGACAAGCAGGCTTTTACTGCTTTTTGCTTGTGGTGTCTGGAGTGAGCACTTATTCCTCCAAGGGTATCTCAGTAGAGCTGCTTATATCCAGGTAGGTTATACCTGAGAGAGTCCACAGGGGCAGTGAAGGTGCTTTAGATGAAAGGCCTTGGCTCATCTCAGACCTTAGGCTGAGCTGGCACATCTGAAGGAGGGGTGAGAAGGACAGGAGGGGAACAAATGCACTTTGTGAACGTGAAACATTTGACAGTTTCCAAGTCAAACATGACATCTCCCAACTAGAAGATGCTATTTTAGCATCTTCTCTAACCAGCTCTGCATTGAAATACCTTACAGGTGATGTGACTGTGTGATGTTTGTGACATTGGGCCAAGAAGACACTAAAGAAATTTTCCTGCTAGGAGCAGCTTCCTGATTTCTCTACAAGGTGAAAGATGCAGCAAAGCATCCCTTAAAACAGTTTTAAATCCCAGTTTGGAAAATTCTGCAGCTTTAGTCTTTGACATTTATGGAAAAATAGTGAGCTCTGAGGTGAGTTCTGCTAACAATCAATCTCACCTTGCTTGCCTGTAAGAGGTGACCTTTCAGAAATGTTTTTAGTGAAGGGGCAGTTCCAGGTCTCTCCGAAACACTCCTCTTGTTAAAAATGGAATATTTCACAGCTTCCTGGTTGGTCTAGAAGTATGTTACTCCCCTGGGGACTCTTTGCATGCTGGGTCTCCTAAACACATAAGCCCTCCTGGATTTGAGTATCCTGGGAGATATTTTTTCACAGTAATTTGTGATTGCTCTATAGCTGTTGGACTATAGAGCCCGTGCAGAGCAGAGGAGCATAAAGATTTATTCCTACAGGAATTTTGTGGCTGTCTGAATGTTATGTCCAGAGGAAAACCACCCTGGTAAGGATTAATGCACATAGAAAGGATTTTGCCTTAAAAGATGCGTAGAGGAGAACTTCATAATCTACCTTTGAGGAGATTTAGAATGGGAACTGTGTGTACATTGTACAAAACCAGGGAACGTTTGGCTTGAGTGCTCCTGTGGTTCCTGTGCCATTGCTGTGTAAGTGTTTACTTACACCAGGGGCTTGGTGAGTTCTGTGAGCCATCTCTAGATGTGCTGCTTGGTTGCTTAGTTCCCAAGGGAGAGATGAGGAGAAAAGAAGATTCCCCGAGCTATAACCTTGAATTATTGTCACATCAAATACGATGCTGAATAACAGAACGTGCAGAGTAATGTGGAGAGGAGAGTGGTATTTCCATGCTGATGTTGGATGTTCTGCTGGGCAAATGCTGTGTTGTCTCAGGCTGCTGGCAGAATCTGGAGAGCTTACAGTAAATGGTTTAGAAGTCAGCCAAGAAAACACCCAAAGGCAAAATGATACAGGGGTGCTGTTATGATGGCACTGATGAGTTCTAAATATGGTGTTGAAAGCATTATGCTTTGGCTGAGATGGCAAGGAAGAAAAATTGAGTCCAGTAGACTTACCTGTGCAAGGGGGGAGGAATAAGGTTTTGCTCCAGGAGTATTAAGTCAGATTTTGCAGGGCTTTTGTATTTCTGTCTGTATTGTATCATAAGTGTCACCAGTTCTTGTTGAGATTTTTCTCACATTTGTTGAAAGGAATTGAAGATTGTTTGCTTTTGTATTGTAGAGTGCATAAGCAGAAGGCAGTGAATGAAACCTAATGTGGCTGGAGATGTTTTAGTCTTCCCTCAGCCATTCCACAGGTGCTGGATCCACCCCTCACAAAAAGGGATGTCACAGTGCTGGGGTTGCAGAAATCCAGTCGGTAAATATCTGAACTTCTGTAGCTTGGTGTATGGATTCAGTAGGGGCTGTTCCTCCTTTTTGTACTAGCCCATACAGCATTTATGTATGTGGGGGATAACTGAAAGTCTTTCAGTGAATAGAAAATGCAGCTGAGGTTTTTTGGGCAATGATGCAATTGTGCTGCATTGTCCCAGTAGCATTCACTTACTCTTCTGCAGTGTGAGCTGGGGGAGTGGCTTTGCTGTTTATCAGAAACAAATGTATGCACAGGGTACCCACACTGTCACTGAATTTTGGGTGGATTCTCTCTACCATTCCAGAGGTTGCTTCAGCTAAATGTAAAAGCTTTGATTATTTTTTTTTTTAAGCAAAGTCTGACTTAACTGTGGATACAGCTGGCTCAGAAGGCATGTTATTTTAACACGAAGCCTTTGCAGAATGCTTGCTCTGCCTTGGAGCAAGCATTGACCATTTTACCAATTAAAGGTGTTTTTGCCTTTGCTCTGTGCCAGGAAGGAGCGAGGTGACCCCAGACCTCTGCCCTGGCTCTGTCCACACGAGGAGACAGTACCACTGACAGATAAATTTGAATGTCCCCAGAGTGCTCTTAAATCACTAGCTGTGGAAACTGCCCCCAAGGCCAGCCTGAGCATCCTGTAGTTCTCAGCTAAGCTAGCCAGGTCCTGATCCACCTCTGGAATCCACTGCCCTCCCTCTTCTCCTCTGGCTGCAGGCAGCCTGTCTGTCCATGCAGCATTCCTCCTATGCAACAGAGCATTAAGGCACTGCAGTGTATTTGGGGAGTGTGTTCTGCATGTGAGATCAACCAGGAATATTTCTCCAGGGGGATGCTCTGATTCCAGAGCAGGCATGGAACTCGGAGAAGGTACAAGGGAGGCTGGGCAGCTTCATGTGCTCGCTGCCTGGGATTGACTTGGGAATGTGGCATGACACAGCATTTGCTGTTCTTTCAGCTACAGCTATTTATATATTGCTTTTCAGGGTTATTTTGTCTCCTCTAGGAGATTCTGTACTTGATAAATATTCTTGCTCAAGTTTATTAAATTTGCTGAAGTTCCTAGACCTATTTGAGTGTTTTGGCTCTGTTGCACTGCTCTAGCTCTGGATCCAAACAGGGTTGAATGTGAGGGAGTTTTTTTTTTCTTTAAGATACGTCTGGTTTCAGTCCCCTAAAGTAATCTGACCTGCAGACTGGACTTGCACTGAGTCTCATTTGAACTAAAACAGTCACACTAGGGATTTAGGGATAACACACTAATATCTTCCCTCTTCCTTTGGAGAGAAAATTACAGCAATTGTGAAACATTGCTGTCGGTGGGGGAAGGGACTCATGTGAGGGTGGTAGTGGAGGCTCTGGGTGAAAGAAAGGGAAAGGAGAGTGGGCTGTATTGCACTAACCATCCTGTGTCAACCTCCTACATTCGGGTGTCGCATGGCTGACATCCTATCAAAGAGCTCTGGCTGTGTCCAGAATTTTAAGCAGCTTTATAAATAGTGTTCCTCAAACTGCCTGTGTGTGCAGAGACTGTGAACAACTGGGGTAGACCAAAATATTATTGGTTTAATTTTTGAACCAGTCCAAAAATGGGAGCAAGAAAGAGTAGAAACGTGAAGTGTAGAAACACCCATGGATTATCTCCTTCCTCTGCAATGCTAAGCACACATCTTGGGGGGTCTGTGAGAGAGGCAGCGTTGCTGGAGATGGCAGGCTGTGAGACTTGCAAGGCATGAATATGTGAATCTTGTCAAGGCATCTGAAGCCATTCTTTCTCTCCTACTTCCCTGATGTCTTCCTGCTTGCAGGTTATGCTGTGTCTGAATAATTGTGAACAATTAGAAGCTAATTTAAATGGCTGGTTTGTATTCACAGCAGCAGCAAATGAGCTAACCAGCTGGAAAGCAGACATGGTGATTTTCTGTTGATATGTCTCCCTCTTGCTGTTCCCTGGCAGTTTTTGCAAGGTGGATTTTTTGCTGTGGGCTAATAAGGAGTTTCTCCTGTACACTGCTGACCTGATTGCAAAGGGGAAGCAGGATGCTTTGTGCCCTAGCACAGAGTTACCACCAACCCAGCAGAGTCCAGCTTAGCTCAGCGAAAGAGCCCACCCTGGTTTGCTCCAGGAATGTGGAGCAAAGGAATATTTTTCGTGGATATGCTCTTCACTTTTGCTCTCAAAGATGGAGAAAGGCGAGGTACACCTGTTGTGCCTTGGGAGTGAATTGGCTAGCAACAGTCACACAGATTTCCTCACAGCATCTTTTTTATCCTCTGAAAGGCAGATGGAGATCTGAGCAGCCCCACTCTTGTCTCCAGACCTGGCAGTATGCCCCAAATGCAGCTCAGAGTGGCCAGTGACTATTTTCTGTGCTGCTGATGCTGTCCAGATGGCATCCCCATCCATCCAGGTCCAGCAAGAACCTGGAAAACCTGTTGCATAATAACTGCCATCTCCTTCCCAAGGCAACAACTTGAGGAATTCTTTTGCTTCAGGTAAACGAAAGAGCCACTGGCCAGACTATTTTTGCACACAGGGAGGAACACAGTTTAATTGGCAAGTTAAAACAGTGGGCTGTTGGGAATCCAGGCTGGAGACTGAAGTGGGAATCTCTTCTTCCTGTCACACTGGATGGTGTCAGCATCCGTGTGAGCTCCTCAGGGGAGTTTCTTCTAGCAGTCAAATGCATCTCCCTTAGAGCTTATCAGATACTGCCAAAAGAGCAGCACAGCCATTGCTTTCAGCTGCCTGCTCAGATGTTCACCAGGTCTCTGCAGCCATTCCTTAGGTCTTGTTGGAACCAGGCATCTCTTCACACATGGGCTTGGGGCTCTGTGGAGCTGCTGGGTTCCTCACAGCAGTTTCTTCCTGGGGTGGGGGGGTCACTGGCTCTGATCTGTACTTTGGGTGAGGCTTTACTGCAGGAGCATTGAGGCAGCCTCTGTGAGCAGTGTTGGCTGATGTACAGGCAAAATGCTGCCCACTTTGCTGCTTACAGCTCTCAACCAGCTTCTCCTGTGCCTGTGACTCTGGTCTCCTGTGGTTTTCCTCAGGTAACAGTGCCATCTGGTGCTGGAGCACTGCTCTTGGTCAAGCCTTCCTCAAATATTTAGGCAGAGGTGATAGAAGAGTAGTACTGCTTTTACTCAGCCATCTTACTGTAAGAAGGTGGGAGGGGGTGTTCTTTAATAATCTGTGCTTCTGTGACATGGCATCTAGAGATGATCCTTTTGTCTTTTCTATTTAAGTTGTTAGTTGTTGTTCTCAGAACTGTTGTACCCAGAAGACTGAGTACATGAGGCAAGAACTGTAAACACTGAGAAGGGAGATAATTTTTTACTATAAACTGCTGCTAAGAATTAAAATCCAACATTTAGATTACATCCTGTAACTGGGGACATCTTTGAGCGATTCCCTGTAGGGCTCTAAGTGATTTCTTAGTCACTAAATCTTCTCTTGAAAGATCTTTACATATTTTCTAGTCATAGCAATGTACTTTTAAACTTTACCCTTCTAGATCTTTATGCTAATCATTATGTTCATGCTTTCTGAATTATTTTTACTTTATTTTATTATTTTTATTTCCTCTAAAGTTTTGTAAACCTTTTTGCAGACACAGGGTTTGATTGTATTCCCAGATGAAAGACCTGGTTATTGGTTGATGGGAGTTTAGTATATGGAATGTACTATTTGAACAAACAGCACTTGATGACAAGGTTGGCAAAATTCAAACTCTTCTGTAATTTTTTTTCTTTAGATACCAGCTTGTCTTTGCTGCTTTACCCCTTTTTCAGGCATCCAACCCAGGCTGGCACATATGGGGGTGTGTGTGTGTTGAGCATTTGCACACCAGATAGAAAAGTGAGGATGAGGATACTGAAAAGCTGAGAGTGGCTGTGGTTTATGCAGCTTTACTTGTCTACTTCCAGGATCATCCACTCTCCCAACCAAATTCTCTCTTCTGGGAAGTGCTCCTGAACTTACTTCTTTTCCTTTAAATAATAACAGCCCAGTAACTTTCCTGTAGTCTTGTCTTCCTTCCTTTGAAAATATGAAATACTGCCTTGTACTTCATTTTCAGAATGGTGCATTCACTGGGACAGGGAGTCTGTGTTGTAGTGTTTTCCAAAATGTCATGTAAATATGCAGAGCCACAGAAGGGATTTGTTGCCTGTAAAATACATAATACTTCTTGGACAAGGGAAATCCAAGTAGAAGGCTTACTTTTGCTTAGCAAAAGATTTCTGTTAAAACCAGATTCTCCTACTCCAAGGCACAGCATTTACCCACATTATAATTACGGTGAACTTTTGTTTCATCCAGTGATTTATTCAGACTTTTTAACCAAGTTCTACCTCTTGGAAAAGGAAAGTAGAATCTTTCAGTGTCTTTCTGCCAGGATCCTCAAAGGTAATATTTTTTGGGAGGAGGGGAAGATCCTGCATTGTTTGGCTGTGACTAAAAGATCAGAACTTTGTTGTGGAAGAAGTTTTGTACTTCATTACCCAAAAATAATGTGGAAGACAAAAATAAAAGAAAAAATAGATTGTGTGGTCAGAAATATGAACGGGAACAAAAGTAGTTCACATTGTGGATCAGTGTGAAAATAGGGGAGACTCAGGAAGCTTCAGCCTGAAGTTGGAAGGGACTCGACTGAGTGACTTTGTGTTTCTGTATGTCCATAATATGTCATAAAGACAAGTTACAGAGCTGTCCCTTTGTCTTAGGAGAGCTGCAGGTCCCCAGGGAGGCTTCACAGCATTGGGAGATTATCAGAACTAATGACACAGCTGGATTTTGAAGCTGCTGTGTTACAAGCTTCCCTGCACCTTTAGCAGTGTCAGAAGGGAACGGTGATGTGGAGGCAGTGATCTGGTTCTTATTTTTCAGATTGCCTGGTTTCCTGTAGGTGTTGCAGGGACTTCTTTGCTGCCTGCCACAAACTCACTTGTTTACTCAGTGACTCTACATGATGGCAGGTGCTGCCTGGCTCTGGCAGTCCTGGATATAATTTGTGTGTAATTAGATAAAGAATCATGTTCCCTTAGTACAGGGGGTTTGGAGATTTGTAGACATTCAGCTGGTGACAGGCAAGTGTGTTTTAGAGCAGGGTGTGCTGGCCTGGGGCTGGAAACTGCTGTTCATCCCCACCACTGATGGAATCTTCATCAGCTAATTAGGACATTCTGCTTTAGGCCATGCCTTTTTCTTGCTTTCTGAAAAAAAAAAAAAAGTTATGTTCAAACTGTATAATCAATTCACAATAGTTTGCAGGTAACAGGCACTGCTTGGAGTTGGCTTAGTGGTGAATCTTAGTTTGTGCTGCTGTGGATGTGCTGAGTGTTGGATGATTGGCAGATTCAGAGCTGCTGGTTTTGTGAACAAAAGAATTGTAATCTATGATCAGGTGACTGCCTGCAGGTAGAGCTGCTTCGATGCAAAGCTGTCTTGGTTTCATCTTAGCCTTTGTGAAGTGTTCTAAAGCATTTATTTCAGATCAGGGGAGCATTTTAGCACCCCCACTGCCTACCCCTGTTCTGTCCTTCTGTACCTGAAGTTAATCATCAACCTGGCCTTTCACAGAGGGGTGTTTTGCACTGCCCAAAGCAGCCTCATGAACAAGCTTTTGGACTTTTGGACAGGAAACAAAGATCCTGCTCACAGTCCTTCCCCTGCTTTGACCAAACCAAATGGATCTGTGTGTTCCCAAGTCACTCAAGGCTCTCGAGAGTTAGTTCAGTTGTTCATACTGAACAAATTTTTAATCTCCTGATGCAATTCCTAAGTAACTTGAATATTTTCTCCTTTTGTGATTCTTTGAGTGCTTTCAGATGACAAGCAATAGCATGATCTTATAAAAATGCAGAATTATGCTAAAATAAAATGGGTGAAAATCTCCATGTGTCTTCAGGTTGCCCAGAGAAGCTGTGGCTGCCCCATCCCTGGAAGTGTTGATGGCCAGGTTGGACAGGGCTTGAGCATTTGGGATAGTGGAAGGTGTTCATTCCCGTGGTAGGGGGTGGAACAAGATGATTTTAAAGTCCCTTCAGCCCAAACCATTCTATGAATTAAAAGTACGAGTTATGTGGCAGAGCAGTGACCTTCTCAGATCTGTGCTGGTGTAGGAAGCTACATACTAGTCTGACATTTAATACTTGTACAGGCAAAAGTTTAGACCTTGCCCCAGAAGGATATAATTCTTCTGTAAGTAATGCAAGAGTCTCCACAGCCTCCTGTCTCCAGCAGATTTTGGTTTTTTTGTCTGGAAGAGCCACAGAGTACTTGTAGTTGCCATGTAGGAGTAGCCAGGAGGTGTCATAGGCAGATCTTTTGTACCAATCGTAATCAATTCAGATTTATTTTCATATTTTTGCAGCTGCATCCCTCAAGGGTTGTTTTTAAAACCCTCTGTATTGTGTAGCTCATTGTTCAGCTCTTCTGGGTAGTAGAATTTTAGTTCTCAGGAGTCTTAGGTTTCTAGTAGTCTGTCTTCTGTCCCATTCATCCATCTTTCTTTCCCATAAAAACCCAGCGTGGCTGGAAAACTCCAGTTAGAAGTGAAGCAACATGTGCCACTTCAAATGTCACAGTTT
Source organism: Certhia americana (assembly GCA_018697195.1). Taxonomy (NCBI): domain Eukaryota; kingdom Metazoa; phylum Chordata; class Aves; order Passeriformes; family Certhiidae; genus Certhia; species Certhia americana. Next base: position 4,529,919 of record CM031873.1, read on the forward strand.
GAATCAAGTCTGAATTTCCAGGGGATTCTCTGCTGTTGCTGTTATCTTCTCTCCTCTTGCTTTTTACAACTGTTCATGTGCAATGCAATCTGATCAATGTAACACAAGTCTTCCACAGGAAGTGAACTTTGGATGTGGAACGTATTTTTTTAAGACTTGTATGTGATGCCATTGGTAATGTGTTGATACTGCAAAGATATTTTAATATCTTGGCTTCAGATCTTCTTGGTCATTGAATTTCTGAACCTTTGTCATCTAACTTGGTGTATCCATGCTATATTTGGACAGCTGACTTGCTTTTTTAGACACCTCATCTAGGTGTAAAATAAAAACAGCTTGTGTTGAGTTGATTACTACACTGCTGTTTTAGCTGAAGTGGATTTGGGTGTGTAGTCAGACCTTGGAGTTAAAAAAATGAGAACTGGGGGATGCTGAGTTGGGTTGGCTGCTGCCCAATGTGATCCCTCCTGCCCATTTCCATGAGCACCCATCCCACAGCTATTCCAGTGCCAAGGCAGCTCTGGAGCTGCTTTGTTTTCTCCTAGTGCCTGGGGCTGGAACTGGTGGTGGCCAGGAGCTGCTTCATGTGATAAAGAGGTTTCCTCTTAACCTCCAGTAAGAGCCTGGCAGTGGTCCCAGTCACAAACCAGTGCATCTGGTGGAGCTTTCCAAATCACAGCTTCAGGACTGGAGAAAAGGATCTGTTTGCTTTTGGGTTTAGAAACCAGGCATGGGCACTGTGGTACATCATGTCCTGTTTCAGGTGCTGAGAGGCTGTCCAGGTCTTTCAAAATACCTCTGAGGGGCCTGTCTGTCAGCTCAGTGAAGCAAGGTTTTATCTTTTCCCAGCACCAGGCATTTGGATTTAGCTTTAACTGGTTATGGAGTGTGGTACTGAGGTTTGGAGAGATCTGTCAAACCTTGTTACCTGTTTTTGGAGTAGTTGCTTTCCCAGTGGTTTGCTCTTAACCTGTGGATTTTCTTCATCTTCTGAGCATTGATGTTACAAGTTTCCATGGCAACTTCCAAACTCTCAGGTAGGTGCTGTCCATTCCAAAATGGAATGCTGATGTGGGGGCTGGAGGATACTGACAGCCCTGGTGACCCTGGAGGAATGTCCCAGGGGGCAGATTGATTTTTAACTCCAGAACAGATTCAGATATTGACTTGACAGGAGAACTCACCAGTGCAGCTTTAAAAAAAACTCCATCTGCGTGAGTCTAAAGTTCTAACTGCTGATGTCAGACAGAAATCAGGTACCTCCATCATGTATCCTCCATCACAGTGTTTGTCCATTGTCACAAAAAGGCAAGTATGACATGTTTTCTATGGATAAAACCTTGGCTTGACTAAAAAAGAAGCCAGGAAATGATAGTACATCTTAAAAAGGCAATATTATTTTTCCCTTCACACTTCCTTTCTTAGTCCCATTGAGAGAATTCAAAATAGGCTTCACAAAATTGCAAGTAATTTCTTTCTTTTTTTTTTTTTTTTTTATCTTTTTTTGTTTACAGTTGTAGGTTCAGAGCACTGGGAGCAGTGCTTTACATGAGATCAGTTACACAAGATGTGCAAGGGGAGGGTTGGGACCTGTGAGATGGACAAGTAGCCCTGACTGAATAGAAGTGACAGATCTGTGCAAGTCACAGCCTGGCCTCTCTGCCCTTGTGGTGGCCACTGCTGTCCAAGTCCTTGTTTAAATTAAGAGGCAGAAGCAGCTTTCATAATAGATAATGCAAATCTGAGTCAGCTGGATAAGCATCATACAGCATTTAAAGTTAATGTACAGAGTTTCATATCCAGCATTGTACTTTCCTCCTTTTTTTTTTTTGTGGTGCCTTGTATTCTCATTTTTATAAGCAGATACCAGTGTGTGTGTGCGTGCTGCTTTTTCTCCTCCATCTGTATCATCTTACTTCCAGAGTTTTTGTTTTGGAGGATGAATTTCAGAATGTATCTGGAATAGAATGTGATGTTGTCACCTCAGTGATTGCATTGGAGGTAGAGGCTGTGGGATCACACGATCACCCTTGAGCAAATGTAGTTCTTTGTTGGTCAGACACTGCAGTTCTTTGGGTTGTAACACATCTTTGAGTTCAACCATTAATTCAGCACTGCCAAACCCACCAGTAAATGATGTCCCCAAGTGCTACAGCTGCACATCTTTTAAATCCCTCCAGGGATGGTGACTGCCACTTCCCTGAGCAGCCTGTGCCAGTGCTTGACAGCCCTTTTGATGAAAATTCTTTTCCTAATATCCAGTCTAAAGTTCTCCTGATACAATGTGAGAGTTTTTCTTTTTGTCTTGTTACTTGGGAGACGAGCCTGACCCCCACCTGGCTACAACTTCTATCAAGGAGTTGCAAAGAAGGAAGAGGTCCCCCTGAGCCTGCTTTTCTTGAGGCTGAGCCTCCCCAGCTCCCTCAGCCACTCCAGAATCTGAGACAGCACTGGCCCAAGCATGAACTTTAACAGGGACTTGGCATTGGCAGGCATTATACTGGATCAGGTGCCCTCTCCCTCAGCCAAGGTGCTCTCTGTTGCTGGGCAGCTGAGCAGAAGTGCAGCTGTAAAACCACAACTGATCCAGGTCAGAGGTGTGCTCCCAAATCTGTGTGTAGCTGAGTGTTGAGTCAGTGCCAAGGTCTCCTGTCCTTCCTGGTGTCCCCAGTGTGGGTTGATCCCACAAGGCAGCTCAACAGTCAGCTTCTCTGAAGGAAGGTATGTCCTGGCATATTTGAAACTGAACAACTGAGGACTGTGGTGGTAATGCATTCAGGTTCCTGTCTGGGTTTAAACTTGTCCCCAGTTTCTGTTCTTGGGATGTTTGGAGCAGGGGACAGTTTTTTTTTTCATCCCTACCTCCTGTGACAATATTGTCTACATGGAGTGCAGTGTGGCAGTAGTAAACCAAAATACTATTTGCAGGTGGAATTACCACCTTCTGTTTCTCCTAAAGTGAAATACCAAGATTCTACAGAAAAGAAACTGTGGGAATAGGAAAGGAAGGGATGTGCTGGCAGTAAGCATGAATGAGTTGTCCTTTCTCCTTTGTTGGATAAAACATTCTGAGGGATGGTGACACCAGTAGCTGGAGCCTGTGTGGAAGTGGTTTTGTCCACTGTTGGGTACCAGGGATGTTACAGGCAAACCTAAATTGCTAATTAGTGAATTTAAGCTCTGCTTAGGTTTGCAGAGAGAGAGAGCAGGGATTTATGGCACTTCTGAGTATCTCCAGTACTCAGTTTGTTTGGATACACACCACACAGGGCTGGTTGTCCCTATATTAATCCCAGCACCTCCTATATTATTTGCCACTGAACTTCAGAAGTGATTGTTGCTTTTTTACCTACCACTATACTTGGCATTCGTGGCTAGTCCAGATCATCAAGGTAAATAGCTCTGGTTTTGAGCTTTTGTCAGCAGGGAGTTGTTGGAGAGGAAAATTGGCACCATATCTTGCATTTGTTTAATGGGGTTGAGAGATTCAGCCCACAGAGTTACAGAGGGAGTTTAGCTCACCCCTGCCCAGGAATGTTTGCACCTCACTGCCAAATTGTTTGCTAAAGTGAGGATCCAGTTTTCTGTCACAGACATCTCTCTCGACCTCTGCTGTTAGTTTAAACAAACAAAACCCAAAAGATTTTGTTTCAAGTGACAAGTTTGTAATAATAGGCAAGTGGATCAAAGCAGAAAGTTCCCAAGGCTTAATGACTCAATGCTCAGTGGAAATGGCAGTCCTCTCCCAGTCTGCCCAGTTCCAGGTGTGAGCCCTGATGGCTCCCTTATTTTCTGTGAGGTGAGATGACTCAGCTGAGAAGGGGAATGTGGTCCTGTTGGTGTTTGTTCTCTATGCAGAAAATCAGGATTTGTGTATCCCTCCTGCTGTGTGTGGTTTGAGAGCATCATCATAAGCCCTGCTAAAGTATCAGGTGTTCTCCAGATTGCAGCTGCTGCCTTTTGATGAGTAAATTTGCTGTGGAGCTCAGGCACTGATTCAGTGCTGAGCACCAAGAGAGCATCTGAATAGCAAAGAATATAAATGGGGGCCAGAGCTATTCTGCCACTTCTTTTTGCAGTCAAGGCCCTAAGTAACATAAGTGACCCCAGGCTGGGTGTGTCATCCTTCTTCACCAGGGTAAAATGTGTGTGTAGGGATGAGTGACTTTGGTTTGCCTTATTTAACATTTGTAATAGTGTTTGGTTTGTTTTTTTTTTTAAGGCAATGCAAAACATCTTGCATTTGAGGAGGAAGCTCAGCTTGGCATACAGGAGCATAGGATCCCTCAGAGGATCTCTGGGAAACTATTTCTCATTCTTGGGGCTATTACTGAGGCACATGGCTAGAACATAAACCAAGCCATCTTAATACTGACTTTCATAGAGGTGTAAATATAGCAACTGAGCTGGGAGGACCTATTTTAAAAGTGCTTCTGCCACAGAATTCCCTCAGAGCTGAGGGATGGGCTGTCCATCGGTTGATGATCTCATTGCTCTGGATGTGACAGAGAACAGGAGGAATGACTGAATTGTTGTGTTCATCAACAGCCATTCCAGCTTACTCTGGTCGGGTTTCTTGTGGGTTTTGAGTCTTTGGTGACATGACAGACCTGTGAGGTATTTGTTGTTGATGCTGGCTTTCTGCCTGCTCCTTTGCTTGCTTTTCCTTGCAACTGAGACAGGTGGGTCTGGCACATGAAGCTGAAAATAGTGCTGCCTTTAAAAGCCTGAGAGACCTGCAATAGGTTAAATATAGTCCCCCTGCAGAGAAACTTTAATGCTTTGCTTTGGGAAGAATTTGTATGATTATATTCTTGAGGAAGGATCACAAAAGGGGAATGCTGCTGATTTACAGCTTCTGTGATTTACCAGCATTGACTAACCCAAAGATATTGCTGCTGCTGCTGCTGGGTAACATCGAATCATCTTGATGAGCTGGGTTCTTCAGAGGCTGCATTATAGTATGGCTCAGTGATGTGTAGAAACATAATGCATCAATTTAAGCCCTAATGCATTTTGAAATGAAAGTATTATCATACACTTGGAGCTGTGCAATGAGAAAACTCCGGTTACAATACCCAAACTGCTGCTCATGCTTGAGTACTTACTGGAATGTGAATGTTGCAGCTTGATTCTGGATTTTAAAAGGTTGCCTATACAGTACGTACTTTAACAAATAGTTTTAGAAAGCTGTATAAAAATTGATATCTATCTATATACTGCAGTGGGATGTGGGAGGTAATGAAAACACTTCTACAATCTGGAAATGGGCTGTGGGCTTCAGGTTTTCCACTCTGGTGTGGTTCTGACTGCAGAAGTTGGGTCTGGAAGCCTGGCTGGCTGGGTCTCTTCCTCTCTTACTGAAATACACAGTCAAGAAGATGATAAATACTCAGGTCTTTTGGTTTGAGTTCAGATCCTGTTCTTGGATTATAGATTTGTCTAATTTAGTAAAGCAGGCTGTAAGCCAGGGAGTGGGTTAGGATGAAATGCTGACAAAGCACAGTGGAGTTCAGGCTGGGGATGAAAAAGGAAATGCCAGGAATGCAGCAGCAGGGGCACGGTTGGTTCTGAAAGTGACATGTGAGAGAAGCTCTGTCCCTGATGGTGCATTCAGGTGGCACTTCCCAGAGCACAGGGTGTGTAATTAGTGTATTTGCAGGGCTCAGAGTGATGGACCAATGCAAATAACTTCTGGACCACTGAAATGCAGATGAGGCTTCTCCCTGTTCAGCAGAAGGAGATTTTAGCTGAGTTACCGAGAGGTTGAGCAAGCTTGAAATTGGAGTTCAGTCTTGTGGCCTCCCGTAGGACATCTTCCCTGATGTAGCATTCCAGTGTATTTGATGGCAGCTGCATTTTGTAGTTTTAAGTTCATTGAAAATACTTAACGAAAAGGCCTGCAAGTAGTCTTGAGGTCACTGACAAACAGCTGGATGAAGGGCCATTTTTGAAAGGACATCACTTGATCAATCACTGGAGATTTGTGGAATTATGCATTCCCTTTCCAGGAGCACTCCTGATGCCCACAGGTCTGTGTAAGCTGCTGTAGAGTATGTAAGGATGGTCCAACCACATCCTGTGTTGCCACGATGAGCTCCTTGCCTACAAGTGCTTTAGCAGGAGCTGGAATAAGCAGTGCTTTGACTTTCTCTATGGTCTTATTGATGTTTTGTTATCTGTGTGTTGCCTGAGAGCTTCGAAGAGCAGAAGCAGCCGTTTCTTTTCCTTTTTTTCCCCAAGACAAGTGCTTGCTGCAGTGGATTTGTCACCTATTCTCCTGCCTGCCAAGACTTCTTACTGTACAAGACATTGCTTTGTGTCCCAGGCCAAAGAGGCATTCCACAGATATTTGAGAGGATCTGGGGTGAAAAGTGTGCAGGATGAGACACGGAACTGTGGTGTGATGTGCTGCTTCGTTTTTCTTCTGTCTTCTCTACTACATAGATTGGATGTGGGTAGGAGATGATGCGTGGTGCAGGCAGAGGAAGAAGAGAGGGAGACTTGAGGGGATGAATGAGTCAATGTCTGCACCCTTTTTGATGTGTCTGCTGACTTAGAGCACAGTCATGGATGGATCCCCTGGTTGCTGATGTCAGATCTGTCAGCTGGGTTTTGCAACTGTGCCAAGGGGATTAACTCTGTGTATGGAAGTGCCTCAGCATCCTCCACTGCAATCCTCCACAGTCTGGAGGGTTGGGATACCGTGCATTTGTATTTGTCATGTTATTTCTGACTGAGTGTCATCTGGGGTCATCACTAATGCCAATCTCTCTCTCTCTTTCTCCTTAGCTGAAGCTTGAAGATCGCTCAGTGGTCCCTCGAGATGTGGTCAGACACATGAGCTCTAGTGTAAGTGCTTTATTTCCTTTGTCCCTTTTTGATTGTGATATTGCTGCGTGGATTTCTAGGACTTGCCAAATTTCCTGAATGGAGCTGGACATTGGCTTTGAGCATGTTCTGGTTTTAGCTTGTTGGATAGACTTAGAGGCATCCAGTCAAAATGGAATTCTGCTAAAGCTGCCTCTCTACAATTGCATATCTGCAAACTGTATCCTGAGCAAGCAATCTCAGTCAAGAGCAGGGAAGGAGACAAGGAGCCTGTTTACCCTGCCATTCTTAAAGTTTTACATTAATGCATTCTGTGACATGTGGGGACTGTGGACCTGCTCTCCTAGACCTAGCAGGGAGATTGCAGTGGGGGCAGATCCCAGTTCCACTGCTTGCCTTTGCCTCTTTGTGTGCTCTGGTAGAGAATTTGTAGGGAATATTTTCAGACACCCCTCTCAGTTTTCAGTAAGCAGCATTTTTTTCCAGCTTCTCCCAGAAATGCAACAAACCCAGCACTGCTGGAGGATCCAACACAGCTAGGTTGACAGAAAGCAAGCTGGTTCTTAAACAGCAGCTGGTAATTGTTCCCTTTGCTCTTTCGGGATGCTGTTCTATGTCCCAGCCACTCTGTTCTAGTTGTATGGCACTTGTGCCTATCAGAGATGTGTGGATTTGGGTTTTATGTAGGGAATACTGGGGAGATTGTTGAGTATGGATGATCAGATGGGATATGCTCTCTTTAGGAGCTCAGCAAGGTTGGCACTTTCTTGCTGTGGCTCAGAGCTAACCTCTAACCCTGAGCCATATGGCCCTGTCATGTGCTTGCCTCTATCTTCTCTTGACTTGTTTCCAGCAATGTGGCTACCAAGGCTGTGATGAAGGAAGCAGCTGGCCACTAACTGCTGCAGTTGCACCACATGGTGTGCAGCCTGCTGCAGGGATAGAGAAGGCTATTCTCTGATCTGCCTGGCTTGTTTGAGGTTTTGTTATTTTTAAATAAAGCTTTTTTTTTTTTTTTTTTTTTTTTGTCCAAAAGAAAACCCACCCTCTTTTTTCACAGAATATTACAAGGAAGAAAAAAAAAAGGAATTAAAATCTTGAATGATAATTTGAAAATTGCTGAAGCAAAGTATTTCCTTAAGAAATTTAATGGTTGCTTGCAATGGGAATTTGAAGTCAACATGTTTTTCTAAAACTGCAGCTTTATGAAAGAGTTCTCATCCAAAACAATGAACAGGTAGAAACTGGAATTATCAGGTGTTCAGTGTTGTACCTGACACAGCTGGAGCTGTCAGTATATTCTTCTCACTCAGGGGGATGCTTTGAGTCCTATGTCTCAGCTTGTGTTATCCAGTGCTTTTTAAAGTCATTTTCAGCTTTCAGGACAGCAGGTTGTTCTCCTCTTGGCAAACATGGATGCGCTGCTTTTGTTTGCAATTTCCATTCTCATTTGAGCAGAAATTGGCTCCCCTGGCTTGCTGCACATGTTATGGTACCCAGCAGTTATCTTGCACATTCATTTTTGTAGGTTTGCATGTTTAAATAATGATATTTGCTTGATCCTTGTGCCCAGTAACTTTTTTTTTTTTTAATTGATGGAATGGTGAGATGATAACTCAATTTCTTCTCTCTAGTGAAAAGCGTAACAAATCTGAGGATGGATTATATTTCCTGACCCTCCAATGTTTTTTAAATGTTAGTGGTAAATGAAACAGTAAACCCACTTTATCCCAAAGAAAATCTTCCCTTGCTAACAGATATATTCCAAAAATTTCAGGAGCGCTTAAAATAGAAAACCTGCAAGTGTCAGCCTGCCAAATTCAGGATGTGGGATGGTTGCCCTGTGCCAGTTGGCCTGGCAAATGGAGAATGGGGAACTTATTCTGTATTCAACACACTCTCTTAGGGCTTGTTTTTAACCTTGAGTGGGAAGGACTTGAAATCCTCTGTTCCTCAAGAGAGGAGAGCTGACTCAAACCCATGTCCTTCTCAATGAGTACTGAGTGTAGGAAAAGACTGCTTCAGGGGGAAATGCATAAAATCAGATCATTTTCACTGTATGCAGTTGGGCCTGAAAGTCTAATCCAGCTGGATGAGAAGCAGGAAGAGTGGCAGAGTTAATTTTTCAAGGTGATATGCTAATTTGGGGAAAAGATAAGAAGTAGGTCTGTAATCTGTCAGACTCCTGGATTTTGTTGCTTCAAAGGATTCTGGGCTGTGCTGTCCCTTTTAAACACAGGAATAAGGGTGGTGTAAAGATCCTCTTATTAGAAAAGAGGGCTAAGGGAAAAAGTAGAAAGATGGGAGTAGAAGATAAGGGGGATTGAAGGCTGTGTTTCCAGAGCTGCTGTGCTCTTGGATGGGAGTTTGCTGGTCTGCCTTAAAGCCCTGTCTCTGATGGGGAAGGAATCCATTCACTGCTTAAATATTCAGTATCTCCAGTGTGGTGCATGATGTCAGGGTACCAAAAGAAGCAGGAACAGGGTCTAAGGAGTGCACTCAGTTGTGGAGTGAGTGGGGCTTGAACCCATCAGCTCTCCTCACTCAGTTCAGTCACCTCCCTTTTCCAGTTCCATGTTGGAATTGATGGAAATCGATTTTTGTAACAGAACTGTGAAATGTCAGCTTATTTCATTTGGCCCCTCCTTTAATAGGATCAGCTAATGAAAGGATGGGTGTGTTTGAGCTGTGCCCAGCTGAGGACCTGTCCTGGAAGATTAGACAAGTTGGCAATGTCTCTTTCTGGGACTGCACTGCTGAGCACTGCTATAAACTCAGAGTGATTCAGCAGTACCCCTTGGTCTGCAAATCTGCATCCTCTGTTGCAGGCTAATGTTTCATGTGAGAGGGAAGTAAGTAAACTCACAATAAAGGAAGGTTCAGTGGCAGGTGACGGAGGAGAACTGTGATTCAACAGCCCTGTAGGTCCCTGGGGCTGCTCACAACATTGATCTCTGCTTTCTTAACCACAGACAGGGCTCTGCACTTGCTCAAGGATTTTACAACTGGAAGGAGAAGCAAGCTGAGCTAAACCTGTTGCTCTTGGCCATGACTAATAGCACCCAACTGTGTTAGGTGGGAGGCACCTTTAGGGTGGTGCAGGTACCTTCTCCATGGGGAAACTCACTTAGAGAATAGACAGAGTGTGTGGAGCACATCAGTCAATCCAGTCCTGGTTTTATTGCTTGCTATATTTTCACCATCCATTAGAGGGGTTTTAGACCAGGAGACAATATGATCCACAGAAATCACAGGTGTTGGGTTGTATCATGTCTCAAAGCTGCTGTCATGTTGGCTGCTGATAAAGGAAAAATTAATTCTGAAATGCACAGTGTCGGGCAAGGAATTTGTTTCTGGAGGGTTTTTTGGTTCTGACTAACAAACAGTCTAAAACACAGGGCCTGAACTGCAAAACACAGTCAGAGGATGGTATGGGGGTGCTTGGTTTAGTTTACTCTGGAGGAAAAGCAGGGCAGGTGGCTGTGCTGTAGCCTGAAGAAGCTGTGGGTTTGTTGAGCAGGTGCCACTTCTGTGCAGGCCTCACTCATCCTACAGCTCCAATCATGCTGGCAGCAGCTGATGTGAAGCCAGTGTGGTTCTGGCCAACCCTTTTCAGGTGAGAGTGATGGTACAGCTCTGCTGGGCTCTTTCCTGGCAGCCTGTGCAGGCAACAAGTTTAGCTGCAGTCTGCTGTGAAGAGCTGAGGCTGGGAAAAGCTCCCTTTGCTTCCCAGTCCTTCTGGAAAGGAATGGGAGTGATATGTGGAGCAGCTGGAGGGAATGAGCCTCTGCTGCTTGGGGCAGGTCCCATTCTCCTGATCCCATTGCCTGGGGAGCCTGGGAGCTTCAGGGCACTGGGCTGCTGTGTTGTGAGGAGAGAGCTAGCAGCAGGCAGGTGGAAAGTAAGCCAGCCAAAAGGGCTGAGCAGTCTGTCCAGGAATTACTCTGGACTGTCTTTGCTCCAGCTGCCAGTCCTCAAGATGAAACTGAGTGAGTTGAGCACCAACAAACTCCTGAACTCCCACAAGGGCTGCCCAGGGCTCTGAGTGAAAGCTTTGACTAAACATTTCCCGTGGTTGAAAGAGCAGAACTGAGCAAACAAATCCACTTCTTGCAGGGTATAAGCCCTTTGAGTGTTGTGCTCAAGTCCTGCTGGAGCAGAGACCTTGATGTTTGAGATAAGGACAAGCTCATACCAGGTCATATGTCATGCTAGCCCTCGGTCAGCTTTGATAATGGACTTGTGGTCTTTAATAAATAAGAATATTGATTGTCCCAGCTGTCAGGAGGCCAGGGCAGCTGCTGCTTTTGACAGTGTTTGGGTTAGCAGCCCTTACTTGCAGGCCTCCACCATATGTGTGAGCAACGTGCACATTGTGTGCTCCCTGCCAGGCTGTCCCCAGAAGGCTTCTGACAGCATGCCTTCCTTTCCTGGGGACACAAAGATTAAAACTTTGTTTAAAAAGTGAGGAAGATAATGGCAGACCATCTTATAATTAGACCAACTGTAAATTACCTGGCTGCAAACTTTGAAATTTGACCACAGGTGCCAGATTTTTTCTTTCAGTATGACACAAAATAAAGACCATTTACAATGTCCTGCAAAATTACGTGAGTTAGTCACAACAACTTTAAAGAATTTCTGTTTTGTTGCTGATCTACCCCTGCCTTTGGCTGACTCAAGCCAATACCTGCATGGTGATCTTGTGGAGCTGGGAGCCAGGCAGATTTTAAAGCAAGTAAATACTAATCACTGGATATAGTATGGTCTCATATGACCTGGTGCAGGAGTCTCTGCTTTAGCAGTTATTTCAGATTCTAACTGGGAAAAAAACACTACAGGTCTGTAATAGTGATCTCACTTTCAGAGCTCACTACTTCTCATAGTGTTGTGTGAAGTGCCCCTGCAGAACAAAGGCCTGAATGGTATAAGGGGGTTTAGTCTTAAAGTTTATTTGTCTCTGAACTTAGGAGTTGTACACAAAACCCATACATTTCTCTGAAGGACCTTCCCTAGGTAACAAACGTTTCTTCCCTTTTGTGTTTTCAGGACAGTCAGTGTGGAACTGTAATTGACGTCAACATCGAGTGTGCTGTGAAGCTGGTGGGAACCAACTGCATCCTTTACCCTGTAAACAGCAAAGATCTGCAGCATATCTGGGTGAGAACACAGCCAAAATACACGTGGGAGCCAGGGCCTGGTGGTTTGAGGGATGCTGCCATGCTTCAAGTCTCTCTTGAAGGCAAAGCATCCATGTTGTGCAAGATGCATCTGCAGTTCGGTTTTATTTTAAACTTGCTGCAAGCAACCTCCCTAGCAGAAGATGATGCAGCATCTCATCTCCCCATCTGTTCTGTGTTTCTCATCACATTTCTGAGACCAAATTGTCTTGAAGGCCTAGACTGACATTAAATTGTGTGAGAACTCCTGCACTGAGTGTGGAAAGCTGGTGTGGCAACCTGACCATGGCCCAGAGCTGCTGAGCTGCAGCACCACTGCTGTTTAAACAGGCTATAAAAATGCTGAGATGAGTCAGGCATGTTTCTGTTGAGCTGGAACAGTCTCAAACATATCTGTTTCTCTCTTTGAGTGGATAGGCGATTTCCAGAGACCAGGTGGGGTAGGATTTCATCATTCTTTTTCCTCTGAGATGGAGATAATTTAAGACTGAAGAGCAGGGTTGTCACAACTCATCCCAAGTCACAGCCTGCAGGAAGATAGTAGGATATGAGCTCCTCTGGGATGAAAAATTAGTCTTGGCAATAAAAATCGGCTCCAGCTACAACAATGATGTACAAAGTTTTGTTTCCTGTTTTCATCACAGCCTTTCATGTATGGAGACTACATAGCCTATGACTGCTGGCTGGGCAAGGTCTATGACTTGAAGAACCAGGTCATCCTCAAGCTTTCCAATGGAGCCAGGTACTTCTCTCCTTCCTGTGGAAGACTGCACCCCCTTGGCTTTCACAATCCTGATCTGTTTCATGAGAACAAGAAACAGTTTGGGCTTCATTTTATAGTGATAAGTTATCTGCTTGCATAATCTTCAGATGTAGAGCAAGAGAATACATCTTTCTCTGAAAACATTGAGATTCATTGACAACACTCTGGAAAAAGCTGTAGTCTGAAAGGTGACAATTTTTTTCAATCCCAGCAGATCAGTGCTCCAGAACTAAAGCACATTGGTCTTTCAACTGTGCTTCTCCTCTGCAAAAATAGCTGGTTAAGATGGGTGGTTGTTCCAGACTATTTCTCAGTAGGAGAGCATAACTTCACCAAGCTGCCAGGAGAATTCTTACCTTAAAAAAGGGTCTGTGAATTGGTGGAGATTTGCAGGCTAGTAGTTTTTATCAAAGATGAAAAAGTATCCCAAGATAGAACAGCTTTCTTTCTCACTGAATTTTTTATAAATGAAAACACAGTCCAAAGTCTAGAGAAAGATTTAACCAGAGATACTGAAAGAAATACGTGGTGAAATTTCTGCAAAGCCAGCAGAAGGATCTAAATTCTGTTCCTCTTGCATGTGAGACAGTGGCTTGTGTGCTAACCCTTATGAATTCACTATGTTCACTCTCTTACTGGGGCCTGTCTTATCCAACAAACTCCTGAGGCAAAGGAACCAGTGGATGGCCAAGAGGCGTATGGGCCTGGCAGCTGGGGAATAACCCATCTGTCTTGTAAATTGAGTGTTGACATTGATGTTTTAAACCCAACAATCAAATCCCCAATCCTGCAGCCAGCTCTGAGCCTGTCTAAGAGATGTGAGTAATGTGGGAGCTGTAGCAGATGACTGGTGGATGCATCTGAGAGTTTGAGTGTTACTGTGCAGTTAACCCAGGCTGGAAAGTTCTTAGGTGTATGTTAAACTAGGACTGAAACATAGCCACACGTCTGTCTGAAATGCCTGCAGTCACTGGTGCAATTTAAAACTTTGCTTGGAATCTTATACCAGGTCCTGCTTAGCTATGTAAAGTGGGATACTGCTTGCAAAACTTCTTAATGAACAATTTGAAATGCCACCAGAACTTTGGAAATGAAGCTGTTACTGAAGGAAATATGCCCAAATTGCCTTTAGGGTCCCAGCGTGGTGTGAGTACCAAATGGGACCTTTGCAGCAGACAGATCTTGTCCAGCACCCAGCCCTTTACTTAGCTTGGTTTTTTTACATGTTGAATGGGACCTTTAGATACTTTTAATGCTTTTACAGCTTGTCTGTAACCACTTTTTCTCTGGATCATAGAAGCTCAGTGATACGCTGCTGGGTACAGACATGCTCAGGCAGTGTCAGTTCCTTGTGTACTGTTTGGTTTTGGGGTGGATGGCTCTGGAAATGTGACCATGTGTTTACTGTCTACTTTCCAGGTGTTCCATGAGCACGGAAGATGGAGCCAAGCTGTACGATGTTTGTCCCCACGTCAGTGACTCGGTGAGTTGTTGGCTCTCCCGAGAGTCCTTTCGATCAACTTTGTCTTGGAAGTTTTTTGTGCAGGAAGGAGAGAGAAGGGAAAATTCATAGGCATTTATTAATCCTAAGAATGTATCACTTACAGGTACAGTTTAAAGGTAGTGTTAGTAATGATCAGGGTTTGGGGAGGTATTACAATTGATACGTCCAACTGGTTTCTTTGTAAACAACTTGTGTAACAGGCTGTCAGATGGCTGGTGTCAAGGCAGTTCACTCGCTGCTGCTTCTATCTGCACGTGCTTCTAAAGGCTCTTACTCCATTTACTGCTTTTAAAAACGGTTCCTCTTCTGGAAAAAGGTATTTTGTTTAACAGGTGTTCTGCTAGAAGCAGGTTTTCAGGTCATGTAAAATGTCTCTTGTTACTGCAGTCCATGGTGTTTTTTGAACGGAGACCTGCCACCATACTGGCATTTTCCAAATCACATGGGAGGGTAGGTTTTGCTGGCTTTGGGGTGAAACAGTTTGCTGTGTGATGGGATCTAACCACTCTCACCTTCAAAGGCTGATGACAGCTTGCTTGTTCTTCCAAAGGGCCTTGCTGCACTCCTGGCAGCAGTGTTGGGAGATGACAGAAGATGACGTGTGATTCTTAGGAACTAGCAAAGCACTGAGCTCTTATCCTTCCCAGCCTTCAAAGCAAAGGTCCCTTTGATCTAAAATTGCACTTCTGCTAAAACTTGATGCCAGCTTGTTGAAGAGCAAATGGAATATCAGTTCAATAGGATATGCTGCTGTGGTTTTCTGGTTCCGTTCAGAAAAGGAGTGGCCTATCACTCAGTGTTCTCCAATACCTCAGTCTCTGCTACTTTGGGTTGTGCAGTGTGTTTTCTGCTCACTAAATGGATGTTGTAGCAACATTCAGCTTCTGGTTACCCAATTTTGAGATGGCTTGTTTTGAATCAGGCTGACTTTAAAGTGTACAGAGTCCTCTGGGAGTCACAATTTGGACTGAATCACAGGCTGTCTCCAGTACTACTCTTGATCCTATGCTTAGAATTGCTGTGTGTTACATGCTTACCTGACTTAGATCTTGTCACACTGCTCTTATCCCTTCCGACAAATTACCAGACTTGATGCAATTTTGTGCTTAGTGTTTTATCTACCCTAAACTGCTCTGTCCGCCCCCACGCTCTGAATCTCAGTATCAGTGGGAAGGAGCTCTAGGAAAGCAATTGTTGTGTTTACTGTCCTGTTTTTGTTTTCAAAGAACTGTCATATTTAACTAAGCCACCTGAGACAGGACTAAAACTTACACACTTAATTTGACAAACAGAGGAGTGAAGGCACACATCCTCTGCCTCTGAAAGATGTAGGTGCTTGAATTAGAGCATGGAAAAGAGGGAGATGTCCTTTCCAGCTGACCTTGGCTACGTTGTTACTGAGAACCTCTGTGTTGGAAATATGTGTCTTTTGTTTCTTAAAAGTACCTTTGCTTTTCCTGCACCAAGTTGTGGTCCTGTTTGGATGTGTGACAGAGCAGGTTGCTATAGGAACTGTTGGGCTGCCTTCAGGAGAGGACGAGCTACAGGAGATAGATCTTGCAGACTTTACCTTTATAGTTAATTTTACTGATCACAGAAGTTGGAAAGGAAATGCTGGAATATTAAATCTTAGAGTCCTCTATGCTGTTTTTCTCCCTTTCATTTCTCCCACAGGGTCTCTTCTTTGATGATTCATATGGGTTTTATCCTGGACAAGTCCTCATCGGACCATCTAAAGTGTTCTCCAGTGTGCAGTGGCTCTCGGGTGTGAAGCCTGTTCTGAGCACAAAGAGCAAGTTCAGAGTGGTGGTGGAAGAGGTAAGGACAGACACCCTGACACATGGCCACCTTCTGCCTTGCATGGTCCCTGGCTGGCTGTTTGGAGCAGAGTCAGCTTGCCATGGTAACCTCCCAAGAGCAAGTGTGCTGTGGCTGTGGTGTTCTGAGGTGACAAATTTCTTATTGGGGACTGGCAGGACTTCTGAGTGTCCTAGCAAGGGTCCCTGCTGGCACCCTGTAAAGTGATATCTTGTCAGCACACTCAGAGGACAGTACTGCTGATCATTAGGGCAGTAGGAGCACATCTTCTATTGAAACTTAATATTGCATGCTGTCCAAAAAGGGAGAAATATTGCTGACTCTTTGCTTAAAGGAGCAGCAGTTCCAAGTCCATTAGCATTTCTCTTTGTGACATTGGACTGCTGATTTATATGTACCATAACTTCCTTCCTAAGCCACTTGTCTTCCCTTGAAGTTAAAAGCTGTAGAATTTCTGTTGTCAGGGGTCAGGCTATGGGAGCACTGATTGTCCTGGATATGGTGAAACTGCACTTGCCCATATTAAATGCTAAAAGCAGGTTTGCTGCTTTCCTGCATGTAAACTTGCAGATCTGAGACACTCGTCTGGGAAAGTCTCTGAAATGTTAAATTGCCTTTTCTATCACTACATTGTAGGTACAGGTGGTAGAGCTAAAGGTTACTTGGATCACTAAAAGCTTCTGTCCTGGAGGTACGGACAGTGTGAGCCCTCCTCCCTCGATCATCAGCCAGGAGAAGCTGCCCAGGTGAGATCCCTTGAAAACCCCTTTTCACTGCCAGCACTCAGGCCCTGCAGACTGTGGGTGGCAGGCCTACCGAGTGAAGAGACACAATGCTGCGTTTCCAGTGGTTGTTTTTTTCCATGTTGCATGCCTGCACATCCCAGAGCTTCAAAAATGAGAGAGCAAATTAGTTTAGCAGACACTTGAGTTACCAGCATGAAGGCAAGCATCCTGCTAATGCCAAGTTCTCTCCAGATGACAGGTGTACAGAGTAGTGTCTGGCAGCAGTTTTCCTTCTTCCCTTGTCCTTTGACTCCTGCCTGGAGCAGACTGCAGCTCTGTGTGTGTCAGGGGTGGGGTGGGGTGGGGCTCAGGGGTGTGGCTGCAGCCTGGGCTGGTGCTGAGGCAGTAACTGGTGCCCTCTGCAGGCTGCAGCTGCAGGAATGGGCTGAGAAAGCTCAAAAGACAAGTCAGATCAACAGCAGCACTGTCTGATGTGTCCTGCCTGGAGCTCATCTGCTGGAGGAGAGCAGCTCTCATATTACAGTGAAAAACCCCAAATGTTTCTTGGCAACTCTCTCTGGGGGAAAGGGGGAGCTGCAGGGAGAGGAGTGACTCGTGTACCACCCAAACCCTTTGTATCCCCACCCAGTCCCTAGTGAGAGTCACACTTCTCCTTTAGAATTGTGTGCCTGGAAATGATTTTGTGGTGCTCTGCCACTCCTGAAGCAGCACTGCTGGTATGAGGCCATGCCAGCCTTGTGAGGGCCCTGGGCAGTGCTGGGTTCTGTTACTGTTCTGTGCTCATGGCTCTCCTGTTCTGCCAGGGTAAAGCGTCTGGGGTGCTTTGACCATGCCCAAAGGCAGCTTGGGGAAAGGTGCCTCTACGTGTTCCCAGACAAAGTGGAACCTGCAAAAATCACCTGTGAATGTCCAGAGAGGAACTGTGTCCTGGGTGAAGGATCAGTTGCCAAAAAGGTGAGTTGAGGGATCGAGGGAGGCGTTGAATTCTCTAGACATTTGTGGTGACTGTGGCTTTTAAAGCAGAGATCTTCCTGGTAGTCATGTGGTCTGAAATGTGACTCCTGAGGTGGTTGTGAAGAGTAATGGCTTGTTGCCAGCAGGGAAGTGACCTTGTGGAGCAGCCTGACTGCTCTGGGTGAAGCATGCAGCTAATACCTTAGCATTCTCATGGGGTTGAAATGTTCAGTTAAATCCTTGCTACAGTGAAACAAGGAAGTTGTTTTTGCTTCCTAGGCCAAGTGAATCGTGCTATGGTCTGTACTTGCTGGCTGTAGAGCCATGGTGTTCCTAGAATAACAGGATGTCATCAGTGTGTACATGGTGACCTCTCTGCATGTCTGTGCCTGTTACATGGATTAACTTGTGCAGCTTCTTGTGACCTTCCATAACAAAAAAGTTCAAAACATACTTAAAATAAGCTGAAGGAGCAAAGCTCACTTTACTTGGGCTTAGTGTGGTGCTGCTCCTGAGCACAGCAGTGTGAGATGCTGGTTTGCAGAGTAGTCTGGTGCAGGTGAAATTTGCAGAGCCCCATGGGTGCTGTTTTTCCCTGCACAAAGCTTGAGCATTCCCCAGACTGGCTGGCAGCCTGTGAGTATCCAGGCACAGGTCTGACCCATGTCTGCTCTCTCCAGGTGAGACGGCTGCTGAAGAAGCAGATCGTGAAGATCATGTCATGCTCCCCGGAGTCTCAGGGCACCAGTGAAGCCCCTGACAAAGAGTCTGCTGCAGCTGCTGACCAAAAATCAGAAGAGCTTAAGCCTGAATCCAAGTGCGAGCTGGACGACTCTTCCAACAGTGCACCAAGTCCTGGGGAGAGAAAGGAGGAGCAGCCTGAAGAAACGGGGAAGGAGAAAGGGGGAGCAGCAGCACGGCAGCAGCAGCCTCCCTTTCTCCTGAAGGATGAAGGGCTGCCTGACTACCGCCTTCAGTCCATGGAACAGGATGCTGACGATGAGGCAGCTGATGACACTGATGACACCAGTTCTGTCACCTCTTCTGCTAGCTCCACTGCCTCATCCCAGAGTGGCAGCGGCACCTGCCGCAAGAAGAGCATCCCTCTTTCCATCAAGAACTTGAAGCGGAAGCACAAGAAGAAGAAGACCAAGGTTTCACGGGAGTTTAAGCCAGGAGACAGGTGAGCTGGATTTCCACACCCACGTGTAATTGCCAAAATCTCCCTTACCCAAGTGCTCAGCTGTAAAGCACCACCTGAACTCGGGTGCAGGATGATGGGGAGTTTGGGCACGGCTTGGTAATAACTGACAGCAATTATCTTGTGATGACTGTGCAGTGGCCTGTGTGGAATCAGCTTGGTCTCAATCCATCTTCTGATGAAACTGGGGCCATGTGACCTGACACTGATGCTATTCCATTTCAGCTGTGCCTCGGGGCATCGACAGCGTATCTGTGCTGTGCCTAGACTGTGTGTACAGGGAAAGAGGTGAATAAAGATCACACAGCTTAAACATTACACTAATTGGTTACCTTATTGGCAGCTTCTACAGAGAAGCTGAGGACAGACCACGCTAGGAATGGACAGCTTATCCTAGAGAGCTGTCTCCAGAGCACAATGGAGTTCTGAGCTGGCATGGTCTCTGTTATCCTCACCCTGCTCTGCAGAGATCTGCAATTTTTGCCAGCAGCATACTTCTTAATATTAGAATTTTTTAATGAACTAATTGCAGTTGCTCCTTAAGAGCCTTTGGGGAATTGATTTCAGTAGCTTGGGGGAGGGAGCACTGCATGTATCTTCCCATTTCTAGATAAAACCAGATCTCAGCAGCTTTTACCTTTGACTTAGGAATGTTTAAATTGTTTTCATGGGATGCAAGGACATCTGACAAGTGATCTGCCTGTCTGCTGGCTTCCCTGGGCTGCTTAGTTGTGTACAGATTCTGCATCAACTGGTACAAGAGAATATGTGAGAATTCTCCCATGAAGGTGACATTATCAGAGATTATTCAAGAGATCCAGCAGTTTGAGAATGTCATGAACTTCATTCACATTTTTTGTAGGTATTTAGCCTTGCCACTGAGTGGTTCTTGTCCTTGTGAGTTCTGGACAAATTAGATTTGAAGGTCACAAAGCCCAGCAGAGCAGTATCCAAGTGTGAGAAAAAAGGGGAGTGTGTGATAGAGTTCCTGGGAACAGATTCTCAGTTCACTCTTCATGTCTCACTCCCCCGCTGAGTGTCTCTGTTTAATGAAGGTTTTGCTAAGGAGAGCTTAGCTGGGGCACCTGGTGGCTCCCTGCACTATACAGCAGTGGGGAGAAATCCCTGTGGCTGACCCAAGGACTTCCAGTGCTGCATCAGGGCAGCTCCATACAAGGAGGTGCAGAGACAACCATGACACAGAGAGTAGGAGATAGAGGCATTTTCAGCACAGGCTGAGAACCCCCAGCTGATGCTGTGGAGGGTACATGTGGCAGCTGGGCACAGCTCAGGGTGAGGGGCCAGTGCTGTTGAATATTCCTCTGGGGTGCTGAGACCATTAGAGATGTTCTGCCAGGCACTGCTGAGAAATTCCAAGTGCTTGGGCTGCCTGCACTTGGTCACCACATGTGATGTGTCAGCTCCTGGGCAGTCTGGCTGCAGGGGCCAGCTCAGCATGTGGCTTTGCCATCAGTGACTGATCTGCTGCAGCTCTCTCTGCAGCACACAGACCGCTGGATATCTTTTAATGAGGGTATACAGGGATTTTCATTAACATCAAGTCTTGGGTTTTGTTTGAAGCCATTGATGCAGACAAGAGTGCCTCATTTCTTTGCACAGCCTTTCCACTCTCATCCTCAGCTGCGCATTTCCTATGTCCCCCAGAAACCATCTTGTTGCACATTACACACACACTTGGCCTGTTACAGATCTCTTATAATTTCTGCTGTTGAATGCTGGCCCTACTAAAAACTTCATCCTGTTTCCACTTAAAAATATTTCTCTGGCATTCCTAAAAACAGGGCTGGGAGCAAACAGCTGTATTTGCCTGTTGTATATTCTTTCTGATTTGGTTCTGAAACCAGCATAAATCCAGCACTTGTGTTATTCTGGAAGGCCCGGCCAGCAAGGTAGAGGGAAGATTTAAAGCAAATGTGGGATTTGGTTTCTTCTGTGCTGTAGGAGAGATGAAATTAGTGGAGGGCTCATTAGAAGAGTGTCCAGCTAGGCTGTCCCTCCTACCCCAAGCATTTTGCCTCCTCAAGCATCCCTGTCAAGCCCCACAGCAGAGAACCAGCATGTTGTCCACTGTGGCATGTTCGAGTTTAATTTCTGAGCTACAGAGGCACACATGTGTTTGAACAGCTGAGAAGGACATTTTTCTCTTTTAACCAAAAGATGCTTTACCTACATTAAGTGTGTTCCCTTCTTTTCTTTTTTTTTTTTTGTTTTTTTTTTCTTTCTGGAAGGGCTGTAATGATTTATCTTTCCAGTCATGTGTTCTTCTAGTTTCAAAGACTCCTCAGAGCTCTCAGGCTGGAAGGTGCTCCAGTAGAGAAGATCTTCAGTTTGAAACTATTTGAAGCTCCTTTCATGCCTTTGTCAGGGGCAGGAAGTGGGTTCTGGTAGATGTTAATTTGCCTCCATAGGAATAAAAGTGCACTGGCAGGAGCTCCCTGGAAAGTCAGCAGTGTAATACCTGCAGGGGTTGAGAACCCATCAAAACAAACCCTGCTGTGTAGCTGCATCCATGGGCTCTACATGGGGTTTCCTGACTTGCTTCCCAGCCTGCTGAGCCAAGTACCTTTGTGTTGCTGAGGTCCATCTTGATCCCTGATGTTCCCTTTGGTAACTCATTGCCTTTTTGTGCTTGCCAGGGTTGCTGTGGAGGTGGTGACCACGATGACTTCAGCTGATGTGATGTGGCAGGATGGCACCGTGGAGACAAACATCCGCTCCAATGAGCTGATTCCTGTCCATCATCTCGACAACAACGAGTTCTGCCCCGGCGATTTTGTGGTGGACAAAAGAGGTATTGAGTGTCAGAACAATGCTCTTGATTGCAAAGTATTGTTCAGTTTGGATCCCTTAATTTGCTCTGTAGCTGTTAGTGCTCACTTGATGTGGGCATCTGACAGGGACAACAGTAATTCAGCTGACTTGGTGGGAATGACAGCAGAGAACCATTATTTACATACCAAAGGTGAACTATGACAACAGGAAGGATGTGGAAAGAATAAATACCCAGGAGCCAAATGAGGATTTTCAGTATTTCTGCAGAGCAGGGGTTGCCCATCTTGAAAGGGCCAACAGCTCTGAGCTCTGTCCCAGAGTGAGGGGAGAAATAAATAGCTTACCTCAGGCTGTTTTCTCTGTATGGCTGATCTGTCATGACCCTCATGTTTTCTTCATGGAGAGTTTTGGGATCCAGAGGCAACTTCTTGAATCCCTTTTCTTCACCAAACCAATTGGTGATACTAGTGAGGGCCACGGGACAAGTCCAAGGAGACTTACAGCTTTTGAATATGAAGTATTGATGACATCCTTTTCTAGCAAGGGTAGACCCTCAGCAATGGGGACCAGAAGACACTGAGTCTGGGAAGCAGGAAAGCTGGCTTAGCATTAATAGAGGCTGTTTTATGTGGCTATCTCTGATGAGTAATAGTCTGACTGGTCTTCTGGGTTACATGTAGTCTGTGGAAACTAAAGCTACCTGTCAGCTCCAGCTCTACCATTCTAGTTTGGCAGCAATTTTCACTGTGTAGGAAGAAGTGTTTTTCCTCATGCCATTCAAAAGTGGAAGGCTTCAGCCATGAGAGCCCAGGAGCTGTGACAGCCTCTGTCACTGAGCAAAATCTGTGCTCCTTTGCCTGATTTGTCTGTTTTCTTCCCTACCATTGTGACCAAAAGCTCAGAGCTCCCAGGACCCTGGGCTGTATGGAGTGGTGCAGTCTGGGGACCACATCGGCCGTACCTGTGTGGTGAAGTGGTTCAAGCTGAAACCCAGTGGAGATGATGTGGAGGTAAGTGCAGGAGCCAGTGCCTTCTGCAACCAGCTAAGAGAAAGCAGCCACAAAATAACATAAACCTCACAATAAAACACAGATAAGCCTGGAAATCAGCTCTGCATTGATTGTGTCCTTGAGGAAGGGAACAGTACTTATGGGCCTGGGAGACTTAGCTAGAGGTGATGTCACTTCATATTTGTAGATGCCTGTGAGACAGCAAAGACCAGGCAGATAATTTACATCCCATGGTATCATCAGGTTCTCGTATGGGTAAAGATTTTTGCTCAAGTTGTCACAGACAATTGATTTCTTGAGTTCACTATAAGAATTTTTCCTCCCCATGTCTTTTCGTGGTTCAGAGAAAGAGGATCAATCTACTGCACATTGTTGTGCTTGCCTCTGCCAGGTACTATTGTCTGTAGTTACCCTGATGCCTTTTTCTTGGGATTTGTAGGAATGCTGTATTTTCCAGGGTCTTGATAAACTGCAGTCTAGTTGGAGATGGGAGAGGACTTCGACACTGTTTTGTCTTAGCCAACACGATGTCATAATTGAGCAGGGCCCTTCACATGTGGAAGCAGAACATGCGTCTGACCTGGGGTTGTGCTCCACTTATTTATCATAATTTGTGAGCTCCTAGCTCTCTTTCTCCATGAGAAATCAAAGGAATGATGTTTCCCATTAAATGGCAAGGTTTTTTGTCATATACTTCCTGTTGCCTTGGATAATTTCAGAAGTAAACTCTTGCGCTTTGGGCCCCAGTGAACTGCTTTGAGAAATCTGGGTGTTCAGTAGGGAGTAAAACACTGTGGTTGCCTGTCTCCTCGTTTTGGGACATAAAAGTGATATAAAAGTGAGGGTGAGCAGATGAGACAGAATGTCTGCTTCCGTTCATTGTTGTGCAGTGATCCACCTGCTACTGGATGAGGTGACAAGAGAGGGACAGCAGCAGCCCCTGCACAGGCTGTTGGAGCAGCTGAAAAGGGACAAAATAAAACACAAAGTTCTTTGGAGTGCTGAGGGTGTGTTCTGGGGGTCAGTGCAGCCTCCTGGGACTGACATTTTACACTGTGTGTCGGTGCAGCTGATCGGGGAGGAGGAGGATGTGAGCGTGTACGACATCGCCGATCACCCGGATTTTCGCTTCCGCACCACCGACATCGTCATCCGCATCGGCAACTCCGATGGAGCCACGGCCAAGGAGGATGAGGTGAGTCCTGGGCACAGTGGTGTGACCACACTGCTACCAGGTATTGCCTGGAAAAGTTGATAGGAAGGCTTTAGGCCCCACATCCTAAACTCCCTAGCTTCCTGCAGTCCCGTGCTGTCATGAGTAACACATCAGATCTCTGTCTGGTGGAGATGAAACCTTGAAATCCTTTGACCTTGATGACAAGTCTGCAGCAGAGCAAGAGTGAAGAACTGAGCATATGCCTGAGGGCTTTTCATAAAACTCTTGTTTAGGATTTCAGAGTAACTTGTAATAAAAGGATGTTCTGTGGGCTCCTGAACAACCATGAGGTGGATTTGTCATGAAACCAGTTTCACCTAGCAACAGAAGACTGGGATTCAGCTATGGTGGCTGAGCAATGTTCATGTTAATTTTGTTGAGCTGATTGATCTCCTTGGGGGGAAGAAGGAACAATTTATACTGGTAGAGGAAACACCCTGGAGAGACTTCCAGCTTTTGAGCCTGCTGTCCTAAAAAAGTGTTAAAAGGTGTAGTGTGGCTCTTACAGCATGAAACACATCCCAGCCTGCTCAGCTGACCTAAATAACCTGCTGCAGGGCAAGGTGCTCCTTGCCTGCACACCCTGCACAACTGTGGCTTGTTTGTTCATGCCTTTGCTCTCTGGGGGAGCCCCTGGTGTTGGGTGTTGGGGGGAGCTGAGGGCACCCCACTAGAGGGCACCCCCATTCCATGGAGGAGCTGTCCCTCGCTGACACTGAAAGGCCACTGGTCCTATCAAAGATCAGGATCTCCTGCCAGACCAGCCCTCCTGCTCCTTGTGGAGAGGAGTTCTCCCCACCTCCATGGCAGAGTTGTGTAGTTTCTGTATGTAGGATGCAGATGTTGCTATAGGTGGTTCTCCAGCTGGGGAATGTGTTTCTCCAATCCTTCCTGCTCTGCACTGAAGTTCCTGGGGAAGAAAAAGGACTGACAAACCACTCTTGTCTCCACAGCCCTCGGTCGGACAGGTAGCTCGTGTGGATGTCAGCAGTAAGGTGGAAGTGGTGTGGGCTGACAATTCCAAGACTATCATTCTGCCTCAGGTGAGATCCTGTTCCAGCTCCCAATAGCACTGTAATTCTTAGCTGAGTGACAAAACTTGGATTTAAATCCTGTGTGTAGAGAGATTCACTGGGTAAGGGACTCTTACTCTGTTGATTGATGCAGTCCCATATGATAGGGTGGCCTCCCAGTTCTGTTAGCACAGGAAAAATCCTTTTGTCAGGAGGTCTGGGCAGCTAGTTGGTAATAACTGCTTTCTAATCTAGTGATTAGGAAAGCCTGGACAGGCTTTTTTTGCCTTCACAAGTGCACTGCATGTTCCCAGCTCTGCCCACAGCCCTGCTCCTGCCCTCCAGCACCTGGTGCTTTGCAGAGCTCAGGGATCATTGGTTCTGACTAGAGCCCAGGTTAGTGCATTGCCCAACCAGAGCACTGCCAAAAGATGATTGCATGTTCTGTCTCTCTTGTGAAATGCCACCATAGTAGGGTTCTCAGCTAAAGAAATTCCTCCAGAAGCTGGGCCAGAGCCACAAATTGTCACCTTAGCTAACCTAGGGATCAGACTCAAATCTTATCCCAGGGCAGGGAGGGAAGGGGTTGAGTACAAGCTGAAAAATACAAGTACAGTCACACTGCTTATCCACTGTCCCCCACTGATTTGTCTGGCTTTCTTTTAAGGCTTTTGTTGTACTGTCTTGTACTCATACTTGCTACTCCCCACACAGTTTCATCCCATGTCTTCTCTCCTTCTCTCCTGGAATGAAGGCAGACAGCCTAAAGATATGAGACAACCTACATCTGTAGAGTCCCATTTTGTCACTGGCAGAGCAACCACTGCCTCCATTGCAGAGATGCCTTAACAAGTACAAAGTACTTGAGTAAGATTCCTTTTTAAACCAAGCAGCTCTGCATTAATTACAGTAGAATAGTCAATGCCTGCACTATGGCAGTGGACTGGGGCGTACAAAGCAGGCTGCTGTCTCCCTTCCCCCGTTGTCACATGTGCTTGGATCACAGGCACAATCAGAGGTCTGATGCGTGCTCCACAAAGGGCTGTTCTCACACTGCAGTGCTGGGGCTCTGCAGCAGCTCCTGCTGTGTCACGCCAGTCCCTTCGATTCTGCTCCTCTGCATAATTATGGGAGTTAGGGAAATGTCAAGAGCATGAATTATCAGTTGGTAAAACCATGATTTATCAATGCCTGACCATGTGCCTAGAGACGAGCTGTCTGGGTGCTTTTTCACAGCTCTAAAAATAAAGATGGCATAACAGGCTAATTAACTTTCCAACTCAGATTTGGATTAGCTTTAAGGGCGGTGAGTTTTGATGGCTTTTCCTGCCTGCAGTCACTTGTGTTGAACCCAGCTAACCTCTGCTGGCTGCCTGTCTCCGGGTGGCACAGGACTGGCTCAACAGTGCTGGTTCAATTGGAGGCTTTGACAAGATGACTGAGGGTCCCTGTGCTTTAGCCTCAGGGGTCATATCTTGCAAGATTAAGAGGATTCTTGGGCTGTCATTCAAGTGTCAGAAGCTTGTGGATAAAATGCTCCCATCCTGCAACTGCAAACACAGCCCTGTTCTTGTTCCCCTGGTTCTGTGTTGGTGCTTAAAGCTGGAAGAGTTCTGTAAACCTCTGTGGGGAGACCTCCTAAGATGTAGCATGTGCAAAAGCAAGTTGTAGGAGGTGAGGCTGGATGGAGTGGGGATGTGTTCAGCTTCCAGTAGTGAGAGGGAAGAGAACATTTTATATAAGAGCTTATTCAGCAACTTGGGTGAAGCTCCATTGTCCCAGCTGAATTTTAAGCAGTAGCCACATATAACCACTAAAGCAGCCTAGCAAGGCTCTGTTGGCAAGTATTGTGTGCCACAGGAGAGGAGAGCTGCTATGGAAATATGTTCCTGGTTCCACCATTGTCTCTGTGGAAGGACAGAGTGTGGAGGCAGCCAAACCAGGGCTCTGTGCCAACACAGTTGCTGGTGCAGAAGCAGGACCAGAAATACCAACTCCTCACATGATACCAAATACCTTCTGAGCTCTGTGTTCTGAAACCCTGGGATATCCAGGTAACTGTAGGGTACCTGTCTGCTCTTCAGGGCTGGATCACAGACACTGGTAGGACTGCAGCCCATCTAGAACTTGCCCTAGTTTTACCCCCAGTACTATACCCCAGTACTATAGCTGGAAAAGTGGAGGATGGGGTTATGTGATTTCATAATCTGTGCCAGTAAAGATGGAATGGGTTTAAACAGCCCAACCAATTCCAAATGAAAACTCCTTTTTCATTACTTACTTTTAAAAACAACTAAAACTGTGCTTCAGCCTAAGTCTCATGTAACTCTGTTCTCCTTTAGCACTTGTACAATATTGAATCAGAAATTGAGGAGTCAGACTATGATTCTGTTGATGGCAGCACCAGCGGAGCATCCTCAGAGTGGGAGGATGAAAGTGACAGCTGGGAGACAGATAATGGCCTCATGGAAGATGACCACCCAAAAATTGAGGACTTTGAGCCTGAGGAACCAGCAGCAGAGGAGGTGAAAAAAGTAGAAGAGCAAGTCCAGGGAGCTGTGGCTATGGCAGTTGCAGATCTTGCTACGGAGAAAGCTGGCAAGGATGGAGCCCCAAAGAGCTTCCGGGAACTAAAGGAGGCCATCAAGATCTTGGAAAGCCTGAAAAATATGACTGTAGAGCAGCTCCTGACTGGTTCTCCCACCTCCCCAACTGTGGAACTGGAAAAACCCACTCGGGAGAAGAAGTTCTTGGACGATATTAAAAAGCTGCAGGAAAATCTAAAGAAGACCTTGGATAATGTGGCTATTGCTGAGGAGGAAAAGATGGAAGCCATGGTGGAGACGGAGAAGAAGGAAGAAAAAGCAGAGGCACAGACACCAGTGAGGTCGGAGTGGCCCAGTGAGACACCAGTGCTCTGCCAGCAGAGTGGAGGGAAGCCTGGAGTCACCTTCACCAGTGCCAAGGGAGAAGTGTTCTCTGTATTGGAGTATGCTCCAGGTGAGAGTCAGACACTCAGTCCTTCACTGCTGTGTTTCTTTATGCAAAACCTTTGCCTCAAACCTTTAGGATTCTGTATCCTCTCTTCTTTTTAGTCCTTTTCATAGCTCATTAACTGTAGAGGAGAAATTAAGCCAACTTCTGTAGCAGAGTGTTCTGGGACCTAAGCATGGCTTTTAGATAGCATCTCTAGGCACTCTTGCACTTTCCCAAGCCTCAGAAGAGTGCTTCCCTCTTTCCCAGGGTAGTGATTAAAGTTGGAGGGCTGCAGACATTTCCTTGCAAGTTGCAAGGTTTGTTCAGGCTTTTTTTCAGGGCTGAATGGGTTGAGAAGCAGAGCAAAACCAGCTGGTGTTCTTGTGCTGTGTGTCCTTGGTGAGTGAGTGTCCTTATTCACAGGCACCAATGTTAGTGGCCAAAAATTAAAAAAGAGCATCTAGCTGTGTGGAACATTGGTGACAGGGGAGCTCAAGGTGCTCATGAGCCAGCCAGGCCAGACCTGAGAGAGAAAGGTGGCCAAACTTGTGAAGCTGCAAGTGTGAGCAAGGGAAAGTGGCGAGCTGTGCTAAGGTTGGATAGAGAAAGGACCATTGCTCTGTGGGACAAGGCTCCTCACTGGGCCACGGGGAGTAGTGTTGTGTGGGACAGTGAGAACAGGAGATGCAGGTTGTGGTTGCTGTACTGTGAGAGAAATAGTCTCTCCTGGCTGAGCACCAAAGCAAGTGAACTCCTCTCTTCCACCTCTCTTACACGTGGTAGATTTGCCATCATGAGCAACCTGTGGCCGTTTCCAAAGGCAGGCTGTAATTCTGTTGTCTTCCTTGTCCCACAGATTCCCATGCCTTCAAGAAACTGGAGTTCCAGCCCCCAGAAGCCAAGAAGTTCTTTAGCACCGTGAGGAAAGAGATGGCTCTGCTGGCCACCTCCCTGCCCGATGGCATCATGGTGAAAACCTTTGAGGATCGAATGGCAAGTGCCAATGCTCTCAGATGCCTCTGTGGTAGTGCTGGGCTCAGCATTCAGATCCCTGTCTTTGGAATTCCCTGCTTTAGCCCTAATCCTTTGCATTAGAGCTGCAGGAATGTGTGCAGCCTGTGAAACAGGGCTGTAATTACCCAAAATGGCTGCTTTGGCTGCTTTTGCATTCCCCGAGTCAGAGTGGCAAAAAAAGGAGCTGCTGATTGCAGGGAGCCTGTTCTGGGTGCTGAGTGGGAAGACAGGCAGGCAGCCAGGAAGGGGCTGTGTCAGCAGGGAGTAAATTTGGGATTTTTGGCCCTCCTCAAAGCCCTGTCTCAGGTGCAAAGGTTCACTTTGCTCTCAGGGTGCAAATTCTGGCTGGGGAAGGTGCCCTGAGATGTGTTGCTTGAGGTGACACTTGAAAGGGCCAAGTCAATCACATCCCACTCTGCCCCTGTGTAAATACCAAGGTAAGAGGGTTTTTCCCAGTGCCTGACCTTCTTCCTCTCCCCACAGGATCTCTTCTCAGCACTTATCAAAGGGCCCACACGCACACCTTATGAAGATGGCCTCTTCCTCTTCGACATCCAGCTCCCCAACATCTACCCTGCTGTCCCACCTCTCTTCCGCTACCTCTCCCAGTGCAGTGGGAGACTGAATCCCAACCTGTACGACAATGGCAAAGTGTGTGTCAGCCTCCTGGGGACCTGGATAGGCAAGGTAATGCCATCATCCATCTGTCCCTGGGCAGCAGGGGTTGTGCTGGGCTGCTTTTGGAACAAGTCACTTCCTGCCAGACCTGGATGACTTCGCTCTTGGGTGGCACTTGGGCTTTGGGCTCTGGTTTCAGTGTCAGGAGCAGATAATTGGTGTATTTGGCTTTTTCTGGGTCTGTATTTGGCTCAACTGTCTCTCCTCAATGAGAAGTCTGTGGTCAGACCAGCCATAGCAGAGATGCCAGCACCAGCATGGGGTGTGCCTATGGGTTAGAGCTCTGTCTTCCACACTGTGGACAAATCATGGAGCGTGGTACAAAGTTCAACTGGAGACTTGGAAGAAACAGAGCCAGGGAAGTGCATTTTGAGCAGGACAGGGCAGCTGGGGAGGGGTTGCAACTGATTGCTGGTGTGTAAGGTTACACAATTCCAGACAGAACTGGCCTGAGGGGGTGTGGTGCTGGTAAAAAAATAACGGAGAGATGTGTTGAGGTGGGACGCCAGCAGATCATGTGCTCGTGGAGTCAGTTCCTCGTTCCTGCTGTGAGCCACAGGATGTCAGCAACAGGAAAGCAGAGCAACTGTGGCCTCACTTCATCTGACAATAGTCACAGAGCAAACTGATGGTGCTTCAGCCCTTTAACATCTTTGTGTGTGCATTTCAGGGGACAGAAAGGTGGACCAGTAAATCCAGTCTCCTTCAAGTACTCATCTCCATCCAAGGTAAATGCTCCTGCCAAGCCTGTGGGGCAAGAAAAGGCAGAGGGAGGAAGGGATGTTGGCTTATGGGGGGCACACAATTGGGATCTGCCACCCCAGTTGGGTTAGTGCTGCCTCTTGCTCTCACTTAGCTGGACAAAGCAATGTCCTTATCTCTCTGCTTGAGCAGTGGAAGCAGGTGCCAGCTTTTCTCATGCCTGGAGTTCTGGCTGCATCCCAGGGCTCTGACACAATGCTTTCCCTTCTTCTCAATGCAGCAGCCAAGCACAGAGTTGTCTGTTTGTTACTTTGAGCTGACAGAGGTGAGCCACCGTGTCCTCAGCCTGTTAGCAAACTTAGTTGAAGTTGCTAAACTGGGCCTCGTTTGCAGGGTTTTTTTTTATCCTCACTGAGTCACCTGCCCATCCTACATGGGGCATGTTTTGCACATGATGCTGGTGTTTATGCTCCTACCAAAGCAGAGAATAATCAGGGGTGTGCCTAGACGAGTCCCAGGGCTTCCTGCCATGGGGCTTTGCTCTGCCCTATCCAGTTTGGGAGCAGACAGACTAAATCACATAACTTCCTCATGGATGACTTTCTGTGCGGGGAGCTGAGGTGTGTGGTGAGAAACCTTTGACACGGAACAAGGGTTCCTGCTGACTGGAGGCAGCTCCTGCTCCTCTGAACTCCCACAGTCCAACTGTATTCCCTGTGGGGGAAGGACACCACAATAAAAGCCTTCTCTCATTTCCAAAGCCAAGGTTCCCAATTTAGAAAATGAAATGCTAAATGTTTTACTGGAGCAACTTGGTGTTAGGGGAAAATCTCCTCTCCTGCTGCCTGGGTTTTGAGAGACTCATGATCTCCCCAGCTCTAATGCAACTTATGGCAGGTTGCCAGCAGCCTGGCAGTGCTGGTGCTGTTGCTACATACCTGTAATTTCATTAGACCAGAAGTAAGCAGGAGAAATCTTGGTAAAAGTGACTTATCATAGTCTTCTGTGTCTCAGAACTTCACTGTCTGATGGGACTCTGCTGGATAAAAGAGAACCTGGCCAGCTCAAAGCCTGTTGCTGCAGTCTGGCCTTTGTTCTGATTAAGAGGAGGAGGAAAATAAAAGCTTTTGTTGTGTTTGTGGGGTTTTTTGCAGGAGGGAAGTGAAAGGAGCTGTGAAACCTCTCCCTTCCTGCCCTTTTGACCTCCTCTGCTGTTGTGTGCCCTCTACATTGTGCTGGCAGAGGGCTGTTCTTGCCAGCTGAGGAACCTGGATGCCACTCCCTGCAGAGTCTGAGGTCCCCACCACGTCACACTATGCTCCCCTTGCAACACCAATCCTTTGCATCCTGCAGGTTCTGGGGGGGTTCAGCTTGACCTGTGCTTCGCCCTTGATCCTGCAGGAGTGGTCTGGCAGGGGATGGCGATTCCTGGTGTTCCTGCCTTAACCCCCTCGGCCTCCCACTCTCCCGGCAGGTCTCATCCTGGTGAACGAGCCCTACTACAACGAGGCAGGCTTTGACAGCGACCGGGGGCTGCAGGAGGGCTACGAGAACAGCCGCTGCTACAACGAGATGACTCTGATCCGTGTGGTGCAGTCCATGATGCAGCTGCTGCGCCGGCCCGTCGAGGTCTTCGAGCACGAGATCCGGGAGCATTTCCGCTGCAACGGCTGGCGCCTGGTGTCCCGCATCGAGTCCTGGCTGGAAACCAACGAGCTGGTGGAGCGCAGCCACGAACAGGCCAACGGGGCTGATTCTGCCTCCCTCCTGTGTGCCGGCGGCAGCCTGGCCGAGAGCCCCGGGGACACGGCGGGGGCGCTGGCAGAGTGCAGCTCGGAGCAGGGGGTGGCTGCTGAACTGTCCGACTCGGCGCTGGACGGGAAGGAGGAGCTGGATGAGTCGGAGTTCCCGAGCACGGCGCCCAACACCGCCGACCTCCAACAGTACTCAGACTCGGAGAGCACAGGCCAAGCCAGGGGGGACCTGGCCAGAGACCGAACGGACGAGGGGAAGGCTGCCCAGGACTCTGCCTCGCAGCCCAGTGTGAAACCAAAGAAAAGGAGAAAGAGCTACAGGAGTTTCCTGCCGGAGAAGAGCGGTTACCCTGATATTGGGTTTCCCCTCTTCCCTTTGTCCAAGGGGTTCATTAAAAGCATCCGCGGTGTCTTGCAGCAGTACCGGGCTGCCTTAGCAGGGGCCAACATCCCAGAGTGGACAGAGGACAAATAAAACCATCAGGTTAGGGACAGGCAGGTGCAGGGGAGAAGGGAAAGCAGCAGAAAGTAAATTGGCAAATGCTGTTACCAATCAACTGGCTTCTCCTTACAGCTTTTCTTCCTCAGTTTGGTTTGTTCCAAAGAAGGTGGTAGGCCTGATTGCTCCTCTGAGGAAAGGTTGTTTAAGCATGAATAACTCTTTGCCCCCAACCCCTCTTCCTTCCCCTGTCCCATGTACGTGCTCTTCTTGCAAGTTTGACCCTGCAATGGTAAGATTTGAGATCTGCACAGAAGCAGTCTTGCAGCCACGTTCCCTCTGCACTTTCATCTTGGGGCACCTTTCCACACAAGGACTCTTCCCACCCAGCAGTTTGTTCTGGTGGAGCCAGGAGAAGGGATTGCTGTAGTTTCTGGAAATGAAGGGCAATGCCCTCCCAGTCTTTTATTTTTCTCGGCGTTCCCATGGGTTCTATGAAGTCTACCCCAGCTTATCTGTACTTTAGACATTGGATTGTGTTTGCATTGGAGTTGTCTACACCATACAGAGTTGCTCTAGTCTTAGTTGTTCACCCATAGCTACAAAGTTCTTCCAATTGGGATTGGTAGGCAGGGCCAGAGCTCTGCACTGGCAGTTGTGCTGCCCTGGGAGTGCTGCAGACTTTTCCATCCAGTTCTGCAACTTCTAGGTCAGTTTTCTGGAGGCAAGTCTAGCCATCCACACTTCCTTTTCTCCAGAGTGAGGCAAACTTCCCTTTCCCCACCATGCATGCTTGTCTTCTAGAAATACATGGGATTCAGGGTTCTGCCCTCGTTACTTGCTTAGGAATCCGTGTCTTTTGTTCCCAGCCATCCCGGCTGTCACACAGCACTACACCCACCCTGGATCCTGGGCAGGCAGCAGCGAGTGATCTGGGGCCTGTCGTAGATCTGGATGAGCCTGGTGTGGCTGCTGCTCCCTCATCCAGCTGTACAGGGGTGTTCAGGAGCCGTGGGAGGCAGGGTCACCCCAGGGAAGCTGTGTCATGGCGAGGCCGTGTTGTGGCAGCACCAGTTTGTGCCGGTTCCTGTGCTGTTACAGCAGCTGTTTCGGGCTGTTATCAGCTCCTTGCCTTGCCAGTTGTTCCCCATGGTGGCCTGGCCGTGGCCAGCAGCCTTGTGGGCACAACATTTGCCATCCCTTACCCCAACCACGGCGTTGCTGGATGCCACCCGATGAGGGCAGCCTGTTTCACAGCCTGAGCTGGTGACTGTGAGCACTTTGAAGCAGTGACTTGCCGGAGTGCCCTGGTCAAGTCCCTGAGGCCTCTGGTCCTGTCTGCACACACCTTCCCTTGGAGCTGGGCAGTCCCACTCCAGCCCTGCTGCCTTTGCCAAGAGCTCAGGCATTGGAGAGGCACCCACATAGCATCCGTGGGGAGCACAGTCTGTCAGGGAGAGTCATTCCTGCTGCAGAGGGAGACAGTGGTGCCAGGCTTCCTGGGGAGCAGGCAGGCTGAGCAGATGGCTCTGCCAGAGGTAAGGATGGAGCCAAACCTCTCCTTTGCTTTTGCTCTTGCTCAGTGTGGCTGTTGTTAGAAACAGAGAAGAGCAGGAGAATCCCAGCACGTTGGCACGGTGCTTTTTGCTCCCAGAAACACCAAAGGCTGCACCCACCAGCCCAAATCCACACCAACCTCCCCCCCAGCTCTCTGTGCTTTCTCTCTGCCCCCATGATGCTCCTGAACCAGGGGCTGACTGCACAAGGCCCTTCTCGTGTCCCCATCCACCACTGGGATTTTGGAAGACAAATCCTTCTCCCGATGCTCCAGAGCATGCAGGGCTGTGATGACCTGTGCTGCAGAGCTCTCCAGACACTGCTCTGTGGGTGGATCATCTGTGCAGCAGTTCCGGCCCTGCTCCAGGAGCCCTCCCTGCCTGCCAGGTGGGAAGTCAGGCAGATTTTTGGGGTGCCGAGAGGTGCTGGGAGCCGTGGGCGGGGCAGGGCAAGCTGGAGCTGTAACCGTGGCCAGTGAGTGGATCCCTTTGAGCGGAGCATGGGAGGGCTCGGGGCAGGTGGGGCCAAGGGGTGAGGCCACTGCTCCAAGGCAGGGGAAGAACAGGCAGAGAGGCTGATTCCAGGCACAACCACGGTTCGTGATCCAGACACTGACACCCTCTGTCCCCATGGCTGGGCTGCGGCTGTTCCTAAACCTACAGGACCAGGGATGGAGGGAGGGAGAAATCCACTGAGGATGGAGGAGCTGTAGTGTTCCCCTTTTCCCCTCCTTTACTCTGCAGCTCATCTCACAGGGCAGGGCTCGGGCAGGCACCACGTTCTCCCCTTTGCCCGAAAAGTCTCTGATCCTACACAAGAGCTTTTGCACAGGCTGGGCTCCCTCCGAGGAGGTGGCTGTTGGCCTTCTGGAAGGGGACACTGCTCCCCCTGGCACCGCTCGCTCTCTGCAGCTGTCCCAAACCCAAGCGTGCACAGAGGTTTACAAATTTTCTAAAGCTTTTGATAATGTGAAGCTCCTGGGTGATGAGGTTGGTGGTGAGCACACTGCAGCTATGTAATTTTTTGTGTATGTATGTAATATTTAAGGGTAACAAAATTTAAAAGGCTAAAACCTTAAAAAAAAAAAATTAAAAACACACAAAAAAAGCCAAAGCATGATGCATATTGTTAGCCTTAAAACTGGCTACACGACTGTGTGATGTACAAATGAGAGCAGCCTGTAACTGTTTTAAGTGCTGGGGAGGGGGAAGAAGCATTACAAAATCAGTTTGTAGCCTTGATTCTGTACAGTATTTAATGAATTAAAAAAAAAACAAACCTGACTATTGAGGCCATGCTTAGAGGTGTGTCGTTCACGTGCAGATGTGGATGCTTGGTTGCTTATATGTATAAAGTGCTGTGTGACCATTAAAACTTTTTTTACCTGCAGATTTTTTTTGTTTGGCTAACCAAGGTGTAATAAAGGAGGGAAGATGACTTGCCATTAAATTTTGCCTCTGTGAGTAGGTCTGTGAGTTGTCTCTTTCTTTCCCCCCACCACCCCCTGCCACAATTCTGGCACTTGCCTCTCCCCAGTGCATCCCTGTGCCAGCCTCGGGGCTGGGCAGGGTCCCACTGGCTGAAGCCAAAGCTGGTGAGTCTGGAGGGATCCAGGCAGGTCTGGCAGGGAGTGACTGCTTCTGTGGCTCTCTAGAAACTGTTTCCCAAGACCCTGATTTACAGACGGCATCTGTCAGGCTGAGGTTTTTTGTTTTCTGTGGTCCTTGTTGGCACCTGGTGCATGCAGGTGGCTCAGTGTGTGCCCCAGCACAGCTTCTGGCAGCCCCGGTGATCATGGCCCGACTCAAGCAAAAAAAAAAAAAAAATAATTTTTTTTTAGCCCTCCCAGTCTGGTGGGCCCCTGGGAGCTCTGTCCTGCCCCTCACCTCAGCACACAGGTAAATGTGTGATGGATGAGGTTGGACACAGCCGTGTCCGAGCTGCTGCGGGCCAAGGGCATCCCGCACCTACTGGCTGCAGCTGGAATCTGGAGCAGTGATGTGGAGGTGGAATCCTGACTTATATTTCATCCCCCTGGGGGTCGTCCCTGGTCCCCCGCAGCCTGCAGGAGCAGCTCGAGTTGCCAGTGCACGACACGGGCAGTGTCTCGGTGCTCTGGGACTCGCGGCTGTGCTGGAGTTGTTGCAGCTCCGTCTGCCCCCTCCCTCTGTCCCGGCAGCGAGGGGCTGTGCGGGAGGAGAGCCCGCTGCTGCCGTCCACCAGGTTTTGGAAGGGAGATGGCAGAGCTGTGCAGCGAAAGGCAGGGCAAGGGCGATCCCGGCCAACCTGGTGCTGAGAGCCGCACAGGAGCCCGGCAGGAGCCCGCAGGGAGCCTTTCAGGGGCTGAGAGCCTGAACGGCTCCGCTCTGCTGATCCGTGTCCCTTGACAGAGACAGCGAGAGCTCTGAGCGCATCCCCTGCCATGGGCTCTCCCTCCAGCAGCTCAGCAGGGTTAGAGACTTACTGCTCAGCCTGTTTTTACACCTGGCCCGATGCCACGAGGGAAATAACTTTATTTTGGGAGGTGGTTCCCAGCTGCTGCCTGCCCTGCTGGCTCAGGAACAGGACTCCTCTCCATGAGCAAGGGAGGCCATGGGGGGAGGACAATCGTGCTCTTCTTTCCCGGATCTGCCATCCTAATTGCATAGTTTGCAGTTGAATAAATGCAAACAGCCACCACTGTTTACTCTTCTGCTTTGTACTTCAGCGCTGAAAATGAGGTTTAATTACAGCAATTTTATACCAAAGAGGCTGAGTAATCCCCCCCCCGCCCCCAGGCAAGCCCCAGGCAGGGACCTGTAGCAGGGCTCCAGCTGGCCCTTGGCAGCCCGAGACAAGGGATGCAAGAGCCCCCCAAAGGGCCCCTGCTGCAGGCAGAAAGCCAAACCCCTCAGCTCCAACGACCCCTCCTTGAACCTCTTCCATGAGCCCTTCCCTGCTGTCGCTCAGAGGCACCGAGCTTTCCCCAGCATGTCCCCAAGTGTCACTGCAGGGCTGAGCTCCCTGGATACGATCAGCTCCAGCATGAGGCCGAGCAGGGAGACATCGCTGCCCCCCAAAATGAAGGGGGGTGGTGACAGCAATGCTCCGTGTCCTGCGGCCTCTGCATCTCCCCTGAGAGCATCTCCGGGGCTCCTCACTCCGTGCTGCTCCTGGCCCCAGGATGTCAGGGAGCAAAGGGCTGCAGTGCTGAGCTAAACCTGTCCTGCTGTCCGTGGAGCCGGGCCGTGGGTGAGCCCAGCCCCTGACAGCAGCCGTGAGCTCGGATTCAAAGCCCAGGAAGGATTTTTTTTTTTTTTTTTTTTTTTTTTTTTTTTTTTTTTTTTTTTTTTGCAAACACTAGATATTTATTTTGCATTTCTCACAAGAATAAACTCCGCTTCTACAGGAAGCTTTGGGTAGAAACATTCTTTAAAAAGTCGGTTTATTGTATTAGATCTATTGGTCCTGACCCTCCCTTGGGGGTGGCACTGGCTCCGGGGCGGGGACACACCAATGCCACTGTGTGCGTCCGAGCCGGGGAGGGGACGGGGCTGTGCCGGCGCAGCCGCTTGGGAGCCGGGACCTCGTACCAGGATAAAACACGCTGGCATCTCGCCGGCACCGAGTACCTGATGGGGCTTGTGGCTCATTTTCCGAACAGCACTGGCTGTCCCAAGGGAGTAAAGCTAAGCGTGGGGGGCAAGCGAGGAGATGAGTCCCACGCCCCCCCAAGACCTATTGCTATGGAAGGAGGGGGTTCCTGAGTGGGAGGAAGGCTCTGGCACCCTCGCGCCGGGCCGTGCCGGCAGCTCAGCGCTGCAGGGAGGACGGACGAAGAGCTCAGGAGCCACTGAGGACGCGACAGAGGCGGGCATGGACCTGGCCCTGCACGGGCTCGCAGGCCAGCGCCTCCCCATCCACTGTCATGATGCCCGCGGCCACCCGCGGCTCCAGGCGGAACGCCCGGACGGGGACATAGCACAGGTGGGGACAGTTCAAGTCCAGGTGGGTCCCTCTGGACATGGCCAGGAAAAGCTTCAGCAGCGTCACGCGGCTGATGCCGGCCTTCATGTAGAAGAGGTGGATGCAGCCGTCGTGCAGCCGGGCCGCCGGTGCCATCAGCAGGTTGGTGCCCAGGTGGGACTGGTAGATGGCATAGACCAGGACAAATTCCTCCTCGGGGACCACAGTCCAGTGCGCCGGCACGGGCTGGCCCAGCGGCGCCAGCAGCGAGTCGGGGGGCAGGGAGCTGGCAGCTTCTGTCCCCGCCGGCTGCGGGATGTGGCCGTTGGTGACAGGCGCGTGGGGGTCCCGGGGTGCCGGGGAGCTGACCTGCTCCGTGGCGATGGGCAGGTAGGACAGGCGGCCCTGGTACACCCTGAGCTTGGCCAGGCACTGCAGGGTGCCCAGGGTGAAGCGGGCACTGCCCAGCCAGCGGTACTTCTCGCTGTCGATGTCCACGTCCGAGATGAAGCCCCAGCCAAAGCCCAGGAAGGAGAAGAAGTGCTTGCCCGAGGCCGTGCTCAACGACACCAGGTCCATCTGTGTGTACAGCCCCTTGCACAGGATGAAGGTGCAGTTTGTCAGCAGCTTTTTCTTGGCGACGTGGTCGTAGCTGTGAGGGATGGAGAGGGTGAGTTTAGAGCTCAGGACCCCTCCTGCTGCCCCAGCATCCACCTGCAGACCTCACCCCTGTGTTATGGCTGGGACATGTCCCAGCTGGGTGACAGTGTCCCTCAGGAACAGCTGCTGGGAATAGTTTTGCTGGGAATGGGAGGGGGAAACCAGTTCCTGAAAGAGGGAACTGAGTTAGGGCAATCCTGGTCCTCCACACCGTGAGATTGGCCGTGCCTGGGGTGGATCCTTTGGGTTAAAGCTTTATCAGCCCCTGAGCCCAGAGAAAGGGAGTGGGGGGAGTAGCATACACAGGGATTATTCCCTTGCTCACAGCTGGGGTTGTGCTGCACCAGCCTGTAGGGAGTGAGGACCCTGCCAGGCAGCCATCCCAGCACCCTTCCCTGGGCTGGAGCCCCACACAGACTTTCTCTTCCCTCATCCCCACCTGGTTCCAGTGCAGCCCCTGCAGGGGGGCAGTGGGTTCCCCACAGGGCTGGGACTTACCCTGCATAGTAGTTGATAGAGGCAGCCAGGGCATTCCCAGAGCCTCCTGGCAGGATGCACAGTGGCTTCTTCATGGCCTCCTTCCAGTCAGGACGCTCCATCAGCCCATTCACCACCTGCAGGGATGAAGGAGCTTGTGGCACCCAAGGAACACAGCAGTCCCTGCCCAGCCTGTGGGGAGCAGAGCCCACAGTGCCCCTGCCCAGGGGAGGACAGAGGTGATGGCTGCTTTGCTCCAAGCTTGTTGCCATCTTTCCTTTGCCATTCCCTGCCTGTCTGTGACTCAGAGCTTGGCTCCTGCCCCAGGCACCCCCTTCTCCCAGCTCTCTGCCCAGCCCCGTGGTGCCCCTCACCTCGAACAGCAGCCCGTCCCCAGACATGACCACCAATGTGTCCCACTGAGACAGGTCCTCATCTCGCACCTTCTCATGCGCATGGTGGGGTCTTTCTGTTGGGGAAAGTGGAGAGATTCAGAGTATCACCTTCCATCCCTCTGCCCTTCCTGCTGCCACCCCCAGACAGTGACCCCAGCTCCAGATGGTGCCCTTAGCCAGGGATGCAGGAGGCAAGGAAGTCAAGTGCAACATCTTGTAGGACCCAGAGCTGTGCTGATGCAGAGAGTCAGAGGCCCTTGGAGGAACCTGTCCCCACAGGGCAGGGTCCAGGTAGGATCCCAGGGAAGGGAGGAAGACAAGGAGGAGGAGGAGGAGAAGCTGCTCATGGACTCACCAGTGACAAAGACAGTGGTGGCAATGTCTGCCTCGGCCAGCATGGGCTGCACCACTGCCTGGAAGTCATCAAGGGCACGGCCAGAGCCACTCTGTGGGTTCAGCAGCACCAGTGCATGGCAGGGCCGGGGCAGCACCCCATAGCTGTCACCTGGGGAGGAACAGAGGGCTCAGCATGCTGGGTCATGGCCCTGCCCTGGCTTTGCCAGCCAGGGCAGAATTTGCCAAAACCAAAAGGGGAAGGGGAACTTGCCCTTCCTCATCCTCACAAGGTCCCTGGGCTGCATCCCTACGCAGAGGCAATGGGGGTGAGCAGAGATGGAGAGTCCCTGCTGGGAATGCTGGGGAGGTGGCAGAGACAGGACACGGGGGCCTGCAGGGACTCCCCCACAATCAGCAGAGATGTTCACACCCAAGATGGAGCCCTGCAGCACTCCTTCCATACCAGAGTGGGGGGAGGAGGACTCCAGGTCCCAATTCCCCGCATCCACCCAGATGGAGCGGGGCCAGGACAGACAGTTGTGCTGGCAGACGGACACTCCTGATTCCCCTGCTCCCCACGGGGCTCAGGTTTCGCCGGCGAGGGCCTCTGCCGGGCTGTAATTACAAGCCTGGCAGGGGTCCCATCCCTCTGCCTCCCCAGTTGCTTCCAGCCTTTCCTTCCCCAAGCCCAGTGGTCTCCATGCAGGGGGACAGGGGGACACCACTGAGCTGCCCTGCGAGGGAGGCACGGGGAGGAGGAGGAGGGCAGGAACCCTGTGGTGCTGCTGGGCTCACCAAGCCCTGAAGTGAGGAAGGGCAGCAGCTTCAGGCTCCCACAATGCCTCTAGAGATCCCTGGCTGTGCAGGGAGGAGCCAGTTTTGGGGTTGTTGGGGATGTCCCCACCAGCTCTGTGCCCCCAGAGCTGTGACCTAGGCTCAGGGAGGTGTGAGTGCCCACCCCAGCACATGGGCCCAGTGTGAGGCTGCACCTACTGACTCAGCAGGAAGAGCTGCTGATTCAGGACAGCAGAGGCCTTTCCCAGCACTGTCCTGGGCTGGGAATCCCCTCTCAGCCCCCATGGCACTGGAGG
This sequence comes from Certhia americana, assembly GCA_018697195.1. NCBI lineage: Eukaryota > Metazoa > Chordata > Aves > Passeriformes > Certhiidae > Certhia > Certhia americana. The sequence continues at coordinate 4,570,972 of CM031873.1, forward strand.
TGCCCCCATGGCACTGGGGGTGCCCCCACCACATCTGCACACGTGCAGATGCTGTTTGATTTGAGCTGTTTGAACACACTGGGGTATGTGCTCAAAATGTGCTCAAAACCCATTTGAGCTGGGGGTCTACAGCTAAACCCCTCCTGCCACCCACAGTGGGGACAGTGGTGAGGAGAGGTGAACATAGGAGGACACCACATGTGTCACCTCCCCTGGGTGACATTCAGCATCACACCAGTCATGACCATGAGCTCCACAAGCTGCCTGGAGGGAAGTGGGACTAGAGCCTCCTATCTCCATGGAAGCACACAGAGCTCTGCTGACTTCATCACCACCAGGATTATTTCCTGGCCCTATGGATGTCCCAGTGGTGCTGTCACCCTCCAGGACACCTCCTTGTCCCCTTGCCAGCTACTTGCGACCTGCCGCAAAGTCTACAACAAAGATCTGTGAGAGCCCCAGGGCTGAGCCTGGCTCTGGGCGCTGGCTCCATCCTGGCTCTGGGCGCTGGCTCCATCCTGGCTCTGGGCACTGGCTCCA
>CM031873.1:4571521-4621940 GCA_018697195.1 Certhia americana
ACTGGCTCCAGCCTGGCTCTGGGCACTGGCTCCAGCCTGGCTCTGGGTGCTGGCTCCATCCTGGCTCTGGGCACTGGCTCCAGGCACTGGCTCCAAGCTGGTTCTCCCCACTGCTGCCCAGAGCCAGTGGCTCCCTCCCCACCACCCTCCCCAGCCTGTTATCAGTGGGCTCCAGACACAAAGGGACCAGCTGCCCTCAGGGAAAGCAGTAAAGCACCCAGAGCAGAGGTCACTCCAGCTTGGGTCAGGAATAACAAAAAGCAACCTCAGGGCTGCGCTGACCCTGCTCTGAGCCCTTCAGAGCTTCCCTGCTCCCCACAGGCACTAAATCCCCTGCAAGTATATGCAGACAAGCGCCCACGCAGGGTTTGGGCCCAAGCCCCAGCTGGTTTCTCTCTGGGGGCCTTTTTCTCTCTTTCCCCCCTCAAGCCCTGGAAATCGAAAAGCAGAAGCCAAAGGCACTTCAAAAGCCTAAAAGAAGTTTTTAACCCCACAGTCTTAACCAGGCACATAGTGTGATCTCAAACACACATGGAGCAGCAGCTGAGTCTTGCCTAAAAATCCTGCACGGACCTGTGGGTGCTGCTTTGGGCAGCAGGGAAAGGCTGGAACCCCGAGGATCAGCTCCTTAGCTGGAGAGGGAAAACAAGCCCTGCTCAGGGCACTGAGGGATGCCACGACTCCCTCCCAAGGGACAGATTGCTGGTACCAGGCTGTGAGTAGTGACAAGAATGATCCCAACATGGGACTGGTGTCACCAGCAGCACCAGGTTCAACCCTGTTGTGGAACTGGAGGGTGCTGGATCAGAGCTGGAGCCCAGCAATGGTGATGCACAGGGAGACAGATTTCAGCAGCATCCCGACCCATCCAACCCATCCTATTGCACAACACCGGCCAGTCCCTGGCATCCCAGAAAGATCCCACTTCCCAGCACAGTGTGGTCGCTTTCAGCCTCAAATGCTGAGTAGGGCAGAATCTGAGTCAGCAGGAGGAAGGGGCTCCAGCTGCTGCCACAAACTCTGCTCCACTCCCTCTGCCCACATCCTCCCTGGATGCCACAGCACTGCTGTCTGCAGCCCAAGCCACTCCACTGCATCCCTGCATCCTTCTGGAATCTCTCTGGGCACAAAGAGCAAGCGTGCCAGGAGGAATAAGGCTGGGGTTGAGCTTCCTGGGGCTGGATTTCCCTTTTGGGACACAAGCCTGGGGGAAGCTTGTTCCCTCCTGGATAGTTTGGGACACACAGCAGGCAGCCCAGCTTTGGGGTTATCAGCTGCTGAGGAACTTTCTGTTTATCCCTTGGGGTGAAACGAGGAAAGGGAATCATCCCTTCATCCGTGCTGCAGAATTCCACAAGGCTTTTATCCCAGAGGATGCTGGAGCTGCAACAGCACCAGGATGGGATCGCTGGTGGCTGCCCAGGTCCCCTCCCCATGGGGACAGGGTGACAGGACTCTCTGCATGGACTCACCCACAGCTTCCCAGCACGGCCTTATCAGTCCCGCACAGGCCTCTCTGCCGGCACGTGCGAGCACAGGGTGTGGACAAGGGGCACTTTTAGCTCTGTCCCAAACTGAGGGAGGAGGATTGCAAATCCTGATGGCCCTCAGTGAGGAAAGTGACTGCAAAATTCTGCACTGCCTTCACCCATCCTCCTTCCCCCTCCTGCTCCCCCGAGGGCCCTGCATTCAAAGAGCTGCTTCTGTCCTGGCACCCTTGCACCGCCTGCTCACAGGGCAAGGGTTGGAAAGTGCTTGGAGATGCAGATGCAGAGTTCAGGCTGGAAACAGAGCTGGGGAACTGGTTCTGCCCTCACCCCATTCCACTGGATTTTTTTGTAATTCTTTAGGAAGAGAGACAGAAAGTTGTTTTGTAGCTGCAGGTCATGTAAAAAAAAGAGCTGCATTTTAAAATCCAAGCAAGGAAGAGCTGGGCTAGATGTGATTTGACAGGATCCCTCTAACCGCATGCCTCTTAATTTCCAAGTCTGATCAGAGCGACTGGACAGCCAAATAAATGAAGTAGTGCATATAATTGAATCTCTGCTCAGATGTTCAACTATCTGCCAGCAAGCCCTGCCCTGCCTGCAGGAGCTGGGGGATTCGGCCCCCGAGCAGGACCTCCCCTTCCAAACATTGACAGCTCTCGAGGGGAGCAGGATCAGAAACACAGATCCCACCAGGCTGCCCTGAGATCCCGCTAGACCACGGGGGTCCTGGGGGGATCTGCCTTTCCCCAAATCCCAAGTGATGGATGGGACCTGCTGGGGACAGTGCCTGGCTCCTGTCCTGCCTGCGTCAGCAATGATTAAATTTTTTTCCTTGGATCATGCTGCCCTTTGGAGCTTTGGACTTATCGAACGGGGGCAATGGGGGGGGGGGGGGGGGGGGGTGTGTGCAATGGGCCCCCATAGTGTGACCACGTCCCTGCTGCCCCTTCAAATTAAAGGTGAAAGGGGAGAGAAACAACCAACCCCTGACTGGGGCTGCGAGCGGGGATGTCCCTGTCCACCTCCAGACTCGGGGAAAGCGGGGGAAGGGGGGTGTCCAAGTGAACCCACGGGGGCGCGGGCCACCCCCCGCCTGTGTCCCCCCTCCCCGTGTCCCCGGAACGCGACACCGCGCAGCGCCCACGGCTCGGGCACAGCCTTCCCTGCGCGGGGCCTGGCGGCGGAGCGACCCCGACCGCGACCCCGACCCCCGCACGGCCCCGGCGGAGCGAGAGCCCCGCGGGAAGCGGTGCCGGGCGGGCTCGGGGAGGCGGGGGGGGCTCGGCACTCACCGTCCTGCGTGGGCACGGCGGGCACGGCGAGCTCACGGATGCGGCGGCTCCAGGCCTGGGCGATGCGCAGGTTGCCTTCGGCGTCGGGACCCCGGGAGACGCGGAAGGTCCGCTCCAGGCGCTGGCGGGCGGGCGGCCCCCAGCGCGGCCCCCGCAGCGGGTAACACACCAGCGAGAAGCAGGCGGCGGCCGCGGCCGCGGGGAAAGCGGCCGAGCCCACGCAGTCGGCCAGGCGGAGCGCGGCGTCGGGACCGGCCGAGCCGCCCGAGCAGCCGCCGGCACGCCGCACCTGCAGCTCCCGGGCCGTCAGGGACAGCGAGCAGGCGGCGGCACCGGGGGCCGGCCCCGCGCCGAAGATGCCTTGAAGTAGCACCGGGCCCCCGCCGGGCTCCGGGGGAGCGCGGCGGCCGGCGGCCATCGGCGGAGCGGGCGCGGAGCGGAGCGGGAGGCACCGGGGAGCGCCGCCCGCCGCCGCTCGCTGCTGACGCCGGGCGATGGCAGGCGGGGCGGCCCCATTCATAAAAATTTAACCCACCCACCCCCCCGGCCACCTCTTCCCTCGCCGAGAGGGGCCCGTCCCGGGGCTGGTCCGGTACCCCCCACACCCCCCGCCAGTTGCCTCAGTTTCCCCAAGCGCCGCCCCGCGCTCCGGGCATTGCTCCGCGGGGGAACCGGCTCTGCAGACGGGCGGGGGCAAAGGGACGCCGTGGGTTTGCCGCGGGTGGTTCTGCGCTGCCGGGGTGCGTGTCTGGCGTGGGTGCTCCCACGGTGCTGGGGATGGCAAGGAACAGACCCACGGTCACGCCGGGAGAGAGGAGGCAGAGCACCCGGCAGCCGCCCCCGCCCCAGGTCCTGCACATCGCTGCCAGCTAGGCACGGATGGGCGCTGGCAGGTGGCCCTGGAGCCCTCAACTTGGATTGAACAGCGTTTTAATACTATTTCTGCATCTCTCCAAGCACGAGAGGAGTGAAGCAGAGGCCTGGAGAAATCGAGGCACAGCGAGGGGTGAGGACAGTGGGCAGATGGCAGAGGACACTTCCAGGAGGGAGGATGGAGAGGGATGATGTCCTACCCATTACTGGTGGCTCGCCATCAGGTATCCGTGGGGGTTGGAGGTTGCCGTGGGCATGAAGCCCTGTGGAGGGAGGTGGGCTGTGCTGTGAACCCCACCTTGGGGCACAAAGTACTGGGGACAGAGCTCAGGGGATTTATCTGGAGGGTGCCAGCTAGGCTGAAAGCTGCTTTGTATTCACGGCAGCTGGCAAAAATCATTGACAGCAGTTTTTGCTGGCAACAGGACTGACCTCACCCTCCCGGGGGATTGCTGGGCTCCAAGGGGTCTGGCCCAGCCCAACAAGAATTTTTTTTTTGCTCACCAATTCCCCATGGATGTACTTCTGTCCTAATGCTGAGCTTGCACCTCAGGGAGGCATTACTCCTGACACTTAGGGCAGTTTAATTAGCACTGAACCCTCTGTCCCTGCTTAAACCTTCTGGAACTAGCCAAGAAATTGCAGGGATAACCAGCTGGGCAGATAACATGGTTGGGTCTTGTTTTCCCAGAGCAGACCTATGAGGAGAGCTGAGATGCTGTGACCTGGAGCATTGTGCTTTCCAGAAAGATATCCACGGGTGCTGTGGGTACAAAGGGATGTTCAGAGGGGCAAAAACTGCTCCCATGCTTTTGGCTTGGGAGCTGCAGCACTTGCAGCTGATTCTGGGTGAGATTCGGGCTCAGCTGCCATGACACAGTCCAGCGTTTGTAAACAGCCCCGAGGTTCCTCAGCAAGGTGTCATGGGAGGAAATAGCTGGATGCCGGGGAGTGCAGCGTCCTGACCTGCCCCTCACCCTTCTCGTTGACTAACCCACTCCCAATTTCCGCTCAGGAAGGCATGAGTCGTGTTGGGAGGATGTGAGAGCAGCTGTCCCATTGCTCCTGGCAGGTGCCATGGGACAATGAGGCTGCTTTGGACTCTGTCCTCACCATGTTACATCTGTCCGAGGCCCTGTGCTGAAGGGATCCCCCTTTGTCCTGACAACCTGTGCTTTAAACAGGAATGGAATGCCTGTCCAGGCTCTGCTAGCCATGCTCCTGCTGTGGGGAAAGGGGCTGAGAGTGGCTTCATCACAAGGTATCAGGGCTGGCAATGGGTGCAGGAAGAGCTGGGGAAGGGCTGCTCATGGTGGGGATGCCAAGGGCTGGGGGCTGCAGCCAGGTTTGTCTGAGATGGGGAATGAGCCTGGAACAGGCTCAGCCTCTGTGATGGCAGAGGAGACACAGACAGGACTTTTCCATCTCAGTTCTGGACTGTGGAGACTTCCCAGAAGACTGACCTGAAGCTGTACCACCCTTGGATGCCCACTTCATGCCTTGACCAGTACAGTGGCCACCACCAGCCCCAGGCAGGTCCCTTTGCCCTCTGCAGCCACAGGCTGATTCAACCCTGTCCCACACGGACACCACTTGTTTGCCTCCAGATGTCATGTCTAACGTGGAAGTGGGATCACTTCCTTCCCCATACTGATAACCAATCATTCGGGGCTATCTTAATTGTGAGAGCCTTAAGGAGGCCCCTCAAGCCCAAGGGCAGCCTGAAGGGTGCTCAGCAGCTCCCAGGCTGTGAGCAGGCGACTGCCGGTCGGGTTTGTCCTGATCGGCTCCATTCCCGCCCGCGCGGCGCTGCTCGGGCCGTGTGTGGGAGGGAAGTGCCGGGATGCGATGTGGGGATGTGGCACGGAGCCATGGGGGCACATCCCGTGGAGAATCCCCCCATTTCCTTCCTCACTGCAAAGGGTGTCCCCTTGCCCATGGAGCAGAGCCATGACCACCAGTCTGCCTTCAAGAGCAAACACTCCTCCAGCTCCAGTCCCAGGAGAAGCCCTGGGGTAACCCAGACACCGCAGACATCATTTGGTGGAGAAGGTTTGTTCGTTTGAAGCACTGTGCCCTGGGTACGCTGGGCAAGGGGATGTGTGCCCTAAGTTTGGGGAAATTGAGGCAGAAACAGCAGACAAGGTTTGTGTTGAATTGTGCAAGAAGCCAAGGGTTAAATACACCAGCTCCCTCCGGGCCAGGGCTCCTCCTGCTCCTGCCCCCAGCTGCTGGGGGAAGAAAAGCACAGAGCCTGGGGGCTTCCCACGCCTTCCATAACTCTGTCCCCCCGGGGGCTGCAGCAGAAACCTGAGCCTCTCGGTGCCAGGTCCAGCCCGGATTTCGGGGTCCCACTGCCACATCACAGCCCCGGAGGAGGACGTGCCCCTGCTGCAAGATGAACTGCAGCGTTTCCCTTCGAGACACACACCTCCTCCACATCCCTGGCCGCTCTGCCGCGTCCGCCCGGCAGCCACCCGGGGACGAGAACGGGAGGGGGACGCACTCCTCCCGAATCCATCTCTTTTAGCATCGTTCCCACTGCTGAAGGTACATGTCTCAAGGTGGAGCCAGAAATAGCGCAGCTGGCGCTGCATCGGGGCTGGCAGGGCTGCAGGCTTGGCAGGGGGACAGACACCGACTGCAGCAATGGGAACTTTCCAGGCAGCTCCTGCGGGAGCGGCCGGTGCAGAGATGGAGCTGTTTCCACGCAGATCCAGCCCCGGGACTGCGGATCAGCCCCTCTCAGCCGTGGGGTTGGGGCTGACAGGGGAGACAGCACAGAGCAGGAGGGGACAGAGCAAACAGAGATATCTCCTGAGAAGAGTGAGATGGATCACACCCCACCCGAGCTAGGATACAGGTCTGAGCTCTGCCACTGATTTGCTGCAGAACTCGGGAAAATGGCTACACCTTCTACATGCCCCCATGACGCGGGAGGGCAGGTTTCCCTGAAAATTCAGCTTCTTTTAGGGCTCAGCCAGTATTCTCAGCCTCCAAGGAGCTCAGGTTTTTTGTGGCACCTCTGTGATTTAGATCACAGCCAGGCTCTGCAATTTGTTGGGGGCTGCTCCCCACCGCTGACCTTCCGCTGAGCTCTCGGCAGCTGCTGGCACAGCCCGGGACCGCAGGGCTCACCGGGAGGCCCTGAACAATGCCGACGAGCTGAGCTCATTCCTCCCAGCTGATAATTTGCTTAAAAATATTTCTGAGCTCAGGCCTCCTCAGGGAAAACGCTCCCAAACGCCAGGCAAAAAGCTGCTGAGTCTGGAGGAACCACACACCCACCACTCGCTCGCCGAGACGTCCCCCCGATGACAAGCCCCGGCGTCAGAGGGACTGAGGCCAAAGTCTGCCATTTGATCTCCCCCTTCGCTGGGGGAAGCCGAATTTCAGGCCGTCCAGGGGTTTCACCACTTCCCGGTAGCGGTTTCCTGCCATGATGTGAGCGCAGGAATTTTTGGGAGGTGAGTCAGAGACTGCAAATGAGAACCACCTGGCTGGGACTGGGCTGGGAGGCTCGATCCCGATCCGGGGGTGATCCCTGCTGCGATGCTCGATGCAGGCGGGCAGCATTCCCAGAGTGGAATTACTTACGGGGGATACAACAGCCCATCATAGACCCCATTTCTGGCCTAGGAAAAAAAGAAGAAGGATTTGCTGCCTCAGTTCCCACGGCTCCTCCTTCCTTGCCGAGCTGGGATTGGTAACGCTCCGGCCACCCCACCCGAGCTCCAGGGAGAAACTTGGGTAAGAACAAAGAGCAAAATCTCTTCCAGCTCTGCAGGAAGCCGCCTGGAATGGCTGTCCCGCCCCAGCACCGGGCTGTCCCGAGCACGGAACTACCCCAACGCAGGGCTGAGGCTTGGGTTTCCCTGGGGAGCAATGCAGGAGTTGGCGGAGCTGAGAAACTGCCGTCCCTGGTCTCTGAAATTCAACATATACAATGAGTTCCTGCTAAAGGAACCTCCCAGGTTTTGCCTGCTGGGCTATTAAAGCTCCATGACCCTGTGCCCACTCTCTCCCCAGCATTACTCAAATCCCTCCGTGAAAAGAATAAGTGAGTTGAGTCCAGAGAGTGAGACTGAGCTGGGATAAGCCTTTGGAAAGGAGCTAAACCTGCTCAAAGCCAGCACTGTTCCCTAACCCGCCCTCCTAATCCTGCCTGGTTGATAATGGAATAATAAAGGGCTGCACAGCCTCACTCTCTGCTGCTCTGTGGGGGAGGTTCCTGCTGCCTCTGTACATGCCAGGAGCTGGGATATTAATGACTCCCTAAGTAAACAGAATTGCTCCTTTCTTCTTTGCCTGGCTGTAAAACTCATCGTGACCTTTAGCCCGCAGAGAAATCAGAGTCGCTCCCCCTTCCAGGAGAAAGGCTGGTTGTGGCACTGATAACACCGTGGTCTCTGCCTGTCACCCTTCCCAGGGCTGATCCCAACCCTGCAGCTTCAACAGCGATCCTGGTGGGACTCACCACGGCCACCCCCACGAGGCTTTGCCCTCTCTCCGCAGGGTTGAAGCTGCTGATTCACTGAGGGGGAATCTCAGGAGCACAGAACCAGGGGTTTTGGGACACCCAACCCTTCCAAGGTGTGCACATCTTGTCTGCTGTGCCATGGGCTGCCCTGTAGCAGAACCTACAAACTTGCATCTCAGCCTCAGCAGCTGGGAAAAGGGCAGGGAAGTGACAATGCCCATAAGATCCATTCCCTATGGCTGGGATGGCTCTGAGCGCCTCACAGGACAGCAGAAACGGTGACAGGAGGAGAGTGCTGGGGGGGACCCAGAGGGCAAAGCAGAGGCTGAGGGCACAGCATTACCCCATGGCTGCTGTGCTGAGGCTGCTGAGCAAGGAGCCAGCTGGATAGGGGATGAACAACCCTTCATTCTCCACATGCCTGATTCCAGGCAGGAAAGGGCTTTATAGAGGTGGGCAACATCAGGTCTCTGTGAGGGAGTTGGTGAGGGACTGAATGCTCTGCAGAGAGATGTGCCATGGCTCCTGCAGTAGCAAGAATCCCTCCCCACCCTCTGGGCATGCCCTGCTGCGTGGGTGTCCCTGCAGCAAGATGTCCCTGGCTCCCCTGGGGACTGCCATTTCTCTGGTGGGTGCAGGAGGGACCTCAAGAAGCAGCCAGCTTCCTACATCACAAAATGTCTGGCTCCCATCAAATTTTTTGAAGGACAAAGGCAGCAACATGTGAGGACTGACCAGCTGTACTGTGACTGCTCTCAGCCTGGGGTTGGGGTGCCCAGGAGGGGGTCGGGGTGCTCAGAAGGCACTCTGGGCTCTCTGGCTGATGGATGTTGTGGATTCATCCCAGGATGATGCCAGCCTGGAGGCCTGATCAGAATCCCACACCTGGCTGTGCTGCCTCCTCAGAGTGAGCTCAGGCAGCTGATGCTGTCAGCTCTCACTTTGCCTTAGGGAAACAAGCTGGAATGTAGAAGTTGAGATGGAATATCCCCTATAGCCCTACTGGAGTTGTCCCTGCTCTGACAAGGCACAAATTTAGGACCTGCAGGAAGCACAGCAGGAGGGAGATGTGGGGCTGGAACTGCAGGGACAGGTAAGGTGTCACCAGGTGTGGTGGAGGGAGACAAAACTCTCCATATCCCAGTCTTGGGCAGTGCTGGCATACAGAAGGGACATGGACAATTCTGTCTCATTTGCATTGAGGATGTTTGAGGGAGACAACCTTTAATGAAGTGTCAGTGCAAGGGGGCTGATGGCAGCTGCTCCCAGCTGAGTCTGTGACAGGATGTCACTTCTGGAGGTACCGCAGCTGTCACACGTCGGAGCAGCTGGAAAACTACTGGGTCACGGAGGGGGACCTCATCCATGTCCTGAACGAAGCCCACCAGGCCTCCTCCTCTTCATCCCTCACTCCCAGCTGGGAGGACACACGCCAAGGGATGCTGGTATTGCACAGCAACTTAAGAGAACTGCCAGGAAAAACCTCTCTCTCCAGGGTGAACCAAGTGATGTGGGGCAATGTTGGTGATTACTGAATGTTGATGTGCGATACGTAATTTCTGTCATATATCCTCATTTCTGCTGCACTGTGGGGGGCTCTAATCCGTCCAGACCACAGGGGACGGATCCCAACAGTGCTGTCACCTCCCATCATTTTCCCAGCTGCCAAGGCTGAGATGCATATTGTACATACATAAAAAAAAAAAATTAAACAAAATGTAAATACATATCTATCTGTCTATATATCTATATCTTTGTAAAGCCAAGTTTCACCTCCTCCTTATATATATATTCCATGCATTTAACATATATAGCAATATATATAATTACTATACACATTCATATAATATGCATATTAGATATGATATATACTATATATATAATGTATTTTATATTTATATTAATATAAATTATTTTAATATGTTACATATATTTATATATATATAATTAATATATATATAGTTAATATATATTATATTAATATATTACATATATTTATTTATATATGCTATGTAATTTATCTATCAAAGCGGTATGTTATTTCTATAATAACATACGCGTTAATGCATTTAACTTATAGGTGTTACAGATGTTATATACAAACACACTCTTAGTGCATGGAAAGGTCAGCGCAGCGCTCTGCCAGACGGGCTGGAGCTGACCTTTCCCGGTTAACTGAGCCATTGAGTGCCTGTACCCGTGAGGATTGCAGAGCGGCCAGCGCAGCGCCGGGCACGGAGCGTTCCCTCAGGAAAAAGCTGCGGGAGCGGCGGGCCGGCCGGCTCCTCCCGCCGCCGCCGCCACACAGCGGGGCCAGAGCGCCGCCGCCGCCGCGCTTCCGTGTCCCCCGCTGCCATCTTCGGCACGGGCACTTCACCCACCGCCTCCAACCCCGTGCCTCTCACCGCCGGGCAGAAGCGGGAGGCGGCCGCGCTGGGCAGCGGGAAGTGTATTTATCCCCCGAGGAGGGACGCTTTTGCCGCTGTCCTCCCGAGGTACCGGCGCGGTTCGGGCAGGCGGCGAGGGGACGCCGTGACGGGGGAGCGCGGCGGCGGTGCCCTCACCTAAGATGGCTGCGGGGAGGAGGGCGGGTTTTTCCCGCCGAGAAGATGGCGGCGGAGGGAGCGCCGCTCTGGCCGTGTGGAGGAACTCACTCGGCTGGGTGAGGGGAGCGGGATGGGACCGTCCCCCCAAAGATCTCCCCATTCACAGGGACTCCCTACCCCGCCACGGAGACCTCGGGCTAGCTCTGCTGCATCACAAATAACCCCCCTCAGCCTTCCTCCCTCAGCTCACCCGCACCTTCTCCAGCCAAGGGAGCTCCTCTCCGCCTTGCCACCCCCCTCATTTTGGGGTTATCCCTCCCCTTTGCACGAGGGGCCACTGGGTGGGCGTGGAGTGGGGTTACCCGTTGCTTGTCTGCCCCTCTAGTTCCCAAAGCAGCTGCTGCTCCATTTCTTTTTAATAATCATAACTTCCACCCTCCCTTTCATATTTTGCCGCAGGAATGGACTAGCGAGTCCATAGGTAGCGGAAGGGTCCACACCCTCCTCCTCTCCCTCCTCCTCCCCACCCCTTTAGGGGCGGTGATCGCGGCGGAGAGGAAAGAAAAGGATGCCACGGAAGCTGTTGCTGCCTTATAAATCTGTTTTTTCTCACTTTCGAGCTCCACGGGGGTTGCATGACACTTTGGCGATGAACGCGGCCAGAAGTGGCTACCGGGTCTTTTCGGCCAACTCTACCGCAGCCTCCACCGAGCTGGCGAAGAAGATTACGGAGTAAGTTGCCTTCTCTTTCAAGTTTCTTTCTCCCCCATCACTCCCCGGAGCATGCAGGAGCCCTCCCGAGCCTCTGGAGAAGCTTCTGGCATCCCCCCGCCTTCCCAAAGCGTCTCTTGTGAACACCTTTGTGGAGATTTTGCTCTGGGAATCTTCACCAGCTCTGCCTGACCCAGCGATGGAAATGGACCCGCCGCTTTCTCCCTTCTTTGACGTCCATTTCATTGCTGGAAAGGCTGGGCTGCACCAAAAGCTGTTACTTTGGGGGAGGGAGGAGGTGAAACTTGGCTGGACAAACCTCAGAAAAGCGTTTTTAGCAGTTTTAAGAGATGCGCAAAACTTTTTCCGTCTCCTGACCGTGTTTTCCCAACAGCTTCGGTGCTTGGGACGAGGGGAGTGTCCATGTGCACCTCGGCACAGCACCTTGCACTGACCAGAGTGGATTTTGGGGAGCTGGGAGAGCTGGGTAGCCTGTGCTGTTTGGTTTAGAGTAAAAGTCTGGCCCGTTTTTTTCAGCCTGTCAATTTAGGCAGAGTTTGACCTTGTTTCATCTGGGACGGATGCTCTGGGTCCTGTTGAGTGAAGGGTGTGATAGCTGCCTCCAAAGTGGGGTCTCCTGGCTCTGAGTTTCCCCCAGCACTTGAACTTTGGGGTTGAATGAGTTTGGTTCAAATTGAGTCTGTCCCAACCAAAGGGATTATTCTGTGAAGGGCATCTGTGTATCAGGCTCTCAGCTTAGAACAGGACCTGGATTTCTTTATGTTGTTTCTCAGCTGCAGTTCACAGGCAGCTGATCCCAAAATCGAGGGGTCTCAGTGCTTGTTTACCTGCTGCAGCTGACAGCATCCCAGTTATCCTTGCTAGGTATCTGCTGTCCCATTTCCATCTCCAAGGGTGTGCTTAAATTGGAAGCAGGACTTAAATACAGGTGTGCTGCCACCTTAAACTGCGAGAACACTTTGCTGTTTGTCCTGCTCGCTAAATAAACAGTGTTCAATCCTTAGCACAGATTATCTCCATAGAGCTGACTTGGCTCTTTGGCTGGGAGGTGTCTTGAATAAGAGTGATGGACTTCTTTAAGTGTGAGGCTGAGAGGAAAATCCTTGTATTTGGGAGTGGAAAGGGTTTTTTTTTTTTTGGCTCATGTGTTCTTGCTATATTTGGGCAGTTCTGTTTCACCTTCACTGAACTCTGAAACTAATGTATCTCTCTATAAAAAGTAAGTTTTGCTGCAGCAGATGGGGCAGTTTTACAGGGCTTGTCCTGTTGTGTCAACACAGCACAACAGAATTCCCCTGGGAATGAGCTCCACATTCTCAGGACTGGAGGAGCAAACAGGCAATCCTTCTTCCTTGCTCTTTGTCTTAAAAATAACTCCCTTCTTTTTAAAGATGAAATGTGAAGAGACACGAAGAGGCTTCCCCTGGCCACGGCGCTGGCTGGAGTGATGTGCTGATGTTATTATCCCAGGGATGCTCTGGGGTGGAAAGAAGTAGGATCCGGATCCAGAATGACCTGCTGGCTCCCTCCTTGATTTCTCACCAAGTAAATTTCTTAATAGGGTCGATGTGGGGATTTTCCCTAGGCTCTGCCATCAGTGGGGTGTTGGATGCTCTGGTGGTGGCATGAGTATAGCCCTGTGACACACAGCTGCTGCTTAACTGAGGCTTAAGGACTTTTATCTTTGTTGTGGGTGCAAAAACTGGAACTGTTTGCAGTACAGATTTGCTCACAGTAAAACGTCTCCCAAAATTAAAGGTATTTTCAGCATCCAGTGCAGTGGTTTTGTGCTGCCTTCCCTTAGAAGCACTAGGGCTGTTTCAGCTGATCTGTAACACATCCCTTGTTCTTTCAGGTTGCAAAAGATGCGTGGCTGCTGCCTTTCCCCCATCTCACATCCCAGGCTGTTCTTTGCAGGGGAGGTCAGTTGCACCTTTAAATAGAGTTGGAGCAATCTTACAAGGGTGAGTCTGTCCTCTAATATTGTGCGTTCTTTTTAAAGTTTTTTTATGACCTTGAGTAAAAGTAGTAAAAGAACTTTAAAACAACACACAATATTAGGAGAGCCCCATGAGACATCTGTCCATCTGGGCTCTGTTTCTTATGTGTAGGTATGAGCTTCAGATCTCTGCTTGAGTGGTTCTTACATATCTTTTTTGGCATCTCAAGCCTGGAGAGGAGCAGTGTGACACTGACCAGCTTTCAGACACCTGATTTATCTCCTCACTTTGTTTACTGCAAAACTTCCAGAGCTGCTTTCGTTTCAGGCTCTGAGCATCATGTTCTGGCACAGTTCTGATCTTCATGATTCCCCTTGAGCATTCTCTGGTTATGGGACAGTGAGTAATGGTCAGTCTTACTTTCACTTCAGGGTTTCAGACCTTTAGTTGATGGTAGTGACTGCCAGGGAGAGGAGATGGATTATGAGGATCTTTTGAAACATGAAATAATGAAGATGTTCCTTAGATTCAGCACCACTGAAACATAAACAAAACCATATATTTATTTTTCTCTTATAAATTGAGAGTGATGATTATTTAATTTTAAATTCTTTAAACTCTTGCAGTAATTAGGACACTTGGCACCTGATTACAAGCTGCATTTTCAGGGGAGGAAGATAATTTCTGTGACCAGTGCTGGTCCTTAATGGGCCTGTGTGCTGCTGGGGGGAGGGAGAGGTAGGAAATCTTTTTGATCTTTAATCCAACTGATGCATTTAGATTTCCCTCTGACTGCAGTGCTTGGCTCAGCAAGTACAAATATTACATTCTACTCCCTGCTTATGTGTTTGGCTTGGTTGGTGATTGAATTTTGCTAATGCCTCCCCAGTGCTCCTGCAGTTTCGTGATGTGGGATGTGGTGTACTGTCTTACTGCCAGCTGTGGATGTGAGTATTCCAGAGAGTCACTTTGCACCACGGATAATGCTGGTGATCTAAAGATAGTGCATTGCCATGAACCTAAACAACATGAAATTAGGAACACATTTGTGTTCTGACCTCTGGCTGCAGGGAGCTGGGTCACAAAGCTAAACCCAGGGTGGTGTTTTTTGTGACTGGGTGGGAGATGAGCCCTGCTTCGGTGGGAGATAGTACATTCAAAGGACTTGCAGCAGCCTCCCTCAGCTGAAGGAGGATTTCTGGTAGCAAATGTATTCTTTAGGTCATCTTGCCAGCACATGAGAGGTTGGCAGAGGAGAGTCAGAGCATCTCTGTGCAGTTTAGGTGGAACACAGACTGTGGTTGAGCAGGCTCATGTGGAGCTTTCTGTGCTGGCCAGCACAGCTTTAGGGGAAGTTCCTTCACCAGGAGTGGCCTGGTAGGAGTAGAGGAAGATGTGCCTGGGATTTGCCAGTAGTTGGGCTGCATGGCTTTGGCTTGATTGGAACAAGTGATTGCAGTGGCAGATGAGCAGTAGGGACTTTTCTTCAAATATCCAGTCACGCTGGGTGGATGGAGAGAGGCAGAGGAGAGCTCAGATTGTATCTAAACAGATTGTATCCAGGAAGCTGCCATTCCCTTTCCTGGCTGTTCTTATACTGGG
Organism: Certhia americana; assembly: GCA_018697195.1. NCBI lineage: Eukaryota > Metazoa > Chordata > Aves > Passeriformes > Certhiidae > Certhia > Certhia americana. The sequence continues at coordinate 4,586,477 of CM031873.1, forward strand.
GGATTAGGAAGTGCACTGCAGAGCTGCCATTGTGCTGGCTGGACCATGACTGATCTTTATTTAAAGATTTACTAAAGTTTGAAAAGCAATTCGGAGTCAGCTGTGGCTTGATTTGGCCACAGTCAGGCACAGCACAGACCCTCTGTCCTCTGCTCCAGCTCCTTCTGAGTCTGCACCAGTTCCTGAAGTCTGTAGATGTGGGGAGACTTGGGAGTTTGCAGAGCCGAGAACAGGGAAAATGTTTACAGTGAAGAGAATATTGCCAAAATAAAGTATAATTAAGAACTTTGTGTCTCTTCAAATTGAATGTTTGTGCTGTGAGCTGGCCGGAAGCTCCCCACGGAGATAACCTGACAAATGTCTTGGATTCCAGTCACAGAGGAGGAGAAGGAAACATAACCTGGGCTGAGGGCACTTCTCAGTGGCACTGAAACAGGCTCTGATGGCACAAAATACTCTGGAGTACATTTGCCCTTTGAAATTTGATTCAGCTGAACATGGAGTCTCTTTGGTTGCCCTTTGTCTTGAGAGCCTGGTACAGTGGTTTTTGACAGTCTTCAGTGGAGCATTTTAAAGTACAATCTGATAAAACCTCACAGAGTTTCCTAAAATACTGAAGTGTGTCACTTCCTCATTAAAGTATAGGTGACTCCTGAGCTTTTTGCATTTAGATGTGAATTTGAGACAGGTTTTATAAACACTTTTGTATTCACAGCTTAATATCCTCTTGGCATGTTTTGAGACTGCAGAATGTTAGATCATCCTTCCTGGGCAGTGTTTACAGAGAGATTCCAGATCAATAGGAATTTCTACTGGCCAGTTGTTCTGAGGAGGATTTTTAAAGCCATCAAGAGGGGTTTTTTTCTCTTAGATGCTTTCATAGCCCAGAGGAGTTGATTTAGTGATGGAGCTGGCGTGAGGATAGCAGCTCATTTTGCTTGTGGAGATGTGTTATTTTTCCCAGAAGCAGCTTTATCTCTGCTGGGTGTGTGGTCTGGGTTACCTGCAGTGGCACCTTCTCTGTCCTAGGGCAAGTCTGCCTGTGTCTGCAGACAAGTGATCAGTAACTGTGGTACAACCAATTGGGAGCTTCAGGATGGAGAGGATTTTGAGAGAAAAGAGTTGGGATGGAAGAGAAAACAAGGGAGAGGTAATAGGAAGGGGAAATCTATCTTTGAACTGTGGCTGCTGCCAAGCTGTGTGGTTGATAAGGTTGTGCTCTTGCCCTTGACTTCCATGCAAATATCCCTTTTGATAAAAGTCCTCTGGAATTTGGTGCTTTATGGCAGGAGTTGCACCAACAGTCCCCCCTTTATTGTCCTTGACTCAGTCAAGGTTTATCAGACGCCTTCCCTGGCTGATATCTTGTCTAACCAAAGCCTGCAGGAAGGGATTTGGTGCAAGGTGTGCCCCTGGGGTGCACATATCTCAGCTGCTCTGGGGGAGCTGCCTGTGGATCCTGCTTTGTCTGTGGCTCCTGGGACTCTGGAACGCTGCAGGCAGGGCTGGTCTGGGACTTTGATGGGCAGTTTTATCTTGTATCCACTGCTCTTGTTTACTTGCAGTGAACAGTTGAGACAGAACTGGGATTTATTGTCTGACTAGATCCACTCATTCCTCTAAGTTGGCATCTGTGTCCTGTATCTTCTGCTGCTCCCTGTACCCAGGGTTGACAACTGAGTTGTTTCAGTGCCCCAAGCCAAGCTGTTTTAGTGTTCCTCTTGCCGTGGGGGAGCAAAATTGCCATTCTGTTTTCTTGTTTCAGCAGCCCACAAACTGCATTGCTGCTGTATGGTGAATAGGAGAGCACTGGGCTCTGGCTGCTGCTGGCTGCATCATGGAATCGTGAAGTTTTGGAAAAGACCTTTAAGACTGAGCACAGCTGTTAACCTGGCTCTTCCAAAGCCACCACTAAACCACATCCCAAGTGCTGTATCTACATGTCTTTTAAATCCCTCCAAGGATGGTGACTCCACCACTTTCATGGGCAGTGGTACAACATGAAAACATTTCCCCTTAAGCACCACAAATATGGTTTTGTTTGCCACCACTTAGCACTGAAAGTGCCACCTTCCAAGGGGTATATTTGCTGAGATGAGTCTGGCTGGACTGGTTTGGAAGCTTTCCTTCCTACCATGAGATTCAGGGCTGGCAAAGAGCGCTTGCACAGTCTCTCCAATGGATTTTTTTTCCCCCCAGTACTGAGGTGGGATTGTGCTGTCTGCTGTGAAGTCAGGGCGCACTGCCTCCAAGGGAAACTTGCAAGACTTGCCATGCAGTTGTGGAGGAACAAGTGTGAGTCATTAAACATTTCCCACCACACACTGCTCTGGGGTGGGTGGATGTGTGTGTGTGTGTATGTTTCTGAGCTTGTTTGGACTCGGATGCCTTAGCAGTGATTAGGACTAAGCTTGATGGTTGCAAATGCCAGACTGTCCCAGTCAGGACAGCAGGATCCCACCTGCAAAACTCACCTCTGGTGTGGGTCTGTCCCTGAGTTGCCCAGGATTGCTTTCACTTGACCAGCTGCTAGCTTTTTTTGAAGATACTGAAGGTGCTGAGGATGCCTTTGCACTGCAGCTGCAAGTTTTAACCCAGCTGGACTGAGAGGAGCTCAGTTAGAGATCTGTGAGACTTGTCTGGCCTGGGCTGCAGGGTGATGCTGCAGTTGGTACCCAAGCAAGGCTAGTGACAGTCTGGCACATCCAACTCTCGAGGTGCCAGTTTAGTCACCAGCCCAGCCATTGCAAAACATGCTGCCAGACACTCGGTGGGGAGGGTGTGTGTGCCAGAGACGTGCTTTGGAGCCAGCTAAGCAAACATATCCCATGGCATCCAAGTGTCTGTTATCTCAGCTGTCCCAGGCACGCTCTCCAGGCCAGTTTCTAGCTGGGACCTCCAGCTCTGGCTCACAGCTGAGCCCAGCAGTTGCTGGTGGGACAGAAGCATGCCAGGGTCAGGCTGTGTTGCTCTTTCACTTCTGCAAGCACAGATCTTTGTGACAATTGAAGTGCAAGGCCGAGTTAGTGGGTAAGGAGATGGAGTGAAACTGACTGCTGAAGGCTGTAGACCAGGAAAAAGCCCAGCAGAAGATACAGACTCTTCTGTTTAGGGTTAGTCCTGATCTGCAGAATTTTGGCACGTATCCAGGTAAATACTGTACAAGTGCAGACAGGAAACTGGTGCTATAATCAGCATGGTGAACAAAGGTATTTTTCAGGCATAAACTGTTTTCCTAATTCATTGTTTGGCCATGGCTACAGAGCAGATCCCAGGAGAGGAGGGAATTGCCCTGGCTCCAGCTCACTTGGCCCAAGCATCTCATTGCTGCAGGGTCTCAGAGCTGAGGCTCTAGGTGAAAGCAAAAATGCCTTTAAGTACTTACTAATGGATTACTTGTCAATACAGTTAAATACTGAAGTGTCACCTGAGGGAAAAGTCTGCATTTTGAGGCCTTTTAAAATGCTCTTCAAAGTCTTTGTTTTGTAAGAGAGAAATTAAAAAGAGAAGGAGGGTGACTAATCTTTGTTGTGATGAGTGTTGTAGATTTGATATTTGAGAAAAGGAAGGAGTAATTTGAAAAAATAAAAAAATTGAAGTCAAAAATCTCATTAATCGTTTGAGTTATTTCAGAAGGAAGGTTCAAGGAGGAAAAAAAAGGAAAATAAGTGGGAGTCAAAAAAAGTGACTCAGGTGCCATTAATTGAGTCTGAGTAAATCATTCAACTCTAGTTGCACATCAAACCTGCCCAAGGAAGCATTGCACAGCCTGGCAAGGTGTCCTTTGCCATCAGTAATCACAGCCTGTGGTCAGTCTTACAGGCTTTGGGTACAGCAGTGACCTGCTGTGCATTGCTGTATCCCAGGGCCCTCTCAGGGACATCAGAGGGAAGGAGAACCCCAGAGAAGGGATGATGTGGTTCTGCAGCCTGGCTGGCTCACTCAGCTCCCTCTTGGGCAGTGGTGTGTAACGTGATCCAGTCTCTGCTTTGCAGCACAAACTGCTGGGTTTCTCCGTGTCCTAACATCCTTTTTTTTTCTTTCCAGGCGTCTCGGTGCTGAGCTGGGGAAATCTGTGGTGTACCAAGAAACCAATGGAGGTAAGAGAAATCTCTCCTATTTGCACTTGTTTTAAGGTAATCTTAGAAATGCTGGGTAACTCCATTGGCCAGACCTGTTTAAGAAGTGCAGTGATTCAGCTGTGATGTTTCTGCTGCTCCATGGCTGACCTTGGACAAGGCAATTAAACGTGTTCCTTGTTTTCCCTGGTTATCTTGTTTGTTTGCCCGTCTGCAAACTGTCCTCTAGAGTCCTGCCTCAAGTTTTAGCTGCTGCCAAATCTTTTATGCTCCTATGCTGAGCAAAACATCTCCAGGTTTAAAACTAATACCCTGCTTTTTCTGTGCCCCGTCTTGTCAGCTTCTAAATTATCCCTTTCTTTCAGCCTTTCCCTGCCACACAGAATTTACAGCTGCCCTTGCTTTTAAAAGTGCAAATTCATGGCTGTGCTGGGGAAAATGCCTCTTGGAGGTTGCTTTTTTTTTAAAGGAGGTTAACACTCTGCAAGTGTCCATTTTCAGATGCTGGGCTAAAACACAAAGACGTTGGCCAGCAGAATTCTGTGTCCGAGAGTCATTTACTGTTTCAAGACCTCTGTTAACTTTTTTTGTGAGATAGTAGAACCAGAGAGCTGCTAAAGGCTGGAGGAGGGGGTGGAGGATCTGTGGTGGTGCTGCTGCTGCTGTTGCAGCTGGAATGGGCCTCACAGTGGGAGAGCTGTTGTGGGTACAGTTGGGCTGGCTGGTGCATTCCTGCCTGGGAGAGCTTGCTGCCCTTTGGGGTTAGTTTTTAATCAGGTTGCTTGCTACAAGGTCTGAGGTCGTTTCTCATCGCTGTGCAGCAAATCAGTTTGCTCTCAGCAGAGTCCTGTAGGGTTACTGCCAGAGCAATTACACTTGGAATTGCATAGCTGAGGAGCTGTTTCTCTCCTTTTCCTTACCCCTGCCCTCTAGCTCATGACTGTGTGGGAAATGAGTGGCTTAGGCAGGCGCCTTGGGAAACCTGGAGTCATTGCTTTGGCTTTGCAGAACTGCTTGGGGCTCAGCTTCTGCATTTGAGTCAGGGACCATAGGACTGGTGCTCAGCAGAGACCCAGACTTCCAGCCTGGGTTAGTGTTGAAATGTCTTGACCTTGACAGTGAATCTGGGGAGTTCTTGCGCTGACTTCAGTGCTGCTGGTGTTGCCTTGAGCTCTCCAGACAGCATGGAACTGATCCCATGGTAAGCTGTGAAAGAGCAAAGTGCAAAAAGTGCTGAGTTACCTTCTTGGAAGTACTGAAGGTTGTTCTGCCTTGAGTGGTTAATTGCTCACTAATGAATGTGTGCTGTCGACAGCTTTCAGCACTCCATGGAGGTGTGAAAAGGATTTCTCATTGAGAGTTAGGTAAATTGTCTTTTAAATTTTAAAATTCTAGTTTCTAAATTCTAAAATTCTAAATAAATAATAATAATAAAAAAAGAAACATCTGCTTTTGCTTTGTAAATACAGCTAACTCACAGGTATATCATGCCAACTCTGCCCAGCTCCAGCCTTTGGAAAATCTACTTGGCTCATCTGCATATGTATGTACACAAAGGGCAGAGGAGGAGGGAGTCCTCATCTGCCCTGACCAGGGGACAAGGTTACTGCTACAACATGATGTCACTGCCAGCCTGATGTTTGGAAACAAAACTGACTCTGTTTTCCATCCTTTTCAGAAACAAGAGTTGAAATAAAAGAGTCTGTCCGTGGACAGGATATCTTCATCATACAGACAATCCCCAGGTGAGGCATTGGGGCTCAGTTTTGTACCTGAGATGTGCTTTGAATACCTGGATCAGCAGATGGTTCAGTGGTTTTCTCACTGTTAACCAGCACAACAACCAGTGGAACTCATGCAGTGTTGTCATTGCTCTGACTTAGATCTAAGGCCCCACAGTAGTGTTAAGTTGTTAACATTCCCAGGGGATTGATTGCAACAAGGAGATGCTTCCCATCAAATAGCTGGAGTGTGTCACTTGAGGCAGGAACAGCAGTGACTGATGTTTTCCACTGAAACATCCCTGGTCTGTGTGTTGGTGGCCTTTCAGGCTCAGCTGTTGGGTGATTTCTGACTGGCATTTCCATCCTAGGATGGGTGATTTCCTCAGCCTCCCAACCACCAAACAACAGAGCCAGCATCAAACAGCAGCTGCTGCTTTCATTGCAGGCTGGATTGCTCTTCCCCTTTTGCTGTGGTGATGTGAAACTGAGCTCAGGTGGAATGCTATAGTCTCCCTCCTCCTGTAGTTCTGCAGTTCTTGATGATGGTGGACCTTCTTGGGTTTTATTTTGGGCTGTTCTAGGCTTGAAGTAAGAGAAGTGCTGCAAGTAAGCAGGGGCCTAGAAAAAGCATCTGTAACCCCAGGAACCTTTCTCCTTGCTGTCCCATTAGTCCTCAGGAAGAGTAATGGGACAACACTAGGATGATGGGAAGGGAGCTACAAATAACTAATAACTGCAAATTGACCTACTGTGAGCAGGGGAGGTGCAGTTTTCAGAGATGAGGTATTGATATTAACAAAACAAGGATCTTCCTGCCCCTTTTCCAAGTTAGCAAATTCTGCTAGATTTTGGAGATCACAGTTAGCAGAGTTCAGTTGTAGCTCAGAAATACCAGGGAGCAGAATTGCCTGGATACAGGATTTTTCCTTGCTTGCCAAAGAAATCGAGCCCACTGAGAATTCAAGTTCATTTCCTCTGTGAAATGCTTGGCCTGTTGTAAAGGAATCAGTAGGACTACTAGACCAGCTTACTTCTGGAATTCCTCTTGCAGGCAGGAACATTTTCCTAGGGCTCATCTCTCTTCAGAGAGATACACCAAGTGTTTCCTCCCTCAGGGAGCAACTAAATCTCTGCAAGATGAAAATCCCCTGCTGTAGGATTATGTTTCGGGTGAATGGTGCCATTCTGTTGTCCCTTGTGAAAGAGTTCTCTGAAATAACTTGTAACCGAGAGCTGTATAAACATGAAACAGATCAAGTGTTCAGAGAAGCTAACTCAGAGCATTAGGGACAGGAACTGTTTTGGGAAGGGAAAACCTCCCCTTTGGTTTTAACTTGTTGATCCCCTTGTTTTTCTATTAACTGAATTCAGTGTTTTGGGCCAAGAAATTGATCTTTTTTAGCCAGAATGTTCAAGGCCCTCCAGGTGAGGAGCCAGTGTTGTGCAGCCAAATCATCTTTCATTCCTAAACTGCAGCTGTGCCTTGCTGCATTGCTAGGGAGGACAGGTTCAAGGACATCTCAATTTTGCAGTGAGTTTCAGGGAGCTTTTCAGGAGAGTCAAAACAACAACTGTGTAGAATAATCTAAGAATAGGACTTCCACACTCAGTAGTTATTTGAAAAGAAAATAATAGGACTTGTTAGTAGAGAGGGAAACAACCTTGTTATGCTGCAGTGTGAATTCACAGTCTGCATCTTAAATGCACAGAGAGAACAGAAAGATCTGAATATTTGATACAGGCTCTCTGTTGTAAAAGCTATAGCACAACCCTAAAAAAAGGGTGACAAGGACAGTTACCATCCAAGACTGGTGTGTGGACTGGCATTTGTGTGAGAAAAATCAAATAGCTCATGTTTAGGTGGTAGAAAAATGAACAAGTTGGTGATTTTGTGATACCCTAAAGGCAAAAGGAGCCTTTTAGTGCTGAGTGTTGTGCTGATTGTTGCAAATGGACATGGACAGTGTCACATAAGATGTTTGCTCAGCCTCCAGAGCAGAGGTGTCCAGGGATGGCCCAGGCAGTGATAAGGAGCAGCAAGGAAGGCTCTGGGGTGGTAAGCAGGGTGTGGGGGATAGCTGAGCTCTCTCTGAGTGTCCTGGTAATGAGCTGCCAGTCCTGTGTGAGGTCTTGGCTCAGCCCTCCCAGCAGTAACTGACTGAGCATGGCTTCAGGGCCAGAGATGGGGAGCACAGCAAGGAGCTGGGGATGCTCCTTGAGTACCTGTTTTGGACATGCGGAGGCTGGGCTTCCTCTACCAATGTAATTTTCCCCAGCTGGTGCCCTTAACTGGGGTCAGTGCCCCTTGCAGAGGAGCAGATCAGTGATGGCTTAGCTTGAAACCATCTCAGCCCACCCACCCTGGACCCTGCTGGAGGGACAGACACATCCACCTCTGCTTAGTGCCTGTGACAGCTGGTCTGCAGGAGCTTCCCAGAGCCCAGCTGGGGATCCTGCTTGAATAGTGGGAGAAGTACCCTCCTTGAATAACTTCTCCATCAATATGGCTACTGGTGTCCTGCAGCAGCACCAGGACTACTGCTGCTTTTTGAAGTCCCTTGTTCTTTACCTGCTTTCCATGTGAATATGTACGTATTTTCAAAGAGTAAGCTAAAAAATAATGATGAAAAATACTAAATTTCTCGGATGAACTTTAAACAGGCTCCAGTTTGACCACTTTGTTTTTATATGACACTGATAGTAGCATCTTCTTCTTCTCTCCCAGCCCCACTGGCACAGCTAAATCACCAAAGAGAAGAAACAGTTCTTTGTTTGCTCGTTGTCCTGTGTGGCAGGGGGCTGTGTTTTATGTAATTCTTGGCTGGGTGCTCCAGAGCCAACAAAGCTTTCTTGTGTGTAAATGGCATTGTGTGCACAGGCTGGCGGGGCCAGTGGGACAGCAGAGACCCAGAGCCTCACAAAAGAAGAGGCACAAGTGGAGGTTAATTTCCAGAGGAAGGGAGAGCAGTGGGGAAATGGAAATGGTCAGAGGTTTGTCATGGGTCAGCTGTCTCTAGTGGCTGTCTCAGGAGGAAAACAGGACCCGAGCAATGTCTGGGTAATGTCCAGAAAGCTCTGCAGAGCTTTAGGCTGTTTTGTTTACTGCTCTGCTGCTGTGTGGAAAGATGGCCTAGTCAGCCCTGTCACCATGGGCCTCTCCAGCACTGCCCTCCTGGCTGGGCTGGGGACTTGCTGTGTCACTGGGAGCTGTCCATGCTGGAAACCCCCAGACAAGGGGGTCTGTGTTCCAGGAGTGCTTGTCCTGCCATCTGAAGCACGTGCTCTTCAATTCCCAAAAGTTTTTGAGTCTGTCTGTGGTGATGCAGACAGCATCTCTTGGTGTTGGTCTTAAGAACTAAGGGGGAACTAAGGGCTTAGCTTTTTTTCCCTGCCCCAAAATTAATTAAAATGTAGATTTATACTCTCCTACTGGGTCACTCCAGTCATTGTGGGGAAGCAAACTGTAAATGAGGTATTTCAGTCTCATGACCAGTGACAGGACTCAAGGAAACAGCGTGAAACTGAGTCAGGGGAGGTTTAGGTTGATATCAGGAAGAGGTTTTACACCCAGAGGGTGGCTGAGCACTGGAACAGGCTCCCCAGGGAAGTAGTCACAGCATCAAACCTGTGTCAGCTCAAGAAGCATTTGGGCAACACTCTCAGGGACAAGGTGGGATTGTTGGGGTGTCCTGTGCAGGACCAGGAATTGTACTCATGATCCTGATGGAGCCCTTCAAACTCAACATATTCTATAATTTCTCTGCCTATGTTACTTTTTTGTTTGTTTTTTTCTTCCAAGAAACAGTTTTTTTGCATTTCCTGTGCTGTTGTGCCTCAATTACTAGATAAGCTAAAGAGTGTGGAGATGCTTACCAAAGTGCTATGTCTGGAGTTTGTACTGCTCCAATTGCATAAATAACCTGCCTTACACTGTTAAAAGAGGAAAAAACCCTAAGAAATTCAGTGTGGATGAAGTGTTGGCTGCATGTGTGCTGCTTCTTTAAAAGACTATTTCATTTCAAATTATACTGTATCAAGTGATATTTGTTCCAAACTAAATTCTATACAAAGCCTTTTTTGTCAGATGGTGGAGGGAAATCATCTTACACCTTATGTTAGAATATAAAATCAAATTCCATTCCACAGTTCTTGAGTGCTGGTATCGTGTTCTGTACATGTAAGAGTTGATTGTAATTTGTTGTGGCGTGGTGGAAGGAGCTGTGTGGCTGCAATCTGGGTCTGGCATACATTGTCCTGAGATGTAGCATTATTTGCTTGGAATTTTGGGTCTGGGTATAAATGGAAAAGGAGTTGCATTGGAAAAACACCTGCTAATATTTGGATTTGTGTTCAAATCTCCTAGAGATGTGAATACTGCTGTCATGGAGCTGCTGATCATGGCCTATGCACTGAAGACTTCCTGTGCCAGGAACATCATTGGGGTCATCCCCTACTTCCCCTACAGCAAACAGAGCAAAATGAGGAAGAGGGGCTCCATAGTCTGCAAGCTGCTGGCTTCAATGCTTGCTAAGGCAGGTGAGTGGCCCAGGGAGCAGCAGCACAGCAGGCTTGGTGCTGCTGGGTGTCCCTGAGCTCATCTGTCCTTCCACTCTCCTGTTTGATGTGAGGATGTGTTACTGAGATCTTGAGCCACTTTGGGGGAATTCATTTTCTTCAGCTTTCTTGTGTTTCTTTGTCACTTGCACCTGGGGAAGTGGCCTAGAAATGTTATAGTGAAATACAGTGTCAGCCCAGTGCTGTGGCATCACATGCCTGTTTCTCATAATGTCTGTGGAACTTTCTGTGTTAATCTGTTTATGATTATTTTATGACATGGCATGATAGTCAGAGTAATAGCTAAAGCAGACTGGAAAATGGGGGTGTTGAAGGGACTCCAGCCACGTAAGAATATTTTCAATAAATTGTTGTCTTTTTCCCCCTTAGGTTTAACACACATTATCACTATGGACCTTCATCAAAAGGAAATCCAAGGCTTCTTCAGCTTTCCAGTAGACAACCTGAGGGCATCCCCTTTCTTGCTTCAGTATATACAGGAAGAAGTGAGGTTACTCTAGTTCTGTGTATATCAACTTGTCTGAACTCATTTTAATGTGATGGCAGCATTGGGCCTCTGCTTAAGTAGAGGTGGTGATGTCAGTCTAGGTCAATCCTTCTGTTAATGAATTCTTTCTCAGGGGGTACCTATTGCATGTTTTATGGAAAGGTGTTACACTTCTCTCATTGGATAGAAACTGAACTGCAGCACAAGCAGGAGAGGAGCTTGCTCTCTGTGGAGTTAGATGCTACTTGTGCTCCTACCTCTAATCAACTCTGAAATCCTGTTAAACTGCTTCCTCTCTCCCTTTGTGCTAAGCTGGATTTCTGACTGCTCTGAATTATTGGTAGACTTTGTCTTGGGCTGAATGTAGGAGTACTGAGTGCAGCAGGGCTGGGAGCAGGGCATGGAGGTTTTGTTCTCCATGTGCAAAAGATGATGATTTATTCACACATGGTGAGAGCAAGGCTTCCCCATATGGGGAGGGTTAAACATAGTGAACGTTCCCACCTTTGCAGAATACACAAATACTGGTGTTGGAAGCAAGTGCAGTTGCCTCTCTTGTCACAGAATGAAAATTTGGTTCTGGGGAGGAGGATGGGTGAAATTATTCAGCCATAAATCAAACCATTTACTCCCTAACAAGAAGGTCTTTTTTTAATTAATGAACTTTTTATCACATCCAGATTCCAGATTACAGAAACGCAGTAATTGTAGCCAAATCTCCCGGCGCTGCTAAAAGGTAAATGGATGCTTTGCTAGCTGGTTGAAAGTTACTTGAAAAATACTCGAGCTGGTGGAAAATATACCAGGGAAAGTACAGGAGGGTGACAGATGGATTGACAATGTGGTCTTAATTCCTTTAAGGCTGGAAATGGGATGGATGTGGCGCAAATAGGCAGCTGAACTTTGTATTTCCTCCCCCATGGGAGTAAACTCTGGCAGTCTCACTGAAATGCTTCGCCTGTGGTCAGACTTGCTGCTGGAGTTTCAGCAGTGCCTGACCATCTTAAAAAGCATTTCACAGGTGGAGGAACACAGGAGACCCTGTGGTGGAGCCAAGGGGTAGAGTGAGCTTTGGGATTCACTTCCAGTGAGGTTTCTTGCAGAGAAACAGCCGCAGAGGTGCTGCCTTTGCTTGCTGTTGGTCTGGGAGAGGCTTGCTGTAGTGGGCTATGAAGCTGCATCAGCCCAGCACTTTCTTGAGAGGCTGCTTTTGTCTTGCAGGGCTCAATCTTATGCTGAGAGGCTGCGGCTGGGGCTGGCAGTGATCCATGGAGAGGCTCAGTGCACAGAACAGGACATGGACGACGGGCGTCACTCCCCTCCCATGCTCAAAAATGCAACTGTGCATCCAGGCCTGGAGCTGCCATGTAAGATCAAGCTTCTCTGCTTACCTTTGGGTTTAAAAAAAAAAAAAAAATAATAAAGTTTGGTGGGAAATTTCTGTTGGTTTATCTGTGTGGGTGTAGTCAACCTAAAGGCAGTTAAACCAGTGGAATTTTTTTCATAGAAAGATTGATATCAATGAGTTGTGGGAGAAGTCACTGGGGAAGGTTTTTATTTAACTCCTTCTGGCCATGCAGAGCATCAGTACTTTCTCTTTGGCTGTGCCTGCTCCTCCATAGTGTTAGACTGACAAACCTCTGATAAAGGTGGTGCTTTTACAGTGTTCAGCAACAGAATTCATTGAGCTGATAAAACAAGGGAGATGTGAAAGTGTAAGTAATGAGATAACAACCATTGAGACAGGCTGTTGGCTCCACTCGGGAGGGGAGGGCTGGTCTTTATCTTCCCTTCTCTGCAGCTATTGTTACTGCTGGAAATTTTCTTCACCTTGGCACCCAGGTGATCATACTCCAATGTCTGTTTTGACAAGGTTTTGAGTTTTATGTGGCTGGGGTGAATGGATTCTCCAAGAGCATTGTTGACCTGCTTCTGGAGCTCTTGCCATTGATTTGGAAAAGAGAGCCAAAGAAAAAGAGGAAAGTTGTGTTCTGAGAGATGCCATCCTCAGGATTGCTTGTATTCCTGCAGCAGTCAAATGACAACAGTACAATCAAAGTCCAGCTCCCTTTTGAGAGGATTTTAGCTTTCTAGGCAGGTGGTGGTAGGACAGAAATTGGGAGCAGGACGGTGGCTGAGAAGTGCCCGTGGGAAAGGATGTGTGCTGCTGTGTGTGGCAACACCAGCAGTGGTTTGGGCTACTGATAATCATCTGATCTTTGGAAATTTAGAGAGACCATCCATCCAGTTTGTGGGCAGCTTGTGGAGGGCAGGCAAGTAAGACTGCAGGCATTTTATGTCACCCCAGTTGTGTCTCACTGGAGTACAATCAGTTAAACAGTGCTTTTGTTGCTGCTGAAACTGCTCTTGGGCCTTGGGAGGCAGGTGGTGTTTGGCAATGAAGTTTGGGACTTTATTGTTCTCCTTCTGATAAGGGTTTCTTTTCATGCTTGTCCAAGAGAACAGGAATTTGCATGGTTATTCTTTATTTTCTCCTTCCCCTCCTATTCTGGAGGATGCTGTCCTCCAGCATATCAGTAGCTGACATTTGTCTGCTACAAAGGAATTGATGTGATTGTATTTTTATTTCCAGTCATGTCACTTCAGAGAAGCTCAGCTGTGGAAGGTTGTGCTGCTGGAGAATCCTGTAAATGGTTGTTCATACAGAAATGTGCCCTTGTCCAGTTTAGTTATGAATCCAATGGAAAATTGTTTTCAGTCCTCAGCTATCCAAACACAAACTAATTTGCTGTGTATCACCATTTTCTTATTTTATCTCCTGCTGCACAAACTCAGCACTTGACTAATGACCTTGCATCCCAGCATGCCTAAGGCACAGTGTAAAACAGTTGAGCTGGGGCTTGGCAGCTCCCTGCCATGGGGTGGACTGTGGGGCAGACTTGCCCAAAACTCAGTAGAAGTTGCTTTTCTCTGCATTTTTCTAACCTGAGATACCTGGTTTTGAGTGAACTGGGTTCTGGAGGTGCAGAATTCTGAGGTTATCCCTATCTAAAGGCAGTCTGTGCATTCTGGTTGTGTCATAGTCTCTGCCTGACAGAGGTAAAAGTGCAGCTGGGATGGCAATGCTGTGAGTGTCTGAGTGCTGACTCTCTCTGCTGTGCCTTGTTTCTTGTCCAATCAGTCATTTGAAAAGCATCTTCCCACCTCAAATGTCACATAATTCCAAACCCTCCTTCTGTTCTCCTTTCCTGGTGGTTGAAGCTCTTGAGGGCAGAGTGTAGCAGGGTTCAGTTGTGTGGCTGGTTGTGGAAGGTCAGACTGGATGTTCTTTACACCAAAACTGTCCCCAGACCCTCTGATTGTCAAAACAGAAGCTGTCTGTGAGTCTGCCTGGCTCACCAGTCAAACCTGGGCCTGGCAGATGGAACGTTGGGGATGTTCCTGGGGAGTGGCTGAGACTTCTTATGGAGCATCCCATTCTAGGCTACACCCAAATCAGTGTGGAGCATCCCAGACTTGGCAATTGAAGCTCCAGCAGTTGTGTTAAGAGCCAGAAGAGAGGTAAAACCTGAGTCTGGGAGCAGCCCCAGAGCCCCACAGTGATGGCTTGTGCTTTGTGCCATTTTCCATGAGCTTCTTGGTGAATTGGCTGGGCTCCTGTGTCCTGACATGCACCTTCTCCCCCTATTCTAGCAGGGATCATGTGCCTCTAATTAATGAGTGCTAGGCAGTGTAATGGCTTGTTTATTGTCCTGTGAGTGTGGCTTGATGTGATATTCTGATTCGTAGGGAGCCACAACAGAAAAATGCCAGAGGTGCTTCTAATTGCACTTAAAATGCTGCACTAGAGCAGCAGCAAGAGCCCACATCACTGCAGCCCCTGAAATCAGAGCCTTGGAGACAGGACGTCACTCCAAGGTTATTCCCTTTGATTGTGTGCTTTTGTGTCTCAGAGCTTGCAGCTGGCTTGGGGCTGTGCCTTAACAAACGCATGGGGACTCTTTGCATGTTTCCTGGAGAAAAAGAGCGGAGCACCATCTGTTAAATCATTTCAGTGGCTTTGGAATTCAGTACTTTGTACAGAGATCTAGTGGTCTGCTTGAATCCCAGAGCCCAGCAAACTGCTGCAAAGGGAGTTTGAGGGGAAAACTGGAGTGACCATAGGTCTGTTCCTACTTCCCTACCCCCATCTTGCCTGTGTTTAGGCTGGGCACAGGGATGTTTCCAGTCCTTCCAAGGTTATCTCTACACAAACCAGTTCATTCTTGAGCAGCCTTTTGCTCCCAGGCTCTGTTGTAAATGCAGCATTATATTTCTTGGTGATTGTCACTTTCAGTCGCACTGTCAGCTCCAAACAGAATTTATTTTAGTATTTTTTAACCCTTTTTTACCACTTAATTAAAGCAACATGTTTACACACCTGGAAATGTTCTTAGTGCTGTCCTTAACATGTGGTACTTTGGTGTATATTATGCACATCTGGATGAAAGTGTTCTTTGATATTCTTGTTTTATTAAAAATGGTGGTTGGTCTAGTTTTTTCTCTTTTATTTTTCCCCCTCAGAAGCTACAGATAACACAAGCATCTTTTCTTACTCTCCAGAAAAAGTCAGTAACTCTTTAACCCAAGCTTGTGCATGATCCCAGAGGTTGCACCAGGCAAAAAAAAACACCATGACTTATTTCTGTTACCCTCTTCTGTCCAAAAACATAGAGAGTTTATGTCTGGGAGGAAAATATTCTTTATTATTTGAATCATTTTTCAAGGCACCTCCTCATAGCAGTTCTGACTTGCACATCTTGGTATGTCCAAAGATTTTGAAGAAGAAACTGGCTGCACTAACCCTTGTGTAGACTCTCATCACCTTGGAGCAGTTGAGATGTAATGTGGTTGTGGGTAGATCTTTGGCTTGCAATTTTTTTTTCTTTTTTTTGCAGAGAAAATTGAACAAGGAAAAGGGAGAACATCTCTTTAAGATCCGGGTAGGTCGACACGTTGCCTACCATTCTTTAAAAATAAACCAAAATTGAAATACAGCTTTTAAAAAACAGACAGAGATGCAAAGCACTGGTAATGTTGCTGGTTGCCATGTTAGCCTTTAAACATAGCAAGGAATGTGTCTGCTTCCTTCATGGAGTAGAAGAATACTGATTTGCTGAAATTCCATGTCTCTGTGAGTAAAATAGTGCTGAATTTCAGCTCCTCAATCCTGTTCACCATTTGTGTAGAAAAGTTTCCCCTGACCTGGCTGTTGTAAACAGAGATGGCACTCAGCAGTGGATACACATGGAGGCTGGGATGGCAGCCAGGTGCAATCCTTTTGATACTCCACAGCTCCCACCAGGAGCTCTATTACTGTCCAGACTAGATAGTAAACTCATAACTAATCTAAGCAGGTCAGTAGTGCCTGCAACTGAAATTTATGATCTGCTTATCTCTAGTGGTGCTTAATCTTCATTTATTACAAATAATCTTCCTTCTCATGAGCATATTTTTTCTTCAGGATTTAGACGTGACTTTGCATTTGATAGGAGACTCAGAAATAACCATGCAAGGGAGGCTGAGGAATCTGTGCCATGAAGAGCTGTTGATTAACTCTTCAGTCCAAGGTAGCTGTGACTAACTGCAAAACCTGGCAATGAGTGATGGGACTTTGGGCAAAACAGAATTATTGGACACCTTTTATGCAGTTTTGGTAGGTTTATGGAAAACCAGCCTGTGGAGTAGGTCACGGATGTGAAGAACAGCTCTACACAAGAATCTTTGAAGTTGTGGTCCTTATAATTGCTTTCATCATACCCCTCAGTGTGAGTCATTCTCTGAGCTGTGCTTGTACTCTAAGCATTCCCAGGCACTGAATGAGATATGGGAATACTACTGGATCATCCTGCTGGGCAGGATGGGGAGTTTAATGTAAGACTGTTCTGGTGAGGAGAGCAGAGATCAATATTCAGACAGGCTTTTTGGTGGACAATGGCTTGTGTTCTCCTGCTGCTCAGGTATTACAATGAAGTGGATTATCCCAAAAGGGAAAAATCTTGCTGTGTCTGAACTCCTTGAGGCACTTGAGAAGCCTCTGTGGCTGGAATCCTGGCAAGACTTGAGCTTACAAAAGGAGGGGCACCAAGTGCCTTGGTAGGACACAGCACTCACTGTGGAGAGTATAAAATAGGGATGTGGAGTGTGGAGGTGGGCCAGGTAAGTGTTACAAAATGCTGGATGTGCCTCTTTGGCTTCAATGGTTAGATCAGCCCAGATTGTCACCTATTGACACCTGTTTGCCCACCACAGTGTCCTTTCCATGCTGGAGGTTTTTGTACCAGCACCCCATGGCAAGTGAGAGGTTGGGCAGATGGACAGCAAGTCCCTGGCATGTACTGGAGGTTGGTTGCTGTTTGGTGTGAGTCTGAAGGCTGTGTTACATCTGGACACTCTCAGTGCATCTTAATTCAGATCTCTAGTATTTTTATGATGCTGCTGGAATTTTGGCAGGATGTGGTTTTGCATGAACCCTGTCAGTGCAAAAGTAGTGTCAGGAGGGAATGGAACCTTATTTCCCAGTAGATCTCTTCACTGTGTGCCAGGTAGCACAACTTGTCAGTGTATCCTTTGATCCAATTGCTGGTTGCACTGAGCTTGTTGAACTGAGTTTCAACTGGATTTTGTCCTACTCTTTCCATTAATCCACTTAAAAAATAATCAGCAAATTCGTTTCTGCAAACTTCCTTAAGCTTTCTTTGCCTGAGCAGGTGGTATTAAGGTTCTTACACCCTCTCAAAGACCCCTCTGTGTTTGGTGATGTGAGAAAGCAAATGAGCTGCAGTGCAAGTCTCTGATCCTATAGATGATTTTCTGAGTCGAAGAGGTGAAAAGTTGCACCTTGTAAACCTTTGCACCTTTGAGAGGTGCTGCTTGGGAAAGCCCATTTGTTGTTCCCAGTCATGGAATGCACCCTTTTTCCAAGTCCTGTGCTGGAGCACAGAGAAAGTCACTGATATTGCCCATAAACCAGGTGCTGATTTGTTACTCTCCTTGCAAAGGGGTCTGTTAGAGAGTTGGAATTGCTTTCTGTTTCTGAGGTCAGTACAAAATCCCCACAGAAAGAGAATTTCCACTTTATGCAGCAGTGCTGTTCATTTGAGGAGAAAAACGATGGTTAATTGAAGGTTTCTCACTTAGATACGTGTCAGGATCATGTAAAGTATGTCTGTGTCTGTATCAATGTAAGATGTTTAATGGTTCAGCCTCTTGTGTGGTGGAACTGTTGGAGTTTGACTCAAGCCTGACTCACCTGGACTCTTTTTTTCCCTTTTTTAGTGATGATGGCCAAGGAGAAACCGCCAATAACTGTGGTTGGAGACGTTGGAGGAAGAATTGCCATCATTGTGGTATGAGTGTGAGGGGAACAGATGGGGGGTGGCTTCCTCACAGCATCTTTGCTTCAGCTGCTCTGTCCCTGAGGGTCAGAGGGATAGCAGGTATAGGAGTGGGGATGTGTTTTTTTAGACACTCTTTTCTCCAGTAGTGCTGGTGGCTTTGATTATTTCAGCTTTCTGTTGAAAACCATTTACACTTCAGCTCTTTAAGCCCTAAAATCTCTTTGCTCTCTTGATTCTAAGTATCAGGGGTCTGCAAGTAATGAATAAATCCAGGGCACACAGAGAAAACTCCTGAGGTGTTAAAAAACCCCAAACAAAAAACTTGCAAAGCTTCTCTTACTTGCTATGCCATGCTGCAGTGTAAGTAATCAACATGCAGCTCCTACCCCATGAAAAAATACGCCTTGATGATGATAAACTGCAAGTGCATGTGCAGGGACTAATTTGTTTCCAAGACACAACATTTGTTCTCCACACTAGCAAAAGGGTCATTAAACCAGTGAAATAGCTTTCACAGATTAGTCATGCACGTGGCTGTCTTCATCAGTAGCTGAAGTAGACAGGGTTTCTATTTTTCATCTGTGTGCATGGCCAAATCTGCAGTACCCTGCAGATCCACTCCTGCCCTGCAGGCTCTCTGAACTCCTGGTTTTGATGTTATTTCTGTTTCTACTCAGGATGACATCATCGATGACGTGGAAAGCTTTGTAGCTGCTGCAGAGATCCTGAAAGAGCGTGGAGCCTACAAGATTTTTGTGATGGCTACTCATGGGCTCCTGTCAGCAGATGCTCCCCGTCTCATAGAGGAGTCCTCCATTGATGAGGTGAGTCTGCTCTCCAGACTGCAGAGGAGGATCTCCTCTGGAGTCTCAAATTGATGTCCTTCCCATGGCACATAGCTCATATCTGGAATTACTCATTTAATCAGGTGCTTTCTGTTAGCTGGTTCTTCACTGGAACAAAAAAAAAAACAACAAAAAAACCCCAACAAAGCGTGTGTGATTAATACTTGCTCAGATCAGATCTGCTTCCCTGAGTGTATTTTCTCCCTAATAAAAATATTAGTCATCCTTGCATGGCCAGTTCCCTCCCTGCAGCTGAGGCTGTGTGGCTGCCATCTCACTGGGCAGCCCCTCTCCCCCAGCTGGTCAGGGGCTGCTGCTACATGAAGAGGACAAGATTTCAAACCTTAGTAATAGATCATGTGATCTGAGTGGACCCATCAGCCTGTTGGAGAGTGCTGGTATGCTATTTCCCTCAAAAGATTGTCACAGAGGGGAGACCATTTATTTTAATCTTTTTTATATGCAAGGGTTTGTCCTCCTAAACTGTGGAACAGCAGTACCCACCCCTCCTGGAATCAGTCCAGGGTGGCTGCTTAGGGAGGGTGAATGTTCCAGCAGCACAACTTCCTTTCCTTTCTGGCCCTCCACAGGTGGTAGTGACCAACACTGTTCCTCACGAGGTGCAGAAGCTGCAGTGCCCCAAGATAAAGACTGTGGATATCAGTTTGATCCTCTCAGAAGCCATCCGGAGAATCCACAACGGAGAGTCCATGGCCTATCTCTTCCGCAACATCACTGTCGATGACTAGACCTGAGCCTGCCTCTGTCCTGGATTCCACAAGAGAAGGAAATCTGCATGGAAAGGCAATACCATAAAACATAGGCATAACACAACTGTTTATTTTTGTAGGAGCGTTGAGGTTTTCAGGGTCTTGAGCCATGAGATCTAATAGAAAGAACCAGCACTTTACAAGTGAATAGAAGGGGCCACTGGCAGTGGGGGGTATTACAGCTTAATTAAGAGAGATGGAGAAATGAGGTGGTGTTGAATTTTTAAGTTCCTGTAATGATTTTTTTTTTGTGTGTGTGTTATCTCTTGCCCTATAGGGGCGGAAAGAAAAGCTAAACAGAAGTAGCTGTCAGCTTGTGAGAAGGGAACAGAGACTGCTCGTTGCTGTGTGGGCAGTGAGAGCAGCCTTTGGGGTTGTTTCTGCCTGTGTCCCACCCCAGAGCACGGCAGGGAATGTTTAGGGCTGTGCTGGTGGCAGAGCTGAGCCAACAGCAGCCCTGTGCCAGCTCAGTGGCCTCTCCTCTCCTGCACAGCAGAGCAGGGACTTTCATCAAAACTAAGTTAGCAGAATTTCCTGAAAGGACAGCTTAGGGCATCCCATTGGCAGGGCTGCTCCCATCCCTAGGTCAAGGAGCTGGGAACAGGCTCACATGTGTGTCCCAGCAGAACAGGGAATGCTAGTTGATGTGTTGGCCTTTTCATTTTGCAAGCTTTGGGTCATTTTTGCTCTTCAGTGGTGAGTCATGTGAGGGTCTTGGTCCTCACTGGAACACTTGTCTGCACTGTAAAACCAGGCACGATTTTTGGAGTTGCCTGGGGCTGAGTTTGTGGCAGTCTTGTGGGGAAGGGAAGTTGGAACAATATCTGCTTTTAATGCAGCTGTGCTCTCCAAAACACTAACACTGAACCTGCAATAAAAAGTGTAAGATTTTTCAGCTTTGGTGCTTCCTGTGAATCCTGTGCCCTCTGAAGAGCTGCTGTGTCTGTTCTGTGGGGCTGTTGCTGCAGCAAGGCTCCCTTGACAGCTTGCAGCCTTCCATGGGGAAGTAGGACTGGCTGATCACTCCTTTCTTAAGTGATACTAATTTTGGGGTGGAGGGGACATTTGAGGAAGCAGCACAAGATGCTGGAGTGGCTTTGTCTCCAGGATGATACAAGGATAAACTCCCAAGCTGATCTTTTCCCCTTGATAAGACAAACACTCTCCAGAAAAACCTACACCATTAGTCTGCTGATATGAGGAACAAATAAAAGCTGCTGGAAGCAGTTGCTTCAACAGCACAGGAAATGTTAAGTTGTTTAGTTTTAGTTATCCCTATTCTACACCCTTCTGTTCCACTCCAACATCTAAAGTGTGCCAGTGGGCCACTGAGCAGGACAAGCCTTGAGCATGAGGCAAACAAATGGACCTCAGCATGGAGTGCTTGGACCACCTTCAGTATTCAGCATGAATTAAACCTCCACACTAAATTCCATGAGGGGTGTGCAAGACTGGAGATAGCAAAGCTGTTGATGGGTTTTCCTGCATTTTCAAAGTACCACAAACAAATCTCAGCTGTACTCTGTGACTCCTTGGCCAGGAGGGGTAACATGATGCTGTACTGAAAGTACTGAACAGATCATCTGGATCTGTGGAGTCCTAGCAGATGTCTGTGCCCCCTTTCTTCTGAGCCAATGCTGGACAATGTTCTTCATCCTGAAAGCCTGTGTTAAAAGTGTGAGCAATATTGCTGTTCTCTCCCCTTCAAAGTGCTTGTCAGACCTGCCAGGAGCAAGGTTGGGGCTCGTTGAGGGTTGTTGCCCCATTCACACTTGCTTTTGCTGTGTTGTATTTGGGTACAAACCGTGGAATCACAGCACCACTGAGCAGAGGGTTGTGCCTGTGTACCCTGGGCCATTGTCCTGGGTGAATATTTTATGGTTGCTTAAAGAATCACCAGCAAAGGTATCAGCAAAAGCAGGTTTAGTGTAGAAGTGAAAGTTTCACAGTGGTGTTGGTAAGGTTTACTCTAGCACTTAATACATGGTAAAAGCAAACTAAAATCTAAACCAAATCAATCTAAACCCACAATCAATCCAAAAATTATCTACATTGAGGCTGGGGAGGAGGGAAGGGTAAGGGTAGGAAAGGGCAAGGATAAAAAGGAAACACATAAAAAGATGAGTCACGAGGTTCAGAGTAGACCCCCCCCTTGCAAAACTGAGCTCCAGACTTGACCAACAGTTTAGGCCCAAAGGTTTAACAGCACTTAACAACATAAGCTGTTGCTTATGTTATGTTAAGTTAGTTGCTTAAGTTAAACAATTTAACAATTTCATATTGCATTTTACTTAAAAATCTAAAGTACTTAAGAATCTAGGAGAGCAACGTCCATCGTATATTTGCTGTAGTGCATTCCCACTAACACACAGGCCTGAAGGAGCCTGTACAAGGTACCTCTGAAAAATTCCCCTTGGGCTCCTGATGTATTGGGAAATACATCAGATGTCTTTGCATCTTCTCAACAGGCAAAGGGTTGAGCCTCGAGGAATGGTCATGATTCTTTTCCATCCTCGCCACAATTCAGGTCAGCAGCTGTCTTTGAAAGTTTGATAACAAAAATGTTGTTCTGCTTGGGTTGTTATTCAGGCAAGAAAAATAATTTTCCAAGGCTGTTTGTAAAAAGCAGGAGCTTGTTAGACAGCACAAGTTCCTGGGAGCAGACAGTTTCTGATAAGATTGAGAGTTGCTCACCCCAGGTGCTGTTCTCAAGGCCAAGGATTTCTCAGATCACAGCTCAAGAGCAGGAAGGAGGTACCACCAAAATCTATCCTGTGACTAAAGACAACTTCTCTTGCTCCACAGAGTGGCCATGTGGTCACCTCTTGCCTCTCTGCCTATAAACAGGGATTTATTATGTTCAAATTACAAATTGAGAGAAATTTTTGATCAGGTTAGCTAAATACTGTGATTTTTAAGAATGTGATGGAACAATATTATATATGCAGGGACATCTACCTGTGCTACCTGTCTAGCTAATATAAACACTCCAACATATAGGACACTACAGTACATAAAGCATAAAATGTCAGAAATCAGCAAAATGACACCAGGATGCAATATTTGATCTGGAATTCCTGTTGCAGTGGGTGACCACTCAGAGTCTCACCAGTGATGTTCTCCATTTCTCATCACATGATGTATCTCTGATGAGCAGTGATTAGAGCTCTGTGTTCATTGCTTCAGACACCTTCCAGCAGTCAACACAGCTCGTTGTGCTGCAATAATTTTTCCACCAGTGCAAGGTTCATTCCAGTGGGGGTGAGCAGGAAATCTTGCTGGGATGTGTAGGTAGATTGTTGCAATTCATGAGTTGTGACAGAACTGAATAGTTGAAGTCCCATCCCTTAATCTTGAAGAAAACTGCAAACCCAAAAGTTTGAGTGATGGCTTACGTGTATATTGGTGTGGTCTCTGTGGAATCACAAATAGTTCTTACTCTTCCCAATGTATATAAGTACAGTTTCAAGCATTTCAGCAGGACGTATTTCAAAATAACAAAACATTTTGTTCAGTGCCAAGACAAATGTCTTGGGCATTAGTGTTGTTACTTTCACAAATAAATCCCTGTTGTTCCTGTACAACACACACATCAACAGTGACAGCTTGCCATTTGTTCCCATTTTGTTGGGCCCATACTCTGTGTTGTATTGGAAATAATTCCATGGTGATTTAACCCCAGGGCAGTGGTTGGGTATATGGGGTTTACCAAAGCACTGTGTATTGTTAAAGCAAAAGCTGAGGCTTTACAGTTGGTAGGGTCAGAAGTGACATTAGCAATGCCACCAAGGTTGAAATTCTCATTAAAATTTGTTTGCATTATCCCTGGTTACCTTTTACATTTCAGTGGTCAACTCCCTTACTTGCTGCAGTAAATTGTTCACCACTGAGCTTGGATGCAGCTGCAGGCAGGGAAACATGCAGAATGAGGAGAGCAAAGAGGAAGGAACCTGCTGGTTGTGCCCATCTTACTCTATCTCCTACCACCACCTCCCAGGTGGGATGCTTGGACACCTGGGCCTGTGGGATCTGCCTGCTCAGGAGAGCAGGGAACTACTGCAGGGAATTGTGAGAGGCCCCTTGTGGTTCCCACTGCATCAGATGTGGAGAAGATAAGGAAGAAAGTGGAATCTTGTGAAAGAGACATCACCAAGGCAGAAGCTCTTCAAAGCCCCTCTGGGTGCTCCCCCTGAGTCACCCCCTCCTTTGAGGTCTGCATCCCTCATGCTTTTGGGGAGCTGCTTCCCCTTCTTGGCTGCTGAGGATGGCCAAGCCCAGCTCACAGTGCCCTGTGCCAGCCTGGCTGGGCCCTGCACTGCCCCTGGCTCTGTGCAGACCATGGTGGGGGCAAGGTCAGCAGAGAGCCTGCCCTGGGGCTCACCCTGCCATCCCGCTCTCCTAGGTCAGGGCTCTGTGCCAGGAGATCCACAATATCAACGAGTTGAAGGTGGAGCACTTGGCAAAGAACATCTGGGCCATCCAGGAGTCCCTTGACTTGGTGAGCTGCCACTGGTGCCCCCTGGAGCTGCCCCTCACTGCACTGCTCTGCTGCCCCTGCCCTGCAGCCCTTGGAGGCTCCCAGTGTGACGGGCACCAGGAGGGAAGAGTGGGAAGGGTGTCCCACGAGTGGAATGTTGGAGCTCAGCCCAACCCACCTGGAGCCCCATACACTCCATACTTCTGCCAGCTGGTCTCCAGACCCAGAGGAGGTGGCAGCATGGTGTGCTGGGACATGCTGCAGGATTTCCTAGTGGGCAGCAAAGCAGAAGAAGGAAGAGGAAGCCAAGGTCTGCCAGTGGAACAGGACTGTAGCACCCAGTACCTTCAGCCACTGCATGCCCCAAGGTTTCTGCTCCTGTTCCCTGCATATCCCACCAGTAGGCACAACAACAGGCAGAGCCAGGGCAGCTCTAGTGTGCTCTCTTTCTACTCAGAAAAAGACCAAACTCAGTGTGATGGGAGAAACAGCAGGAGCTGGTGACTCCCTGGGGCCAGGCTGCATTGACATCCCACCACAGCCCCTCCTTGGTTTACATGGGCACCCAAAACCCTTGGCTGGGGTGGAACCTTTTGAAATTCAACAAAGGCAAGTGCAGGGTCCTGTGCCCCGGGGCATTCGTCCAGGATCCCCCAGTACCCACACCTACATCCTGTGAGTGCAGCCAGCACAAGGCCACCCAGCAACACAGACCCTCTGTTCAACAGTGTGGATGAGACTCACAGGTGAGCACCATGGGGACAGTGATGGCTTTGGGGACAGTTCTGTCTTTGTTCCCTCTGGCTGTCATAGCCAGGAGCTGTGTGATGCCCTGTGTCAGACCCATTTAGCCAGTGATGGAACTGTGGGAAAGCTGGTGATGTCCTCCCAATGGCAACAGGTTTCTGTTATTCAGGGAGGTGCAAGGAGTGGGCAGCTGCAGGATGGAGCCCCTCTGAAAGAGCAGCTGCTCGTGGCTGCCTAGGACACACAGGGATGGGAGGGCACAGGCTCCATCCCAACCAGCCCTTACACCTGTGTCCTTGCTTGGTCAGCACTCTGGATACCCCTGTGCCCTGCCAGGAGGGCATATGCCTCCATATGAGGCTGGTCCTGGACCTTCAGGATACCCTGGGGCTGTATTAAGGCAAAACACCACCAAACAATCAATTAAAAGTTGGAGTTTTTCAGCAGCAAGGATTTAATCCTTGTGATAGGCTGCACAGACTGTGGCAGCAGCAATTTAAACACTTCTGAACAGCCTGAAGATTAAATTTCCCGGACAACCTGTGGGTTAAACTTTGCCAAGGAACAGCCCCACAGATTATTTCAACAGCCGGCAGATTAAAATTCTCTAAACAACATGTGGCAACTTTTTTGAACAGTCTACAAATTAAACTTCCCTGATGAAAAGCCTGTGGATTGCACAACTAACCCAATAAACGTCTCATGGGTTAAATTTCCCTGAACTCTGCGTGGAAACAGCAATTTCTTAAGAACCCATGGCAGACACAATTTAAACTTTTAAGGAAAGGGAGAAAAGAAGAAGGAAAAGAAGGAAAACAGGTAGAGGAAGAACTTGTGTCATCAGCCTGGGCTCCAGCACCACCCCCAGCCCTTGTCCATTGTGGAATTTATAGACCAGACCTTGCACAGCCTCATTTTGTTATTCTTGAACTTTTCAGAACAGGGTTGGGGGTTCTTGTGGTTTCAGTTTCTCTTCCCCATCAGATCCAAGTGCAATGCTATCTCGAACTTGTTCTTTGAGGTAGTTTCCCAAGATATGAACTTGGTTCCATAAAAGTGCTATCCTGCCTCCAAAGGACTCCCTTTTCCAACTGAACCTTCTCTCTCTACTGTGGTAACATTACTTTTCTCTTCTGCCTAGTCTTTGAGCATTAGCTCTTTCAGGTTTACATTTACTCTTTCAGGTTTTCAGTCTCTCACATTTATCTCTTTGCCATATTGGCGTTCCATTAACTTCCCACTGGTTCTGTTTCCAAAAGGGAAGCCATTCAGTACATCCTTTAAATACAGTATGAAGTGGTAGAACTGCCATGCAAGGTCTTCATCTGATCCCAGAGAGCCCCTGCCCACTTGTCAGGGGTCACTGGTCCTTTCTGTGTCCCTTCTCACCTCCCCAGGGAGCCAGGCCATGTTCCCTTGCTGCTCCTGGGGCACAGGCTGTGTTCCCAAAGTCTTTGGTCCCACTCTGGGCTTACCCTGTGTGGGGTACCCGTGTTTGAAGTGGGAGGCTTGGCAGGGGCAGCCTGGCCCCTGTTGCTCTCCTGGGAAGAGCAGGCAAAGGAGAACAGGTTAATGGGGAGAAGTGCAGCAGCACGGGCAGACTCAGGGCCCCTCAGCCTGTTCCCAGCCCCTGTTTTCAAGCCTCTGGCTCATGGAGCCAAATTCAAGTGCTCCCTGAGAACCCAAAGGCAAAAGCTGCTCATGCCAAGGAGACCCCCCCCCCCCCAGCTCCCACAGCTACAGCACCCAGCCCCATTTTGGCCTTGCCACCAGCCCCAATTCCCACAGGACTGGACTGCTGGGGGTGCCTTTGAAGGAATTCCCACATCAGTTGGTTTTGGGAGCTTCCCTCTGAGGATTCACCATTGTCTAATATGAGCTGGAGCTTTTTCCTGAGTGGGAAACCACAAATAGCCCATTTCCCCCATGGCACTTCTTTTATTTTGTAGCCAGCCAGGGGGTTGGACTATGCTGGGGTGATGGGGCAGAATCCAGGCTCAGCACCCCACAGTTTCCCTGAAAATGCCAAATTCCCTGCAGTGCTGTGCCCAGCCCAGGAGCCAGGAGCCCTCAGGAGCTCACCCAGCCCTCCTGTGCTCAAAGATCCTGAGCTCTTTCCCAGAGCGATCCCACTGCCTGGTGGTCAGACCTGCATGTTTAGAAGGGAATTTGTAGTTGATGATTTTTGTAAGGACTTGTCTGATGGATCACTCTGGTTCAAAGATTTTTCCCAGTGTTTGAGTCCTCTACTTCCTAGGCTTGTCTGGAGGGTTGTGTTTATCTGCTTTTCCCTGCTTGTATGGCTCTTTGCTTTGGAGCGAGGTGCTGAAAATCTGTGTATTGATGGAGTCAGCAGCAGCTTTTCACTGTTACCACATCTAAGGGAGAAGGGAAACTCTCATGATTTTGAGACCTCAAAAATGAATTACTGGAGGTGCTTCCTCTCTGGGGCTGGTCACCTCCTGGAGTGTTCTGGAATGCTTCAGGCTGTGTGAGAACATGGAGCACGTCTCCATAGGGCACAGCCCTCCTGGCCAGGCTCAACTCACCCTGCAAGCAGCTCCTGTGTGTGAGCATCACCTGCCCAGTGTGAGCTGTCCTTGGAATCATTTTGGGGCTGCAAGTGGTAGAGGCTGGTGGTGTTGTGGCACATGGTCCCTGCAGGTCCTGTTGGTTGCTGGAACCAGGACATCACCAGCAGCAGGGGACAATGGGGACATTCCACACAGGGCTGAGCCACTGCTGTGTAACAATGGGCAGTATTTGCCAGGGCAAGGGGACACTGTAAAGTGGGACACAAGTGGCCAGGCCCTGGAACAAAGAGGAGGCTGAAGAGGAAGTAGCCTGCTTGCTGTGCACCTCTTCCTCTTCCTCTTTCTACCATCTCCTACCACCTCCTACCTACCTGCTCCTTTCTGGAGCAGTAGCACAAGAGGCTCCTGTTCATGGCAGTTCTGTGCTTTTGGACAGGTCAGCAGCAATGGAAACACTCACTCTGGGCCAGATGCTGGATGTTGCCCTTGGGTCATCAAGAGCTGGAGTCATCGACTTTGAGCAACTGTACAGCCTCCTGCACGGGATGCTTTTGCACCTGGGCCTGCGGGATCTGCCTGTCCAGGAGAATGGGGAACCACAGGAGGGAGCCGAGGAAAGCCCTTTCACTTTCCTTAAGGAATTAAAGCAGAAAGTGGAAGACAATGAAAAAGGAATTGCCGAGGTAGAGGCTCTTCAAAGCCCCAGGTGTTTCCCCCAAGCCACCCTCTACTCTGGCCTCATGCTGCTGGGGAGCTGCTGCTGAGGATGTGCTGAAAGCCAAGCACTGTCCAGGGCCCTGAACTGCCCCTGGCTCTGTGCAGACCATGGTGGGTGTAAAGGGCCAGGGCTCCAGGCATCCTGCCCTGGGGCTCACCCCACCATCCCCCTCTCCTAGGTCAGGGCTCTTTGCCAGGAGCTCCGTGAGGAGGTCGATGGGCTGAAGGTGGAGCAGTCCCATGTATCAGAATACATAGAAATGATGAAGCAAAATTTGGACATGGTGAGCTGCCCCTGCTGCCCTCAGGAGCTGCCCCTCACTGCAATGCCTTGTCAACCCTGCCCTGCAGCCCTTGGGGACCCCCAGCATGAAGGGCACCAGGAGGGATAAGTGGGAAGGGTGTTCCTAAGAGCAGAACGTGGATGCTCATCCCAACCCACCTGGAGCCCCCCACTTTCCTGCCAGTACTGCCTCAGGCAGGGCAGAAGGGAACCACTGATCACAGGTCACTGCCTCCCTCAGACAGGGCTGCTGAGGCATTTGTGAACTAAACAGACATCAAAAAAAAGTAACCTGTGTCTTGGGAAGGTGGGGAGATAAAGGTCCACCTGTGAAATACAGCCACAACCACTCAGCATAGCCCTGTCCAGGATCCCTCTGCCCGGTGCCCAAGTTAATTTGCAAATACTCCTTTTAAAACCTGCTCCTATGTTCTGACTCCTGTCCCTGTCCATGTCCTACTCCAGGAAAATTTCCCAAACATAATGGATGAGCTCCGTAGCCAGCTGTTGGACACTGTCATGGTATGTCCTTGAGCACACCCAGGGCCTGCTCCAGGGCAGGGTCCCCAGAAGTTTGGGGGTGGGGGGATCAACACTCCTCTGGAACCCATCCTGCCCCCAGTTACACAGATGGTTCTGTTGCCTTCCTTCCCCCAAAAAAGTCTGGAAAAGAGGCTGATGCTCTCCCCAGCCCCAGAGGAGATGAGGAACATGGTGTGCTGGGACGTTCTGGAGGACTTCTTGGTGGGCAGGAAAGCAGGAGAAGGAGGAGGAAAAGGAGGCCAAGGTCTGGCAGTTGAGCAGGATTGCAGCCCTCTGCACCTCCAGCCACTGTGCACCCTGGCACCTCTGCTGAGGTTGCTCAGGACTCCTCTTCCCTGTGCATCCCACTGGGAGCAGGACCTGGCATAGGCTGAGCCAGGGCAGCTACTCAGGCCTAACATGTGCTCCCAGCCTGTTTTCTGCTCAGAAAAGGGCCGTGTTCAGGGTGGTGGGAGAAACAGGAGGAACTAGTGGTACCTCCCTGGGGCCAGGCTGCATTGACATTCCAGCACAGCCCCTCCTTGCTCAGCACCAGGCAGGGCCATGGCTCCCTGCCCTCCAGGTCTCTGGAGCAGCGGCTGGGATTGGGGGACAGCAGAGGGATTTTATGGGGCAGGTCTGGGATACTGAATCCCATTGCTGGAGGGAAGAATGCCTTGCCCGTTGTACTAGACAGCATCAGTCAGGTGTTTGCTGATCCCCTGGGTTGGCTGTTAGAACCATGGTCATGGGGGTCCCAAAAGGCTAAACTGGCTGGGGAGAAACATTTTGAAGTTCAGCAAAGGCAAGTACAGGGTCCTTCACCTGCAGAGGAGCAACCCCAGGCACCAGCACAGGTCCTGTGGAGGGGCCACAGAGATCTGGGGACTGGAGCATCTCTGTGCTGGGGAAAGGCTGATAGGGGTGAGGCTGTTCAGCCTCAACAGGAGATGCTGAGAGGGAACCGAGGGTGGGAGGGTGATGCTGAGCATCCAAGGGGGATCTCAGTTTCCCCAGGAAGAGCTGGGTTGGGAGGCTGGCTTGGGGATCCTGAATGCAGTCCAGTGTGGTAGCCCACACATCCTCTCCTTCCCAGTCTGCTGTGAAGGAGATGATCTACGGACAAGGCTGGCATCTGGATCCTGTCTCCAGGCACACACCCCCATGGGATGAAGAAGGGCTGATTGTCATCGGCAGTGAAAGTACCTCTGGGCACAGCTGGGGAGGGGCCTGGAGGGTGTGAGGGCACAGCGGGCCGGGCAGGGGGCCTGCAGACTGCTGGGTTTTCCCCAGCCATGCTTCCCCTGGCTCCCATGGGGAGCTCCCTCTGGTTTCTTCTTGCAGTTACCCTCGTGGAAAGGTCCAGGACATCCGCACCAAAGCAAGGGGACACCGTCAGCCCTCTGCCCCCCAAGACCAAGACACAGGGCAGAGGGAAAGATTTGCAGGAGGCAAATGCAAGCAGCGACCTGGTCTCCTCTGGGGCAAATAACGTGGGAGAGGACAAGGGACAGATTGACACGGGAGAGAACACGAGACCGAGTGACATTGGAGAGAATGCAGGACCGAGTGACATTGGAGAGAACGCAGGACCGAGTGACATTGGAGAGAATATGGGACACAGTGACATGGAACTGAAGGGCAAGGGACAGAATGACACGGGGCAGAATGACAGGGGAAAGAATGTGAGACAGAAGAACACGAGACAAAATGTGCAATGGAGTGACACGGGACAGGACGACATAGGACAGATCAAGGATGAAGAGAGCAAGATGAGCACCTCCAAGGTAGAGGCTCTTCCCAGCCCCCTGGGTGCTCCCCCCAAGACGCCCCCTCCTTTGGAGTCTGCACCCCTATCTTGCTGCCCTTAGACAAAGGTCTGGTTGAAGACCAAGCTCACAGTGGCGCAGGGGCCTTCCTTGAGGGAAAGGGGTGAAGTTTTGGGGCCAAGAAACGCTGCTCTGCTTGCTCAGGCTCCTCCCTATGTTCAGAAAAAGGGTTTGGAAGGCTGTCTCACCACATCGGGAATACATCCAGAAGTCCCTGGCACCCACCTCCCAGTCCAGCAGAAGCAGTCAGCACGAGGCCACCCAAGATCCCAGAACCTCTCGATCTCGACTGAGAATGTGCCTGGGACTCGCAGGTGAGTGCCTTAGGGACAGCAGTGGCTTTGGGGACAGCACTGGCCTCGTTCCCTCCAGCTGGGCCCATGTGGTGCCCTGGCATTGGATCCATTTATCCATTGATGGAACCATGGGGATGCTGATGATGATTTCCTCTCGCTGGCAGTAGGCACCCAACATCCAAGGAGGCACGCAGAGCAGGCAGCTCCAGGATGGAGTCATCCCCAGCTGGAGCTGGACTGTAGGTGCAAGGGCTTTTGTGACAAGTGGCTTGTTCCCTGGCAGGGTTGGGACACATGGTGCCAGAGCCAGGTCATGACCTGCCCTCCTTGGCAGGGCACAGAGGGGTGTCGGGTGCTGACCAAGTGAGGACACAGGTGTGAGGCTGGTTGGGATGGCCGGTGTGGGAGCCTGTGCCCTCCACCTCCTGTCCCTCTGTGTCCTGGCCACACCACATTTTGGAGGTGCCAGTGGGACTGAAGTGAACATGTCCCAGGCTGGGAGCACCTGACCTCAGCAAGGGGGATAGGAACTCCCCACTTTGGCCTTGCCACCAGCCCCAATTCCCACAGGACTGGGTTGCCCCTGGGGGAAATTCCCACATCAGTGGGACTGGGGATCTTCCCTCTGTGGATTCACCATTGTCTAATATGAGCTGGAGCTTTTTCCTGGGTGGGAAACCACAAATAGCCCATTTCCCCCTTGGCACCACCTTTATTTTGCAACCAGCCAGGGGGGTTGGACTATGCTGGGGTGGTGGTGGAGAATTCAGGCTCAGCACCCCACAATTCCCCTGAAAATGCTGGAACTCCCTGCAGTGCCATGCCCAGCACCTGGCTCTGCCTGCATAGTCAGAGCTGTGTCCTCCAGGAGCCTGCCCAGCCCTTTTCTCTGTTTCAGGATGCTCCTAAAGGTGCCTTCTTCTGAGTACTCACCTTGTGACCAGCTTATGCAGTTGACTGGACAGTGAGTGGCACCAGTGCACAGGGGGTGGGACAGGGGCAGATGGGTGCTGGCAGTGCCCTGCAGTGTCAGGGGTGGGTCTTCTGGCCCCTGTCACACATCTGTGGCCCCTGTCACCCTCCCCAGACGCTCTAATATCATCTCACCCATGCCACCACCATCCCCTGGCTTCTCTGGCTGCCTGACTCGTGCTCTCAAGCGGCACCAAGTACAGGACCACAGGTAGGGACATGGGGACCCATCCCTGGCCTCTGGGGCCTAGGGGAGCCCTGTCCCAGCAAGGACAGCTCTTCCCTGGCTGGGGTAGAAGGGGCCAGAGGTGCCTAGGCAGAGAGGAACTGCAGAGGATCAGCTGGGCTTGCCCCAGTTCAGAGGGGTTTTACAGCCCTCTGTGCTGTCCTGTCAAGCCCTAAACCCAGATGTGATGAGTTGTGTCTGATGTCAGCCTGAGCTCAGGGTTGGTGGGGACTTGGTGCCTCCTGTGAAATGAGTTCCCAAAATCAAGACTTGGAGCTGGGACAGCCCTGTTTCTGCCTCCTGGTGGCCCCTGCAAAGGACACCAGGACCTGTCACAGCCATGGGCAGCTCTTGGGGCTGTGGGGAAAGGGCAGATCCTGCAGGGCTGGGTGGGCAGGGATCTTCTGCAACAGCTGGAGGAGGGGGAGCACCCCTGAACCCCCCCTGGCATAGCAGGTTGAAGCACAGGGTGCCACGGCACTGGGCACTGAGCATTCCTGTGCCCTGTCCCACAGGCAGCAGGCAGCCGGGGCGTATTCCCGCAGATCACCGAGGTACTGTGGGGGCCAACACACCAGCACCTTCCCTGTGCAACCCATGGAACCCCTCCTTCCAGACCCCAACAAGGTAGGGATGGGGAAGGTGGGGATACACACAGGGGACGCCGAGGCTGGGAGAGAGATGTTGGGCATCTGGTGGAGGATCTATGCCTCAGTTTCCTCAGGAGGAGCTGGTGGGGAGGCTGAATGCAGGTCAGTGTGGCAGCCAGCCCATCCCCTCCTTCCCAGCCCGGCGTATTCGACCTGGTGGGCAAGGATGGATTCGTGTACCGGGGCCGGTCTCCCCGGGGGATGTACTGAGCAAGCAACTCCAGCCTGCAGAAATAAAGGGTGATAAGCAGCCGAGCACCTGTGCCTCCTGAGTGGAACAGGATCTTCTTTTCATGCACAAGGAGGGGCCAGCAGCATTCCTCGTCCTGAAAACAGGACCCCCCCCCGCCAGGGTCTGTGTCAGCCCCCTGGTGTCATGCATCCCCTGACCCTCACAAACCCCACTTGTGCCCTGCCAGGGGAGCCTGTGGCCCCAAAAGGGGTCTGGGTGAGCAGGAGGAGGAGGAGGAGCTGATTTGCTACTGAAGGGGGAAATGGGGGCCTCAGTGGGAAGGAGAGCAGCAGAACAGAGTTTGATGCCACAAGCAAATCCCACCCCAAACCACTGGTTTGCTGTCACCTATCCCCTGGGACGAGCATCACTGAGCTGCCTTCCCCATCTCCAAGTGAAGAAACCCTCTCTGTCACCCCCTTGTCCCTCTTGCAGCTCTGCCATTGATTGAAGGCACAAATCCTCTGCTCTCCACCTCCAGCTAACACACCACAACCCCAGGAGAGGGACACATCCCCTCCTTTCCCTTGTGCCACCCCCAAGGCTTTGGGCTGCTTCTCCCCAGCCCCCCCATGCCACCCACCTCTCACCGTGGATGGGAGGAAGCCACAGTTGTGTGCTGAGACCAAACACCAGTCGTGTCACAAGTGGAAGGTACTGGGCAGGGAAACCCCAACCCCTGGGTGTCACAGCTGGGGACACATGGCTGTGTGCACAGGGGGCTGGGGATGTCCCCTCTACACACAGGCAGTGACACTTCCTGGGGGAGAGAGAGAGCCGGTGGCACCTCTCAGGTGAGTGGGAGGGTGAGAAACCCTGAGGGGAACCCCAGAGGAACTTGGGGGGGAACTCAGAGCTTATGGGGGAGAGCCCCTGAGGGCTGCCCTGTGGAAACCCTGCCCTCCTGGTGGGTGTCCCCAAACCTTCCCCCCACAGGGACATCCCTGTCTGCTCCACCATACTCCACAGGCGTCTTAGTTCTCAGGGAGTTCCCCCTGGAATGTTCTCCCTGGTGGATTTGGTTTTTCAGTGGAAAGCCAGGTACTCAAAACCTGCTATGGGGGTACTGAGGTGGACACAGCAGGATCTGGGAACCCCCCAGTACCACCGCCTGTAGGATAACTGGGAATACTGTGCAAACCACTGGGCACCAGAGCAGAGCCAACAAAGAATGATCCTGCACTCCTGGCAGGGGTTGAGGGGCATAAAACCCAAACACCTTTGGGACCAATTGCATTTGCAGAACATGGCCCAGCTGGGGTCACATCTTTTGTGTTCATCATCCCCCTGCCCCTTTTGCTACCCCCAGGATCCAGGTGCACCCTATTAACACCCCCACCCTCCTGCACCCCCTGAACAGGTGACACCCCCAGCCTTGGGTGATCCTTGGAGCAGGTAAGTAACCCCAAATGGGGGATTTTTTTTTTGCCTTTTGTCCTTAGAGTTTGTGCCATCCTGGGGACCTCCCCATCCCTGCAGGAAGCTTTGGACTGTGCCTTGATCCTCCCTGTCTTTCCTGGCATTTCCAGAGCTGCTGTGCTCCCATTTTTGGGACATTTGTTGTGCAAACACAGTGGCCATGGGCCTGGTGAGCTCCCATGTCCTCTGGCTGGTGACTCTTCTGCAAGAGGGGGACACTCTTTAGCTGTCCACTCATTAGAGAGGACATCATCCCCTTCCCAAGAGTCCCCACAGTGCCGAGGCCTGGGGGAGGCTCATCACTGGGCTGGGGGGCCCAGATTGCTGGGGGGCCTTTTGAAAGCTGTGAGATTTTGTGAGGGGGCAGGCAGAGGGGTTGGCTGCACCCCCTGGCACACGGGGGCTCCTCCCTGTGCTGGCACAGCACCCCCATGGCTCTGGGGCTTCCCTCTGATCCCCCCTCTTTGGGGACAGCAGTGGCTTGTGGAGGCAGAGCACACATTCAGTCCCCACTGGTGATGCTGCCTCACAGGGGAGTCACCCCCATTTTCAGTGGCCTGCCAGGGACACCTTCCCAGCAGAGAGAAAAGGCAGGGACAGCTGGTGTTAAAAAAGTGATTTTTTTTTTTTAATTTTTATTTTTTTTAAATTAATAAAAAACCTTCAACCTGTTTTTTTGCTGGGTCTTTTTTCTCTTTTTTTTTTTTTTTTTTTTTTTTTTTTTTTTTTTTTTTTTTTTT
>CM031873.1:4622440-4706997 GCA_018697195.1 Certhia americana
TTTTTTTTTTTTTTTGTTTTTTTTTTTCTTTTTTTGTTGTTTTTCTGTTTGTTTTTTTTTAAGCAACATTGATTTGAAAACTAAAAAACCCCCAGCTCCCCCCTGCCTGGGGAAGCGCCACGAAGGGCAGTCACAGGGACAGGGGGACATCACTTTGATAAACCCCCAGGCCCTGGGGGTGCTGAGGGAGGGAGGACAGGGTTGGGGCAAGTCCAGGGGGGGGGTCTGTGCAAGAAGCCGGGCTGAATTTTGGGAGCCAGAGAGCTGCATTTGCTCTGAGCACTGCAACAAGTGCCCAGGGAAGTCAGAGCTGGGGAGGGTATCCAGTGCCTCCATGTCCCTGTGGCCATGATCTGGGGTGCCAACAGCCACCTCCATCCACTTACTTTTGTTATTCCTGTCTTCCCTCTCCTGCCCTGATATAGAGGTGCTGGGTGGGGGTGAAGCTATAGGGAAAACCCCTCTGACACCCAGCAGCTGCCTCCACACTGCTGCTCCGTCTCTCTGGATTTATATACATTAGATATATTTATATATTATAGTTATATATTTTTTTAAAAAAAAAGGGGAGGGGAGTAGAGAGCAGCCAGAGGCTCTCATGGATCAGTGCCTTCCCTGGCAGCACATGCTTCCCCCCCCACTAAAAATAATAATAAAACCTAGAAAATTATTCCAGTGCGTTTCTTGGCGAGCCCCTGCTCCCAACGCCCCGGCCCGGCCCTCCCTGACCCCCCCCACCCCAACCCTCCACCAGCCCCAGCCTTATCTCTGACCATCCATGGTGGCCACGGCTTTCTGTGGGGGGGCAGGGGGCGGCGGGGTGGGGGGCCAGGAGGGCTGCGGGTGGTGCAGGTGGTGGTGGAGGCCGTGGGTGGTGGGTGAGGACGGGGGCAGCCAGGCAGGCTGGTGGCTGGGGGGCGAGGAGGCCCAGAAGGGGCTGAAGCTACCCGGAGGGGAGCAGGCCATGGAGGTGATGGGGCTGTTGCTGCTCTGCAGGCTCTCCGAGGTGCGCAGCTTGGAGAACATGGCCAGAGCGTCCGGGAAGTTGGGCGGCGTGGCCGGCGTGTTGCTGGGGGTGCACATCTGCAGGGCACAGGAGAACGGGGGGGTCAGCTCGGTCACGGGGGCTTTTGGAGGGGTCCCAACCCACCCACAACAGCCAGACCCATCGCTGAGGATCCTGCCTGTATCCCACACCCGGCAATCCCCCCATCCAAGGGCTGGTGTGGCCCCCCAAGGGTCTGTGTGGCACCCTCAAGGCGTGGGGAGCATCCCCCAAAGCCTGGGGAGAAGCTCCAGCCAATCCCAGATTTTCAAAGCTCACGGATAAGGCGGGTTTGGGGAGCAGCACAGACAGGGCTGATGCAAAGGGGTTCAGTATGGTGGGTAAGGAGGGTATTGGGATCCTACCTGGCCCCACAGACACCCAGTTTCCTCACCCTCTTCCCCTTCACACAACATTATGGCAGAGAGAGCAGAAGGCAAGCAGGGCCCCCCCAGTTCCTGGTACAGCCCCTGCCTTCTTGGTACCCAGCTAAATTTAGCACCCGGACAGTGATGGATCTCTCCCTTTTTCCAGCAGAGGAAAAATCCACTAGGGAGGACAACGAGGCTCAGGGGCTGGAACAGGGACCCCAAATCAGCAAAGAACTTGCTGAACTGAGAATTGGGAAGGTGCTAAAAAGGGGATAGGAGTGTGTATGCAAATTCCCATGAGGCTGCACACAGAGGGAAGGGCTTGTGGGCAGGGGATGCCTGGACATGGGGGGGGGGGTCCATGCACAACGAGGCTTCACCCCTCTGGGTTAAATACATCCCAAACCTCTGATGCCCTCCTGGAGCCACAACTCCTGACAGATGTTTGTGGGGACTTGGAGCAGAGTTAAGGGGCTTTGACAGTGCCTGCTGCCTTTAGCAATTGAGGACTGAGACATTTCTGGTGGGGAATAGCTAGCTGCTCGACCCCCTTCCTGGGGCTCATCCCAAGATTCACCCCTGGTTGGTGCTCAGCAGACCCTGCTGCTCCCCAGCACAGGCCAACACCTAAATCCCT
The DNA here is from genome assembly GCA_018697195.1 of Certhia americana. NCBI lineage: Eukaryota > Metazoa > Chordata > Aves > Passeriformes > Certhiidae > Certhia > Certhia americana. Next base: position 4,624,494 of record CM031873.1, read on the forward strand.
CTCATAAATCCCTCTTCATCCCCATCCTGGCCACCCTGAGTGATGCTGGGATCAAAGGAACAGTGGCCAAACTCTTGCTGGGGGGCCCAGACCCCTGAAGCTGGGGTGCTCCCCCAGCCTGAGGAAACAGCAGCTGGCTCCCATCAGCCTGTCGAGCTGGGGCACCCCCAAAAAAAAGCAACCACAGGTTGGCTGGAACTGAACAGGTTTGTAGTTAACTGGGGATATTCCTCCATAGAACTCATTTCAGATCTCAGCTGGAAGTGGTGCTAATCTCAGCTTTTGCTTTTTAAATTAACCTATACATTTGGCAGTATCTGAAAAGGTAATAGTTGGGAAAAAAACCCCAACAAACCAATAAATCCCCAAAACCTTAAATTTGCTCTGTTTTGGGAAAAAAAACACTACTACCACAGCCAGCCCTGGAATTATGCTGGACAAAGCTCTGAGCTTCTGGGGTGATGTTTGCCAGATTAATTTGAAATATTAATTTAAAAAAATTTTTTTTTAAAAATAAAAAATAAGAATTTCCATATAATTATTGCCTTCCTCCTCCAACATATCCTGAGGAATGCACTCAGCTGTCAGAGGGTCGGACACTGACACACCAAACAGCTCTGGCGAGTCTTGGCCCCGCAGCCTGGAATCTGCGGGGGCTTGGGGAGTGTGGGGAGACCCCCCCAGAGTGGGGGTGACAGGGACGAGCCCCCACCCATCAAACCACAGCCGCACTCACAGCTTTGTTCCCTGACGCTTGAAAAAGAAATAGAAACTGCAAACACGAAACTCCTCATCTCAAGGCCTGCCCTGAGCCGTGTGAGGCATTTCAAACTGCACAAATCAGGATGCTGGGGAGGGGGAGGGAAACACTAAAAAAAATTCCCCAAAACAGGAGTATATGGGGAGAAGGTAAAAGGTATTTTGACACCACGTGGAGCAATACGGTGTTATGAAAATGTTGTTGGGAGAGGGGGAGAAGCGTGTGGCTCCAGCTCCTGTGTGCTGGGGGGAATGGGGTGCCTGTCATGGGTGGGGTGGGTGGTGGGTCCCTGTGCAAGGATGGGTTTCACCAGCCCTGCTCTGCACCCCACTTGCAGCAGCAGCCACCCGACAAGAATTATCCCGATGAGGCTTTCGCGGTGAAAACATCGAGGCCTGGATCTGCCGGCAGCTCCTGCCTGCTCCCCGGCCCCTCTCCCTCCACAACGCGGCTTTTCCATCGGAAGACCCTCTGTAAACTCCCCGAAAATACGCAGGGTGGGGAGGAATTGCAATAAAAAGGGCTTTTAGTGAGAGCTGGCTAACAAAACGACTTTCTCCGAGGGAAACAGAGCGCTTGCTGCCGGCAATGCCGGGCCGGCTGTCGATTCCCGATGGAATGAGAAAAGGGGGAAAATTCGGATTAACCCAGATCCGCTCCTTCCCCCACGCACGGCACCGTTCCCGCAACACTGGAGGATGGCGGGGGGGGAAAGGAAGGAGACGGAAAACAAGAAAGAAAACCCCCTAAGAAACACAAACCAAAACACCCGGAGGGGAAAAACTTCCTCCCTTTGGCCAAGGGGATGTGCCCTCGGCCAAGGTCAAGTGGCGTGGGGGGGGAAGGGGGGACCAGACGTGACCCCCCCGGCCCGGGGAGCCCAAGTTGCAGCGCGATGCTCGCCGAGACAAACTATTTCCTGGCAGACATTTTAGCTCGTGTTTACATTCTCCGGCTGCGTGTTCCTGCGGGCGCCCAGCAATATGGCTGGCAGGGAGCTGACAGCTCCCAGGGCTGGGGGCTGCACCCCTCGAGGGGGCTTGGGATGGGGGGGAATTGTCTGGGGGGTCGTGTTTGTAGGGGTGGGGGGGCATGGGGGGGTTGGCTGGTGCTGGGAAGGGTCTAAAGGTGTTTTTGGGGGCTGGGGGCGTTGGGGAGGGGATGGGGTGGTGCAGGGGTGAGGGAGGGGCGGGGGTCCCACTTACCATCTGGGGGGGGTGGTGGCTGCTGGGAATGTTGGTCTCCTGGAAGAAGGCGCTGAGGGCTGTCTGTGGGGACAAGCTGTCAGCTCCAGCCCACACGAGACAAAGGGCAAAGGAAAAGACAGACCCTCAAAGCTCACCCCGCAGCCCCCCGCTCGCTCCCAACCCCCTGGGGGGGGGCATCCAGGGGTGCCCCCAACCCCGCCAGGCCTCGGGGCTGCCCTTCCCCCGACCCACCGGGGATCATGGCCCCGACTCGCTCAGGGGGTCCCCGCGGAGAGGGGGGCACCCCAAACCCCGAGTTTACACCCCCCAGCTCCGTCCCAGCGGCACCCCCATCCCCGGATCGGAACGCCAGGGAGGGGCCGGGCCGCTGGGCCGCAGCTCGGGTTACGGCCCGGGTATAAATAGACCCGGCGGAGCCCGGGGCCGATTCCCCCTCCAGCCCCGGCGGGTGTGCCGGGGGGGGCCGGGCAGGACCCCCCAAAACCCGGCCACGCGTGTCGGTGTGCCGGGGCCGCGCAGGCCTGCCCCCACCCCCACCGCCTTCCGCCCCGCGGCTCTGCCCACAAACGGGCGGCGGGCGTGCGGATCGGGGCACCTGGGGCGTCCCGCTTGGCGTGCGGGTTTATCCCGAACCGCGGCGGCCCCGTCCCGTACCTCGAACTGCCAGTGTGCCGCCTGCAGCAGCTGCTTGGCCTGGTCGGCGGCGCACCCCGCCGCCAGCACGAACTGGTTGATCATCACCTGGTGCCGCAGCTCTTCCATGTTCACGGACATGGCGGGGCGGCCCCGGCTCCGGCCCGCACCGCCCGGAGCGCCCCGCGCCCGCCGCGCCCGCCGCGCTTCACCGGGGGGACCGGGGGGGCGCCGGCCGCATTGGCTGCGTGGCGGGGTTTTTATTATGAGGCGTTGGTGCGTCACGTCATTGAGGAGGTTCATTGAGGATGCGCGGGCGGGGCTGATGGAGGGGCTCAGCTTGGGGGGCGCTCATTGAGAGGAGCCTTAAGGGGCTTTATGCAGTGGTTCCACTTGTGGGGGTGTCCATAGAGACGGGGTGTCCCATAGAGAGGGGGTGTCCAATTGAGAGGGGGTGTCCATAGTGATGGTGTCCATAGAGAGGGGGTGTCCGATAGTGAGGGTGTCCATAGTGAGGCTGGGGCTGTCCATTAGTCTTGGGGGTGTCCATAGTTGGGGGTGTCCCATAGAGACGGGGTGTCCATAGTTGGGTGTGTGTCATAGTGGGGGTGGTCCATAGAGAGGGGTGTCCATAGTGAGGGGGTTGTCCATAGAGAGGGGGTGTCCATAGAGAGGGGTGTCCATAGTGAGGGGTTTCCATAGTTGGGGGTGTCCATAGTGAAGGGGGTGTCCATAGTTGTGGGTGTCCATAGTTGGGGTGTCCATAAGAGGGGTGTCCATAGTGAGGGGTGTTCCATAGAGAGGGGGTGTCCTAGTGTAGAGGGGTGGTCCATCATTGGGGGTGTCCATAGTTGGGGTTTCCATAGAGTAGGGGGGCTGTTCATAGTTGGGGGTGTTCATAGTTGGGGTGTCCAATAGTGAGGGGGTGTCCATAGTGAGGGGGGTGTCTAAATTTAGAGAGGGGGTGTCCCATAGAGGGGGTGTCCATAGTTGGGGGTGTCCATAGAGGGGGGTTGTCCATAGTTGGGGTGGCTCATAGTGCGGGGTGTCCACATAGTTGGGGTGTCCATAGTTGGGGGTGTCCATAGTTGGGGGTGTCCATAGAGAGGGGTGGTCCTAGTGAGGGGTGTCCCATAGTTGGGGGGTGTCCATAGTTTGGGTGGTCCAGAGAGAGGGGGTGGTTCATAGTTGGGGTGTCCCTAGAGAGGGGGTGTCCATAGGTGGGGGGGTGTCCATGTTGGGGTGTCCATAGAGAGGGGGGGCTCAGCCCGTTCTGTGCATACCCTGCTGCAGAGGGCCACTGCCGCGGGGGCTGCACCTTAACCCCCTGCCTTGGCTGCCCCAGCCAGGCTCCCTCATTCCCTTAGCAAGGCTCCTTTTCTCCTTCAGCAAAGCTCTCCCAGCACCCAGTCCCCTCCTTCGTGCAGAGCCCGTTGCCCCCTCCGAGGGTTCCCCTTGACCCCCTGTTTTGACTCCCCCAGGAATGCTCCCCCAGCACCGCCCTCATACTGGGAATCGTTTACCCTGGGGATGGGACCCTCACCAGATACCAGGAGCAGGGAATCTGCTCTTCATCCTCATGCTCCTCCCATGTAAAGGTTACAGGGTTCAGCTCCCAGTTTGGGGTGGGGGGGAATTTTTGTTAATGGTTAAAATCCTGATGACTCTGAGCTCCAGTCTCAGCCTGCAAGGATGAACTCTCCCCTGGTGTGCTTCCCCCACACTGCATTTGGGGACCTCAGTGGGACTTGTGAGACTCGTGCCTTGAAGCCTTTTGATTAAAAAGGGAAAATTGTCACACTTAAACCCCAAATAAATAAAGAAAAGACTTTGCAAATGCATAGTGTGAAAATAGGTTGATCTGGGAAGAGCCGTTGGAGGTTTGGATGTGGCAATGGTGACCAGCTGACCAGGGGAGAGGGAATGTGAGGAGGCAGAGGGATGGAAACTTGAAGCTGCATCTGCAGCTGGCTGCCCCCAGGATTGAGGGCCTCTGTGGGGCTTCTGCAAAGTCCTGGTGGTCCCACGGAGGTGAGATCTAGCAATGGCAGTGTGTGGTTGCCCAGGCTGGATATCCTCCTGGGATATTCAGGGGGATCCCATCACTGGGGTTCAGCAATGGGTATGGAGGGTCCCTCCTTATGGAGGGTCCTTACCTCCAGTAAGGCTTTGGTAGCTTTGTCTTCTTGGAGCAAAACCAGGCTTGAGGCAGGTGGAGATGTGAGAGGAGCAATTCCAGATGCAGGGATCCCAGATCCACCTGCCTCTTGCACACAGCCCTGGAGAGGTCTCAGAACCTCCTGCTTGCCAAAGCCATCCACTCATGCACAGCATGGCTTCAAGCTGGGAGCAGTCACCCAGGGTAGTGCCTGCCTGGGAAACCCATGGGAATGCAGCTCATGGGCCCTTGACATCCAAAGCTGTGACAAAGTAGTGTTGGTGACATTTGGAGAAGTCAGCAGGACTGTGAGTTCTTCAAAATGAACCCATTTTTGGGGCTGGATTCGTTGTCACCTCTCCACGCTGAGATGCCTTTCCAGATGTGCAGCCCTGACATCCCGCAGGGACCCTGGGGGTCACCCCGGCAGGCAGGGGCTGGGCTCCCACCACCTTCCCAGGCAGGAGTTTTGGAGCCCTCAGCAGCCACTAATGAAGGGTCACCCCCTCCCCAGCCATTGCCACTGCGGGGCTGGACAGAGCAGAGCCAGGAGAGGGGTTCCACAGTTCGTGCCAGTGACTGCTGGGAGAACTGGGAATGGACTGGGTGTACGGACAAACATTTTCTGCTGTGGGTGAGCTGCACACCCTCTTGTTGTAACTGCTGTGCTCTACAGTGACTCGGCTTCCCTCTCAGCACGAGGATCCTGTCTCCGTGTCAGATACACATCCCAAATCCCACAGCCGGGCAGCACCAGCTTCAGACTTGCATCTTGCCCAGCAGCACGTGCATTTTGGGGTTAAACATTGCATTTTCTCTGGATTCTCCCTCCGGGTCAGCCCTGCTGGGGTTTCTCCTGACTTTGTGTGTGCTGGGATGTGCAGCCCGGCAGAACTGGGAGAGACCATGCCCTCGAAGCCGTATCCTCACCCAGCTCCTGCCAGAGCTCCCGCGCTCCACTGCGGCACTGTCCTACAAAATCCTCTGCTGCAGTAATCGCTAGGAAAAAAAAAAACAAACCACGAGCCATGCATGCAGGCAGCAGCTCTGCCTGTAATGACTGCCGGGTTATGGATCTGCACGGGGATAACTTTGAATTATTATCTGCACTAAAACCCTGCAGTCTGCTGTGTGGCCGTAATGAAATGTGCTGGCTCCCTCTCCCAGTTTCCCACTGGCGGTGCTGGCTGGAGTGAGGCAGGAGTGGGGCTGGCAGCTTAGCAATGCTGGGCTGTTTAAATTATCCATGTGTAGAACTGGATCCCCAAAAATGTTGGGGTGAGCAGGGATCAGTTCCTGGGATCTCAGGGCTCCCAGCTGGGTGCCAGCACTGAGAGCTGGAGCAAGCTCCCCGTGTGGATGTTGGCCTCAGCTCCTTCTAGAACCATTTGGGTTGGAAAAGACCTTTAAGATCATGGAGTGGAAATCCTTCTCTTCAGCTGGTGCTTCCACTGGCACCCGGCCCAGGTGTGACATCCAGCAGCATGGACATGATGTCACTGCTGGGATTGTGGGTCCCGGTGTGACACTGAAAGGCTGATAAATAGGGTAAAAAGCCACCCCGGGCTGCATTTTGATTTGACTTTTCTCAGCTGCCTTTGGGGCTGTGTGGATAGCAAGTAGTTGGGAGGGGGGGGGGGGGGGAAATCTCTGCAGGGAGGGCATAAAGGGGGGAGCCCCAGGGATGGCCTTTGCTCGTCACCACTGAGTAGCTGAGAACATCAGGGCAGCTGATCCGCCTCCCTGCACACATCCCGTTTGATATTTATAGCTCTCGTGTTATCAACTCAAATCAAAATCATGTGATGCTCCACTAACTGGCGCTGCCGGACTAATTAATCACCGGCGGGTTTAAGCGAGCGGTCAAAGGGTCCATCCTTCCTCTTCGGCTCCAAGTAGAAAAAGAGTAGGTGACCAGTGCCTCCCCACAATTTAACGCTGGGGGAACTGGGGAAATCTGTTGGGGTGCACTGGAGCGGACAGGCGACTCCCTGGCTCCAGAGGCTGTGCCCGGTGGATGCAGCTGCTCCTGGTGTGGAGCGGAGCTGGGAAGGCAGGATGGGGATGATGGAGATGTGTACTGGAGGGGGGCTTTAACCCGGCCCCTCCCCAGCGCTGTGCACCCCTAAAGTACTGCTGGAGGGGATCAGTCCCTGTGCCAAGAGCTGCACAAAATCCTTCCCCTTATAACTTGTCGGGAAAAGTGGGGGGGTTGTCTTTCTTCCAGGGGACCCGCCGCGTATAGGGACAGCGGCACCATGCCCAGCCTGCCCCTGGGGGTCCCTGAGCTGGTGGCTCGGTGCCACCCAGCTGGTGGGGCTGGGGACAAAGATAGGAGGAGGGTGCTGGATAGAAGTCACTGAGGGGTGGCTGAGGGTGGCAGATGATGGCGAGGAGGGCCACTGAACGGAACTGGAGGCAACTGGGTGACACGGGGGATGGCGTGTGGGTGGCACTGTGGGTACGCGTGTGCCACTGCGGTGGGACAGGTAAGCGGCACCTGAGGGGGGGACCCCGCTGGGTGGGTGGGGGACACCGGGGTACCGTGATCCGGGAGAGGCAGCGGCAGCATCTCACCCGAGCCGGGGCGGGTCGGGGCGTGCCGGTCGATGCCAGCCCCGCCCCGAATGTCGCAGCCCCGCGGTGCCGCGGAGGCGGCGCCGGGCGCGGCGCAGAGCAGAGCGGAGGATGCTGCGGGCGGGGGCCGCCGCCAGCCCCGGTCCCGGCCCCCGTCCCGGTCCCGGGCGGGAGGATTCCCCGCCGCCCCCCGCCCGCTGAGCCCCGGCACGGCCATGGGGGCTCTGACCAGCCGGCAGAACGCAGGGGTGGAGGAAGTGGATATCCCCGCTAATTCCGTCTACAGATACCCCCCGAAATCCGGTGAGCCCCTGGGGGGGGGTCTCGCGTCCCGGTGCCTCCCGTGGGGAGGGAAAGAGGGGAGAGAGTCCCGGGCACCGGGCACGACCTTGCTCCGGGCGGGGGTGACCCTGCGCACCCCAAAGCGAACGCTGACGCACAAGGGGGGCACCCTAAAAATCTGGATCTGGTGCGGGGCACCCTGTGTGAGTGCGGTGCGGGAGAGATGGGGGTCACCCCTCTCCGGGCTCCCCTTTGCCACTACACCCCTCTTCCCAAACTTGGCTGAGTTGACGCGACTTTAATGACATTATTGTTATTTCTGTAGCTGTGGTCTGCGGCACCGGGCTCCGGAGTCGCTTTTTATAGCCGGTTACTCCGGTGCTGGCTGCTCGGGAAAATCCTGGGTTTAAATTCCCGGGAGGATGAGGGAGGCTGGGGTGGGAGGGATTGGAGGGGATCCCTCCTTCCCAGGGCTCTGCCCCATCGTAGCACCCCAGCCCCTGCCGTGGGGAGCCTTCGCCTTCCCGGCTCCTCTCCCTGCCTCCAGGCTCGCTGGTGATGCATCTCCCGCTCCCGAATCCGGCCCTGTCTTGTGCGTGACCTTGGAAAATCCGTCCCTCCCCTCTGTGCCTCACTTTTTCCTGCAAGGGCCGGGCTGAGCGGGTGTCCGAGGGGAGCACGCTGGGGAGGGAGGGGTGATGGGGTCCAGCCCTTGGTGGGCAGCGCTTCCGAGCCGCAAAAATACCGGCACCGGTGGGTGATGCCCCGGAGCACCGTGCGTGCGTGCGTGTGAGGAGATCGCACAGGATCCTTGCAGCACTAAATATTATTAATAGGTGACTATTTTGGTAGTTAATAGGATAAGGTAAACGCTCGGATCGTTAGCGCTGTGACAAATTACTCGCTAATTACAACTAAAGACCTCCTTAGCAGGAATTACAGCCAACACAAACCCTGTGCTTGTCCTGAAAAGCTGTGCTTGCCTTTTTTTTTTTTCTTTTTTTTTTTTCTTTTAAATTTTAATCTAAAATGGGTTGCACAGCTGGCTGGAGATGGCTGATCCTTGACAGCCTGGCATCCCGCAGGGCTCCCCCAGGGCTCCCCCAGCTCCCCTTTTTACATGGTTTCAAGGCCTCTGTCACTCTGATGACAGGTGAGGCTGGACCAGCCCATCCATGGGATTGCTCTTTGTGGGGATGGTGTCTCCATGCATTAGAAGTTTTTCCCTTGGGACCCCGTTTTATTTAGGGGCTCTTGAGATATCTGTGTACAAAGGGGTAGAGTGTGCAAGTGCACCCAGCTGAGCAATTCCACACTCATCTCAGGTGGCAGAGGTCACCATGCTGGTGCTTAATTCTGGTTTTCAGGGAGAGCCTGGGGCTTCTGGCTGTGCTCAGCTTGCCTGGTCCCACTGCTGGGGTCTGGGCAGAGCTGGGAGGGATGGTCCTGGTGTTGTCCAGGGTACTTGGGAGAGGGCAGGAGGTGCCCAGGTGTCACAGCCATCTGCACTGGGACAAGGGCAGGCTGGCCCTGGGAGATTATGGCTGGTTTGCCTTTAATCCGAGTGGGATTTGCCTTCAGCTCTGCTGGCAGCCAAGGGAGGACATGCTGGGCAGCGGAGCTGATTCCTCTGTGGCAGCAGCACTTCCCTGACTTCGAAATCCATCTGGAAACAGCTTTGGAAATGTGATCCTGGAGGGGAATCTCATGGGACCTTGGGGCATTTCCCTCTCTCTGTGGATGTGGCTTTAGCTGTTGGGCTGTAGGCTCTCTCGGGGTGGCCAGTGCAGCCCATGGGAATAGGGCAGCTGTGTCTTGTCCCAGTTTAGCATGTCCCCATCCTGGGGGTCCCATCCCCTCCGGGCAGGGTGTCAATGGGATTAGTTAAATCATAATTTTTGAAACAAAGGCTGAGATTTACTTTTGTAGCTGCCGCTGGGAGGGAGAGCCAGCGGGGGCTGTAGATGGAGCCTACAGCCTGGCTACTGGGATGGCTTTTGGGGCAAGTCTCAAGCTTTCAGCCCCTGTCCTCAGCTGATGTTGGCACCAAGCAACCCTGGAGCACATGAGACTGTGAACAGGGCCCTGGCTGGGTGCAGGAGCACAGGGATTAATCCAGCAGTGGCACCCCCAGTCCTGGGGACACAACCCCAGGTGGTGGCAGAGCCACAGCAGGCGAGGGCTGACGCAGCAGTGCTTGGACAGGGTTTGGCATCAGCTCTGGCTGCTGCTGGCTCTGGCTGCCCGCTTTAGAGCACAGAATTAAATAATGGGCTGCCCAGGGGCAGAAGCACCCAGAACCTTTAACCAGCCCATCACAGCACCCTGTGCTGGCACCCACAGCTGCAGGGTGTCCCTGTCCCAGCACCATGCCATGGTCACCCATCTGGGCTGACTGCAGGCTGTGCAGACCTGGTGCTTCTCTCACTGGGAGCGTGTGGATGAGCTGGGAATGAGCTTTTCTGTTTCAGCAGCTTTGGATAGTGAGGCTGTAACGTTGGAGAGCCGGAGGCTGCAGTACCAGAGCCCAGCAGGGCAGTGATGTCTTGGGGCACAGTGCAGGACATATGTCACTGCATGCCAGAGCCATGGGCACAGCACACACAAGGGTCCTTGTCCTTCTCTGTCACCTGGACAAGGTCTCTTCATGGGGAGAAGGAGCTGACAGCTGGTGCCAGATGTGTGCTGGTGCCAGCAGATGTGCAGGACACAAAGACTGTTTTTTTGCTGGGAACCTCAGGCAATTTGGGTTTATTCCTCCTTTCCATCAGCCAGTCTGTGCAGCCCTTCCTGAGATGTGTCTGTCCTTGACAGGCTCTCCTTCCCTGGGAGTAGGCGTTGGATTTACAGTCAGCCCATAATAAGCTGACTGTGACTGGGAAGGTACTTTCCTGCTCTGCCCCCCAGCCACATCCAGGGAGTCACCGACACGCTCCTGCCCATGCCTTGGGCTTTCCTGTGCTGGTGCTTCCCTGGACGAGCCTGGCACGACTCTTGTTAAACAGCAAGGAGGATCTTTCCTGGGAGGGAGCACAGAGCTGGTTCTGCCTGCTGTCAAGAGGTAGTTGAAGCCTTTGGGGGATGTGCTGGGAGCCTGCAGCACCCAGGGATGCTCCCAGCCTCTGCCAGGGAGACTGGGTGATGGCAGTGTGGTCCTCACCTGCTCTGCCCATCTTGCAGGAGCCCCCAGCATGCACTAAACTGTGGCTGGGCCAACCACAGAGAGCCTGTGCTCCATTTTCCAGATTCTCCTCAGTGCTGGGGTGGCTTTTCCACATGTTTAAATGTAATTTTTTTGCCATCTCCTGCTCTTGCTCCAAGTCAGTGTCAGGAAAAGCTCTGGATGGCCCCATTCTCCCCTGGCTGTGCTGTTGCAGGCAGCTCCAAAGGTACTTTGCTCTTGGGGCATTTTTTTCCACGTGGCCGAGTCCTTCCAGGCGAGCTGCCTATAAATTATGTACATGGAAAATGGGACCTGAAAGCAGCAGGCATCAATAATTGATGGTCGACGTTTGCTAACGGGCTTGCTGCATCCAGGCATCATCCCTGCACCACGGGGCCTTGGGGCAGAGCTGTGTGACCCCCACTCATCCCTCCTGGCCCAGAGTTAGATCCCCCCTACTCCTCCCCTTGAGCTTTGGGCTTCGTTTTGGGTTTAAGTGCAGTATTAAATCCTGATCCAGCCCTGGACAGTCCCTCTGTTGGAAGCTGATTGCAAGCTCTGACCTCAGTACCCACAAGCAGAGCTGCTGCCCAGGTTTAAGCTCCTTTATCTGTGTTCCCCAAATATTTGGTTTTGGGGTATCCCCCGACGGGGGTTGCAGATGGATCTGTGCTGGTGGGTTTGGGGGTTTTATAAGCTAAACCCTGTCCCTGTGGTCATCAGGATGCAGGACACTGTGTCCATGTCTGACTGATTCCTGCTGCCCTGTCCTGTCCACCTTTCCCTTTTCCTCTTTTCCCACCTCAAATCCCAGCCCTCCTGCTTGGCCAGTTCCTGTGCCACAACATGCTTCCCCCACACAGCCCAGATCTCACAGAAAAGGAGCAGGCACTGGTTAGCTCCTGGCTAGGCTGGGAGGAAATTCTGTGAGAGTAGAGAAGTGCCTGACCTGAGGGCTACTCCCAGTTTGGGGCTGGGACATCCTTGTGTTTGGCTCTGTGAGGGAAGAAGAGACCCTGATCATTGTCCAGCATTTATCAGGGCAATGTGGAGCACTCTGCAGGACAGGTGCTGACCTCCCAAAATCCTGCCTCCTGCAGCTGAGCCCTTCCTGGGGAAGGCTGCAGGCTGAGAACTGACAGAACTCGGTTCAGCTGTGCTTTGCCCACCTTCCTGGTGGCAGCTGCAGCCCACCACACTGGACAGTGTCTGGCTGTGGGCACACTGCCTTGGGTGGCATATGAGGTCTGTGACATCAGGCTCTGGACAGGAGCAGCCCTGCCCGTTTTGAGGGTTGTAGGCTGGGTCCATGCTGCCCTTCCCAGCAGCATCCCCGGGGATGTGGGAGTCAGCCTGACTCCTCTGGGGCTTGCAGGGTTCTCTGGCAGGTCACCCCTTCCTCTCCTGCCTCCTCAGGGTATGAGCTGGTGTTTATGGCCAGGATTAGCTCTGCTCTGCTGCCCCAGGAGCCATCTCCTCTTCCTCCTCACGGACCAGGATCCATCCATTCCTGCTGGTGCGGGGATGGCTGAAGGTCAGGGTGACCTTGGGTGGCCCAGGCCTTACTGGGGCTCACAGGGATTTCCCAGACACGGAAAGGGGAGCAGGCACTCTTAAATCCTACAGATGGAGCAGCCCCCAGAGCCACTGCTGCCATGGGGCTGGATCCCTGCACCAGCCTCTCCCCATCCAGGCTCTGTGTGCCCGGGCTTGGACCGTGCTTCTGGAGCGGGTGGGATGCAGGAAGAGGGGAGGGCAGGCAGGGAGTGTGGCTCCTTGGCAGGCTGTGCTTGCCTGGGGGCTCTCAGCATGTGAGCTCAACCAGAAAGGCTCCTAGCAAGGTGACCCTGGAGACAAAGTCACCTCTGAGCCATCGATCCGGTGGCTTCGTGCCGCTCCATCACCCGGCTGCAGCCCCCTCCTCCCTCTCCGCTCAGGCACTCGCTCTGTTTTCATTTCAGGGAGTTACTTTGCCAACCACTTCATCATGGGCGGGGAGAAGTTCGACTCCACACACCCCGAGGGGTACCTCTTCGGCGAGAACAGTGACCTCAACTTCCTGGGGAACCGGCCCGTGGTGGTGGGTACTGCTGGGGACACGGGGCTGGGGGGGGCTCTGGAGCACAGGTACACCCCTTCCCAGACTGGTGGTGGCCGTGTGTGCTGTGGGGTGTGTGGGACAAGGCTATTGGGTGTCCTCCTCCATGGGCAGAGCCAGCCAAGCCTGCCTGGAGCGGGCTGAGAGGATTCTCTGATGGCTCGTACAAGGGTTGGGTTCCTGCTGCAACCTGTCCTCTATCCAGGACTAATAGTGAAGGGGAATTGGGTGCTGATTTAATCCAACTTCTTTCTCATTCCCACTCCAAGAGCTGCTTTTTCTCTTGCCTTGCCCATCTCATCCAGGAGCCATATCCCAGACAGGAGGGCACATGGTGGGGGACATAACACAGAGGTGCTGGTGTGGCTCAGGGTAGTACAGCAGCTTGGGCAGGAACAGATGAAATTACTCCCCAGCCTCTAGCAAGAAAGGGGAAGAAATAAAATAAAAGTAAGTAATATAAATAAATATAGTAAAAATATAAGTAAAAGAAGTAAGTAAAAGCATAAGTAAAAGAAATAAAGTAAAAGTAAAAGCCAGGGGTAGGTTTGGGCTGGGGATGGCATGGATGGGTTTTGCAGTGCTGGGTGCTGCCAGCTCCAGCTGGTTTCAGGGCACAAGGGAACCCAGCTGGAGGGGAGTCCCTACACCCCAGGCTCCTGGAGATGCTTTTTGTGCTTGCTGCCTTTGGAAGGGGAGGAAATGAGAGCAGGACTTCAGCCTGGGAGTGATGTCCCCTTCTCATCTGGGTGCCTCAACTCACCAGCACTGGCTGGGGGAGTTTGGGGAGTCAAGTATTCAAAAGATTCAGGGTGAGGACTTAAAAGTCACCAAAGCTTTTCTGTTGAGATAGACTTGCTCGGTGCTTTTTCCCAGCTCTCAAGCATTGCCTGCTGCCAGCAAGGTTCCTGTGTCTTCCTTGAAATTTGCTTTGGGAGTGTTTTGGCAGCATCATGAGGTCCTTCAGCAGAGAATTGTCCAGCCCTGGGCTGTGCCATAACAGGGATCCCAGCAGAGCCAAGTTCAGGAGCAACCACAAAGCACATGAACACTGAGTAGGCAAAGGCAGTGCCTTTCTCTCCATCCTCTCTGCTTCTCCGGAAAACGAGAAGTCAGCACTCAGGGTCTCCTCCAGCAGTGACTGTTGAGAAATCCTCTTGATTACAGTAAAAGCCTCTAAACTGCCCAGTGAGCAGTTCCCATGTCAGCAGTCCTGACAGCAGAGCAGCAGGGAAGGCAAAGGAACAGCTTGGAAACAGCAGAGAGAATTAATACAGCATCACAAGCTAAATTGTCTTGCTCCGGTTTAATTACTGATGGCTCTGGGCTACAGAGCTGTGACCAAGATCCCATCTCCCTGGAGAACAGGGGGAGTTCTGGGGCTGGACCTTTGGGTCAGGCCGGTTTTGGGGGCTCAGGGAGGAGTTGAGGAGGATCTGTGTTGGTTCTGGTCCAAGCCCGTGTCCAGGCAACACTTGGACCACTCTGATGCTGCCTCCAAGTCCTGTCCTGATGCTTCTTGGCTGTGATGATTTTGCTTTCTGGCCTTCTGTGAGAGCCCTGGTTGAGCTGGAAACATTAAAGACAGCCACTGCTTTTTGGTGGGTTCCTTGGGGATCAAGGGCCAGGAGATCTTGGAAGAATTGTGTCCCAAGTTCCCTGTGAGCAGAGCACTTTGTCTGAGCTATGAACAGCAGTGCTGCCACAGGGATGTGCAGGGCAGCTGGAGGCAGTGTGGGTTCTCCCCTCCATGGGTACATGATAATCTGGATTTTCCAGCTGGGAACAGGTTCCAGAGGGGCTGGGAAGGGCGTTGCAGGCTTAAGTAGCTGCCACCATGCAGGGGCTGAGGAGCAGAGAAGCTGCTGGAGGCAGTCAGAGAGTACAGGGGAAGCCAGGAACTGTTGAGATGTGCCACTGGGTTTCCCTGCCCACGCAAAGCTGCTGGGGTTTGCTTGTAGAAAAACCCCAAGACAGACTTTTGAGGGTGGTTTTTATTTCACTTTAACAGAAGCTGGCCTGCACCAAATGTTATAGGCACGTGGACGACATTCTTAACTTCACTGCAACCGTTACCAATTTTTTTTTTCTGTTGTGTTTCAGCTTGATTTAAAGTGAGGGGATGCAAAATGTCCTTTGAATAGCCCCTTTCTGATGTGCAAAATCTGGCTTGTAAAATTGAGTGTAAAAAAAAAAATCCAACCACCCCCAAAAAGTGCTTTTCACACGTGGGAGTGAAAGAGCCCAGAGTGGTTTCTGCAGCACAAAATTTGCCTGCAGCACTTCCCCATCCTGCCCAGCCCAATGGCCCCTGTGGGTGGCACCCAGGGGACCTGGCTGCTCCTTGCCTCCTCTGTCACCCACCCCTGGCTGCTGCAGCAGGAGGAGGGGGTGCACCCATGGGTGCTTTCCCTGCCAGGGCTGGTTTGGGAATGATTTGACTGGGTGAGGTACAAACAAGCAATTTTGGATGACTGCATTAGTTTGAAGAACTGGGGATGTATCATGACATGGCACAACATGTCATGACATGGCTCAGCTTCAGCCTGGAGCGTGTTCTCACTCTCTCCCCTCCAGCTGCAATGGGTGACTCTGCAGGTGCTTGATTCTGCAGGTGCACATTTAGTGACTCATACAAAACATTCTTTAACAGCAGTTTAATGACTCTGCTGCCCTTTCCCCCCCTGGAGAGGATGAGAGCAGTGGGATGCAGTTCCCCAGTGCTGGGAATTAATTTCCAAAGTTTCTGATTCCATCAGCCATGCTGTGTCCAGCTTAGGCTTTAATCTGCCTTTAGTGGCACCTGTGGGATCAGAGCTCTGGGATGGTTGGTCATGGTGATGGTGGAGCAAGGATGGGACAGAGCTGTTCCCACTGAGGGATTCTGCCTGCCCCATCCTGTCCCTCTAAGCCCAGCATGGGTCCTCCAGTCCCATCCATCCTGCTCTGCAGGGTTTTGGGGACAGAAAAGGTGATGATGGCTTTGAGGGCAAGTTAGGTGATGATTGTCCTGTGTGAGAGCCCCAGGGACATGGGAAACAGGCCCCTGGCTCCCCACAGGGCATCCCAAGGTACCACCTGCAATTCATTCTTGTCCCCTTGGTTTTGGGGTGCAGTGGGTGCCTCAGTGAGGGACAATGGGACACTATTCCCTCTCCAGGGGCTGCAGTTGAGGCTTTTTGACTATCTGCCAACCCTGATGACACCTGACACCCTCAGGGCTCTGGCTGTCCCCTGGCACATGGTGTTAGCTTGCCAATGGGCTGGGCCTTAATCAGGGCTGATCCCTCCTGGAGCTAAACCTACCTGGGAGATGGAGAGGGGGGAGGTGGGTCCTGCATCCCTTCCCCACTGCCCTCAGTGTCTTTTGGTGGCTGTAGTGCCAAGGAGAGGGCACTGTCTCTCTGTCCCTGGGTGTCACCATGTCCCCTCTCCCCAGGGAGCCCTGTAGCCCCCGTCAAGTGGACAGAAAGGACTGGGAAGGACAATGTCACCTTGGAGGAGGGATGCTGCTGCCTGTCTGCTCCTGCCCAGACACCTTGCTGGCTCTCTGCTCTGGGCACAGAGCTGGCAGGGATCCCACCACCTACATTCATCCACCACAGGGAGGAAAAAGGGACACTTGTGCCTGTTTTTTGCCAGCTGGTGGGTCAGGGAGAGAGCTTCAGCCTCTCTTTGCCCAGCCTCATCCAGCAGCATAAAAATCCATCAGCAGCCTGTGCCCCACATCCTCCACGCTCTCCAGCTGAAGGGACAAGGAACAGCCCTTCTGTGTGTCCCCTCCCCAGTGAAACTGTCCCTGCTATCCTGGACTGGCTGTTTGTGGGAGAACTGATGTCCCTGTCATCATGCTGCCTGCTACCCAAATGCCAGCAGGAGCTGCAGGTGCTCAGCACCCATCAGGATGCCCAGACCACCCCAATTCCCTCTGTAGGGTGTTGGGTTTGGGTCATTGGGGGGGGTCCACAGCCACCGTAGACCCCCCCGTGTGCGCCTGCCTTCATCAGTGTCTCTCTCGTCCTAGTTCCCTTACGCTGCTCCACCTCCTCAGGAACCCGTGAAGACCCTCAGGAGTTTAATCAATATCCGCAAGGACACCCTGCGCCTTGTCAAGTGAGTCTGGGCACCCAGGGGGACCCTGAGCCGCGGGGAGGGAGGGATCTGCTGGGCAGGGGGCTGCTCTCATTCCAGCACGGGTGGATGGAGGGATGAGCTGCTGCCCTCCGAACGAACGTGCCCTTCCCCACCTGCTTCCCGCATGCCAGCACAGGCAGTGCCGCAGGATTAAAAGAGCTTAGTGCTGCCTTTGAAGTGCTTTGCTTCTTCTTCCTCCCCCACCTTCCAAAGGCTTTGCTGGAGGGAGGCTGGGGATTGCGGCAGGGCCGTGAGATTCGGGATTAAGGCTGAAATCTGTCTGCGGCACATCCCAGCCTGCAGGCGTCACCTTGGGCATGCCAGGCACTCTGCATGTGCCTCTGTGTCCCCTGATGGAGGGCAGCAGCCCCTTTTGGTGCCGAGGGATTTACCCCTGGAGCACCCCAAGGCCCATCTCCTGGACCCTCTGTGCTCCCCAGGTGCTCGGAGGAGGTGAAGACCCCGGGGGAAGAAGTGAGCAAAGCCAAGGTGCACTACAACGTGGAGTTCACCTTCGACACAGACACCCGCGTGGCCATAACCATCTACTACCAGGCAACTGAGGAGTTTCACAATGGGATGGCGAGGTGAGGGGCCCCAGCCAGGCCTGTGTCACTCCCCCAGCTTGGCATGTGTTCCCCCAAGCCTGGTGTGTGTCCCTGGCTGATGGACATGGAGCTTCCCCCCCAAACGTCTTTCCTCTTCAGGTCAGGAAGCAGCTGAGGGTGGTGCTGAGATAGGAGGGGAGTTCCTTGTTTCCCCCAGGTGCCACCACCAGGTCCTTGCCAACCCTTGCCTCCTCCTTCCCTGTCACGTCCTGCTCCTGCTTTTTACCTTCATGTCAGAACAGAGACCAGGGAAAATACCTTTCCCCCCCAAACCCCTCCAAGTTGGCTGTGGAGTTGTCCTTGTCCCCTCCTGTGCTGTGTTGTTTTCTTTACCCTGTGGATTATTTTAGCCCTTTTTAGAACTTCTTGCCTCAGCCCCAAGAAGCATCTGGGAGGGGAGGAGTTACACATACCCCCTCCCCCCTCCCATTTTCCTGGCATCTCTGTGATCTGGGGAGAGCAGGAGGAGTGTGGGGACATCCATGGTGCCCTGACCCTGTCCTCTCTCCACGGGACAGCTACACCCCCAGGGACAACAGCCTGCAGTCAGAGACGGTGCACTACAAGCGGGGGATGTGCCAGCAGTTCTGTGTGCCCTCCCACACCATTGACCCCTCTGAGTGGAGTGAGGAGGAGGTGGGTCCCCCCAGCCCTGACATCATCCCATGGAGATGGAGGTGGGATGAAACCTCAGCCCTGCTCCATCTCACCAAGCCTCCCCTGTCTCTTTCCAGCTGGGCTTTGACCTGGACCGCGAGGTTTATCCCATGGTGGTGCAGGCAGTGGTGGATGAAGGAGAGGGTGAGGAGTGGGTTCCTTTCTGGGATGGCCTTTCCCAGTTTCCTGGCATTGTGATGCCAGCTGGGCAGAGCCTCCTGCTTTTCCTCACTACTGCCATGGCTCTGCCCGTCCCCCTGCGTGTCCCCTGAGCCCTGCATGTTCCTTTGTGTCTTGCAGAGCACAGTGGGCACTGCCACGTGCTGCTGGCCACCTTTGAGAAGGTAAGTGCCAAGCTGGGGCCATCCTCCCCCTCCGTCATCCAGCAGCTACAAGAGCCTGGAGAAATCCTGGGAATCAGGATGTTGCTGCTGGGCTGGGGATGTTTAGGGCTGCTCCTCAAATCCTGGGATTATCCCCTCATTTTAAGCACCCACTTCTAAGGCATTTGGGTTCAACTCCATCTTCCTTCCTCCAACAAGTCTCCAGCTTTGCAAAGTGTGTGATGTCCCACAGCCACCTGGTGCTGGGCTGTCAGGAAAAGCCTGAATTCCTGCAAAATGGCTTGTTGGGAGCGGGGAGGGAGCAGTGACCACCTCAGTGACCAAAAAGTCACCAGATAGTGACCCTGAGTGACTACTGAGAGACCACACACAGGGTGGGTGGATGCTTCAGCACAGCAGCCAAGGGGTGCCCTACCCATGTGCTCTTTTCTCCCTCCAGCACAGTGATGGCACCTTCTGTGTGAAGCCCCTCAAGCAGAAGCAAGTGGTGAGTGTTGGGGTGTCCCTGAGATGCAAGTGGCCCTGCACACCCTGCAGGGGATGCACTGAGGGTTTTTGGGGAGCCCCAAAAACCCCAAGCCTCTCCCAGCCTTGCCCCTGCCTCCCAGGGAGTGCAATTTTGAGGTTATCAATGCAAAGAGAACCCCTGGATGTTGGGGGGAGAAGGGCTGGCCAAAGCAGGGGGCTGCAGTGGCTCTGGCCAAGGTGTCTCTGCTCCTCAGCCCTTCTCCATGGGATTGCAGGTGGATGGTGTGAGCTACCTCCTGCAGGAGATCTACGGCATCGAGAACAAATACAACACACAGGACTCCAAGGTGTGTGTGCCTGCATCCCAGGGGTCTTCCCTCATCCCTTCTCCCCCTCCCCTAGCACAGGTCTGGCCACTGAAACATGCTCAGGGCAAGAGTTTGCAGCACAGCATGGAGCTGGTGATGGCTGCAGACATTTTGTGTTGGCATCGAAGCTGCTGGAGGTAGAAAACTGAAGGATTGAGCTTTTCTCCCCACTGACCATTTGTAGTCCCTTGGGGGAAGGGTGATGGCTTAGATGGGGAGCATGGGCCTCAAGGCATGGGATGTGCCTTATGCTCTGCTCTAATATGTAAAAACTTGGGTGAAAGTTCAGGTCTCTATTTCCTTTAGCCTCATCTCCCAGCCTCCTGGAGGAATGAGATCCCAGGGAGGCATTTCAAGAGCAGGCAGCCCACAGACAAAGGCAGAACTTTTCCCTGAACACCCAGCCAGTATTTTAGAGCATCCACCCTGGTTGCCACATGGGCTGGGAACCGCCAAAGCTGAGCTGTTCCCTCCTGTCCCTTGGGCAGGTGGCTGAGGACGAGGTGAGCGATAACAGCGCCGAGTGCGTGGTTTGCCTGTCGGACGTCCGGGACACCCTGATCCTGCCCTGCCGCCACCTCTGCCTCTGCAACACCTGTGCAGACACCCTGCGCTACCAGGCCAACAACTGCCCCATCTGCAGGCTGCGTAAGGCCTGGGCTGGGGGGAGCTTGGCTGGGCTGCTTGGGCTCAGGTTTTATATAAATATTTTTGATGGTGGTTTTCTTTCACGGTTGTTCCAAGACTCGAGAATGTTCAATTCTTTTTTCCCCAGCCAGAGACTTTGAAGAACTGGTCATGAGCCGTCTCTTCTGATGTTTCATTATTGTTTATTATTTTTTATCTCTAATATTCTTTCTCCTGACCAGCAGAGCTCTGCACTGCAGGTCAGTTTCAGGCGCTCTCCTCAGGCACACTCTCTGCCTTCAGGGCGGTGTGTATCTTTTACATAAGCAATATTTACAATCATTTTCCAATAACTATTACTCATGTTCGAAAGTCAAACTCTACTTTAAACCAACCAAAACATGCCACCTCCACAGCAGAACAAGGGGCAGATGAGGAAGAAGGAGGAAGCCCAGAAACCATGAGGTTTTCTCCATCTTGTCCTCACCTGCCTACCATCCTAAAAACCCCATATATCTAAAATTCTCACCTTGTGATGCACTACACACTGTTCTACTATCTAATACACATTCTTGAAAACTCTGCTTCATTCCAGAGCTTACAAAGCCCTTTTTCCATGAACAAAGGTTAAAAACTTTGTTTGTCAGAGGTTTTAAAATCTCTTAAACATGCAAAGAAATATTTCTCAGAATTCTCAATTCCCACAGGCTGGCATCTCCAGGAATGGGCTGGCATCTCCAGGAATGGGCTGGCATCTCCAGGAATGGGCTGGCATCTCCCACCCTTGAGCTCTGCAGTCCCTCTAGCTCCATTGGGGGTGCCCTTCTTGGGAAACGGGGTGTCATTTTTAGACAGGTCTCCTTTCAATGCCTGGTTTTCACCCCTCCCTTTTCTCCCTGCTGCCGCAGCTTTCCGAGCCTTGCTTCAAATCCGAGCCATGAGGAAAAAGCTGGGCCCACTCTCACCCACCAGCTTCAACCCCATCATCGCCTCACAGACCTCTGACTCCGAGGAGCACTCGGTCAGTGCCTAGCTGAAGGTGGGATCCTGGCCTCTTCCACCAGGACGGGGAGGTTTGGGAATCGGTGTGTCTCTGAAGAACAGGGTTTATTTATTTATTGTAAATTCATATTGCAAAAAACACAGGGTCGATATTACAAAAAAAAAAAATAGAAAAAGAAAGAAAAGAAAAAGGGTTTTGGCAGGGTGTCCATTCTCTAGGTTTGAGCTTCTTTCTGGGGAATCTTGATCCCACTGGGAGGCAAGGGAATCAGCAAAATGGCTCAGGGAGGATCCTCACGCCATCTCCCCCTCTCCCCAGTCCTCAGAGAACATCCCCCCGGGTTACGAGGTGGTGTCACTGCTGGAGGCCCTCAACGGGCCACTGACGCCGTCGCCGACCGCGCTGCCCCTGCGAGTGCTGGGGGACCCCCCAGGTGTGGGGACCCTGCCCTCCTACGGCAGTGACGGCCCCCTGCCCGCCCTGAGGGCCCTGTCACCCCTCGAGCGCCTGCCCGACTGCGGCCCCCCAGGGCTCAAGCTGAAGAAGAGCATCTCCAAGTGAGTACTGGGGAGGGTACAGGAGTCTGGGGGTGCTCACGGGGTTTGGGGGCTGTGGGCAGGGGTGAAACCCTCAGCTTTGCCCCTTTGGCCAGGTCCATCTCACAGAACTCCTCTATCCTGCCCGAAGAGGAGGATGAGAAGTCGTGCACTGAGTCAGAGCTGAGGGTCTCCAGGAGGAGATCCCCAGCCCGGCATGAGGAGGTGAGCACTGTCATGCTGTTAAAGAGCTGAGGCACTGGGAGGGGCAGCAGGTTTGGGGAAGGCTTGGGACCAGAGAGACTGGCTGGGGCTGCCCTTCCTGGCTCTTCTCCCATCCATAAGGATTCCTGGAGGAGTTGTGCCATCCATGCTGATTATCCCCCATACCATCCTTCCCATGGGCTCCTCTTCCAGGAATGTGGTGCGACACCAGAGAGTGAAAACCTTACCCTGTCATCATCAGGAGCCATCGACCAGTCCTCGTGCACTGGGACACCCCTGTCCTCCACCATCTCGTCCCCAGAAGGTAGAGCAAGGAGGGTCTCATAGGTGCTGGCAGGGCAGGAGGGTGGCATCGTGATCTCAGGACTGTCACACTGTGGGGGGATACAAAGAGGGGTGGCATGGCCCCTTCTTACCCTGCCATAGACATTGGATGGGGCTCCAGGGCATCACCTCTGCTTTGTCACCTGTAGACCTGGAGATGGGGATCATGTGGGCACCAATGCTTGCTTTGTCACTCTTTAGACCCAGGCTGTGAGTCCTGGGGACCTGCTGCTGGCAGCATTACCATCACATCTCCGTGGCATGCAGCCAGTCCTTCCTCTGTACCCTGCTCCTCCTCATTAGCTCTCTTCCATTAATGGGTGCTGTGCCATGACTCCTGCCAGTGGGTAGGGGGGTCCTGCAGCCCCCTCAGCCCCTGCTCTCCCCCAGAGCCCGTGAGCAGCAGCCTGGCTCAGTCCGTCATGTCCATGGCCTCCTCCCAGAGCCAGCACTCACAGCTCAGCACTGACACCATGTCCTCCATGTCTGGCTCCTACATCGCCCCTGGCACGGAGGAAGAAGAGGAGGAGGAGGAGGAGGAGGAAGGGGACATGGTCCCCTCACCCACAGCTGCAAGCGCCACAGCCTCTGATGGAGAGGTAGGGGCTGGGGGTTTTTGGTGGAGCCCAGGTTGGAGAGCTTCCCCATGGGATGTAACTCCTCCTCCAAAACCACTGGCACCAGACTTTTTTTTGGTTTTCCTTCCATCTTTCCCACCTTCCTCCTGCAGTCAACACCTGTGGAGTCCCCGGATCTAAATTTTGTCAGCATTTCTGCCGAGGAGCGTGACGCCGAGGTAACCATAACCATCCCGTGAGGAACTGGGAGATGTGGTGTCACCCAGCACCGTGGGGGGATCCCAGTTGTGGCCATGGAGGGGGAAGCTGGGCAGCTGGCACCACATTTCCCCAGGACTGGGCTGGGGAAGGGACAGCCCATGCATGGATGACCCTGTGGGCTGCCCTGGGGATGGATGGGGCAGTAGGGCTGTGCCCCACAGCTAGTCCTGGAATCCCATGGAATCCAGATCCATGGAATCCCCAGGGCCAGGGATGTTCCCTCAAAGGGACCTGGGAACAGTCCCTGGCACAGCCCTGGGCTAACACTTGCTGCCTCTCACCTTTGCCACAGGGAAACGATGTGCTGGAGGATGAGGACGCCTCTCCCACACAGGAAGACGGTAAAAGGCCCCGGGTCATTGTTGTCCCCTTGCTTTCAGCTCACGGTCACCACGAGTGAGGGGTGCTGTGCTGTCCCCAGCTCCCCTGCTGCCATCAGGGAGAGCCCTCGGGGACTCTGCGGCACTGGAGTCAGGGAAACATCTGTCACAGTGGGGACACCCACAGGGGGCTGGACACCGGTGGGTGGGGGGAGCCAGCCAGCCAAGAGGACTCCAGAGAGCTCAGTGTGACATGGAGCAGGCGATGGTTGGTATGCAGGATCCAATGGTTTTTCCAACAAGCCAAATGGCAAAGAGGTTTCTCTCTCTGTGTTTTTTCCCTCGACAAGGTCTTTTCTCAAATCTCTGAAACTCTCCCCTGTAGAAATCAGTGTCTGGGCTGATTCCTGTAGGAAGGGGCTGCAGAGCTGTTCCCTCTGGGATGCTTTCCTCACTTTCTTTGGCCTGTCCTCAATGTGCTTTTGCAAGTCAACACATGCACATCGAGGGCTCCTCATGCCTCCTCCCTTGAGCTCAGATAGCCAAGGACAGAGGTGGTCACCTCCATGCCATTGGCAACCAACTGCCCTGGATTGCTTTTGGGCAATAGGGAGGCCCACAGTATGCCCCACACACACATTTTCAAGTCTCTTTTTAGCAAAAATATGACAAAAACTATTTCCCTGTCCAACCCGGATGCTCAGCCAAGCTGGAAAGCAGGAACACCCACGGAACACCCATCCCCAAATCACGGCCTCTGACCTGCAGAGAGACTCATGCTGATGGGGAGACTCAAGTATAACAAATAGGAACAACCAGAGGCTGTGATGGACATCCATGGGCGTCCCAACAACTCTTGGGAGCAGGATGACCTTTCTCCTTAGGACACAGTCCTGCGCCTGTTCTCAGCAGGGCTACTGGCACTTTTGGGAACATCCCTCCTGAGGTTTAGTCACCTGCATCTGATGGATGCAGGTAAGAACCTGGGGGTTGATCTCTTGTAGAAGTGATGCGAAGAAGCAGAGTTACCTCCCTCATCCCCAAAAGCCTCCATCCCCCCTGCAAAAGCTTGGCTACGGCTTCTTGTGCCCCACGCTTCCAGCTACAGCCTCTTCCTGGCATCCAAGCAGCTCTCACTGCACACTGGTGCCGGACAGGCTCCTGCAGGAAGCGATGGGTGCCACCACAGCCTGGCTGTGCCAGAGGGAAGGTTTGGCTGAACCCTGGGCAGGTTAATGCACGTGCCCGTGGCCGCATCATCGCTGTTCTGCTGCCCTCCGATGCGGCTGGTGCAAAGAAAGGAGCAGCTCGGGCCATGCCCAGGCGTTATTGTCCACTCTTCAACCGCTCCCACCTAGATGCATTGTTCCTATGTCATTTTTTGCTTTCAAAGAGGCTGGGGAGGGGAGAGGAAAAGCCCCAGAAAGCCCAGCCCCCAGTGCTAAAAAGGCGACGTCGAGCCCCAGCCCGGCCGCGGCGTTAACTGCCTTAACTCCCTTCCAGGCCCGAGGACAGGCGCTTTCCTCGGTCTGAGGTGTGACAATAACAATGACATGGGCATCGCACACGTGAAAGCGCTGGACAATAAACTGTGCTCTGAGGCCTGCTTACCTGGTGAGTGGCCGTCTGCTGAACATGAACTTGGGGTGGGGGGGGACAGTTCCACTCTTCCCTGCATCCGCCCAGCCCTTTGCATCTGTCCTTCCTCTCCCATCACCATCACTCCCATCACCATCCTGACCGCTACCATCCCCGCCAGGTTGTCCTCACTGCACCATTCCACCCGTCCCTCTGTGGGGCTGAGCACCAGACACATCACCACCCAGAGGTCAGGGTGGCCTGTCCAGACTGGGATGTCCCCAGACTTGCTTTGCTGGGATTCTCTTGTCCCACCCCAGGAGGCACCAGTCCTCCTAGGAAGGTGGTTGTATGGCACAGCTGTAGCCTGGTACAGGCTTGTGGTGGGCACAGCAACATTTTGTGTTGTGATGTGATCCACAGGCAGTCCAGCTGTACAGCAGGAGCTGCCTGCCTTGTCCTCTTCTTCCTCCAAGGTCAGGGAGATGGGGTGTGTCCATCAAGTCATCTTTTTACAGAGCCCCAACCTTCATCCATCTTTTCCATTTCTTCACGCTTTCCCCTCCACCCTCCTTCCACTTTCATTTCCTCCCAGCCTCTCTCCATCCCTTTTTTTTTCCTCCTTCCCCCCCAGGCTCCTCCGTCTGTGTGAAAGTTCATGTTCGCTCTGTGCCAACACGGTTTCCTCCACCCACGCTTGTGCCCCTTCCCTGCACAGAGTTGCCCAAAGGTGACAAATGTATTGAACACCCCTGGCCCCTGTGGGGAAGGGGGCAACGTGCTGGGGACCCTGCCCAGCTCTGCAGGCTCTGCTTCCTCAGCCTGTGTATGGAAAAATGAGCCAAAAAGCCAAAACAACACCCTCCATGAGGGTCCTCCGTCAATACATTTGTGGACAAGCTGAAAGCAACTCTGCCCCTGCCTTACCCCTTCAGCTGACTTTGTGGCAGGTCCCAGACCTGCAGCAGGTACTGGAGAGCCAAAAGAATGGGTGAAACCCACTGGAGAGAAGGGAAATCCCTTCTTCTCCCCTTTGGGAAAGCCTGTTCTTCTGCTGCCTTACCTGTTCCTGGTGGTTTCTGTGCTGTGGAGAAACACGGCTGAGGCTCTTGGGGAGGAACAGGCACCTGCCACAAAAGCCCTATGTCCCCTCCATCACCCTCTGTCAGCAGCTGGCTGAGTCCTGCTGGCCTGGGGGGGCTGGGGAGGGAGCTGGGGGTGTCCCAGCAGCACCTCTGCTTTGCTGGAGGGCCTGGGAAAGCATCCCTTGGCTGTGGCAGCGGCCAAAGCCATCCTTGGCTGGATCCCTCTTGGTTGTGCTGGGAGGAGGATGAGGAAAGGGGAGCTTTGCAGCCCAGATGGCTCTGGCACAGGATCAAATCAGTACTCTGCTGTGAGCACTGGTCTTGTCCCCTGCCTGGGCTGGGGTGCAGGAGCTGGTCCCTGGGCTGAGCCCAGCCAAGGATGCCCTCTCCATCCTTTGGCCACCACTCTTGTCCATGTGTCCAGCAGCTGCAGCCCTTGGCATGAGCTGTGCTGCCTGAGAGGGATGATCCAGCCTTGGCATTTGTGGGGAAAAACAGAGGGCTGCCCCTCGAGCTGGGACCAGAGGCAGAGGGGGTGCAGAGTGGGGGCTTTGAGGCTGTCCATGATCCCCTGGGAATGGCAGACACGATGTTCTCCATCCCTTTTCACTCTGTAGGATACAAGGCATTTTTTCCACATAATAATGGATAACGATCATTGTTTTCTGACTTCCTTTTTGAGTTGTTGTACCAATTTGTGGAGATCAGGATGTTCCAGCAGTTTTTAACCAGCTCAATGTCCATTCCAGTGGGGGTTGGAGATAAAGTGTCATATAACACATCTCATTCACATTTTGGTGCACAGTTTTTGGTAGAGAATAGCTGAAGTCACACCCTGCTCCATAGGTGAAGTTACAAAGACATGGATTCAAGTGGTTACAAAGCTCTATCTTTGTGTCATCCACTGTTAAATTGTCACAAGGGGTTCTTAGACACATGCCCTCTTATCCTATGGATACTGGGATGGATTCAGAGTCATTATCCAGAGACTTTCCTAAATGATGGGCAGTTCTGTGTCCAAACACACAGCTTAGGCTATCAAAATATTACTTCTATATTTCAAAATATGAACCCCTGTCATTCTCTCACCACACAACCATCTGCATCAGTGGTTTGCCATGCATGTGTATGATTGTTCTTAAAAGCCCATGCTCAGTGTTCCAGTGGATCTAATCCTGTTCCTACCACAAGGCTTTGGTGTTTGGTATTTACAGAAGCACTATGTATTGCTAAGACAAACGCTGTGACCTTACTAGTGATGAGGGCATAAAAAATGAAAATTTGACATGACATGAAAATTTGATTAAAGACCACCGGGATTGAAATGCCCTTTCAAATTTCAATGAATAAAAGTCCCTTTTCCCATTCAGTGATTACCCCAGCACTGGTAGAGTGTAACCACAACTGAGCTGGAATACAGCTGAGTGCTGAATACCCTGCTTTGAGCAATTCCCAGACCATCAGCCAGTTGGTCATTAGCATTTGGATAGTTTTGCTATTTGTAGCTGATCACTGTGTGTTTCCAAGAGTGGATAAGGAAGCCCTTAAGGGTTGATCTGGAGTGTTCAAATTCTTAATGGTTGCACCCAATTGATAAATCAGAATTTCAAGACTGATATTTTTCAATACTCCTACTCCAGTTCCCAATATATCAGTTAGATGTGAGAGATAACAGTCTCTGGTTTAGCCAGGAAAACCACCCAATAAAGGAGGTACCTGTAAAAGATGAAGATTTTGGCCTGATAGCACAAACCTCTGCATCTCTTTAAGGACTAGGATTAAACAATATTTGTTGTTGCTCAACCAATTTGACCTTGAAATGTTCAGAGTTGATTTTATAGGTTTTGGAGGTTTTGGTTGTGGAGAGTATATGCTGGGTACCCTTAAACCCTCTAGGGTACAGTCAGTTTCTATATCATAAGGAGTTAAGATCATTATTGTGTCTTTAAATTTACTGTCCTTTAGGCTCATGGTGAGACAGACTGGGGGTGTTCTACATTTTGTAGTTTTGTTTTGTCTGATTGTGAGTTAGGCAGTTGCATCCTGGCCCTAGAGATCTGTGGTGTTCAAGAGTCTACATCTAGGACAGTCTCCAAGCTGGTGACATTTGATAATGACATTTTTGCCCTCTCTGTAATGGATGAAGGCTCTGGACGTAGTTCCTCAAAGTTTCTTTTGAAATCTCTGCAGGTTTCAGTCTGGTGGGAAAGAGCTTTGGGGGGAGGCAAAAGTTCCTATCCCAGGGATTTTAGGACACAAGGTTTAACTAAAACCTATAGATCTGTGTCCTTGTGTGGATCCTGCAGAGGGTTGCGGGGGCTTTTCCCAGGGTTCAGAGCATCCTCTGGCCACAGACTCTCTTGCGGGCAGGGTGGCAAAAACAGCTTAGGAAACAGAAACTGGGGAAAGGCTGGCACCGAGCTGGGGGGGCTGGGGAGCTGCTGTAGGAAACCTGAAATCCCCTGAGGGCTCTTGCTGGTTTAAAGCCACAGATGCTCTGAGCTGTGAGCAGTGGGCCGGGTGAGCCGATTGGGTTTCACCAGGATTGGATTTGGGAGCTGCTCTGCCCAGAGCAGGTCTGCCAGCTGCTGACAGCAGGGGAGAGCCCTCCAGCAGAACAAGGGGCAGGAGGTGGGTGGGCACAGGGCTAATACCCTGCTCCTGGGCCAGACTACATCCTGCTGCCCCAGCCCTGCTCCTCAGCAGCCTCACAAGGATGCACTGAGCAGAGCTGGGTCTCTGCACTGGAGCACTGCAGTGACTTAGGCAGTATCAAGCTCTTAATGGGATTTCTGTGTGCATGTACATGTGGTCCTGTTTAATTATCCATTCCCTCTGGGATCTGCAGACTTAGCATGCCTCGCTCTCCAGCCTGAGCTCGCCATGAAAAGCCAGTTGAAATGGCAGCTGTCACCTCCCATAAATCAGCAGGCAGCAGGATTTTGTTGCTCCCCCTCTAAGAAAGCCGCAGCACTTGGCCTTGGCATACCCTCACACAGTCCTTCTGGCTCAGAGCTGCCCTGGGCATAGGGCTTAACCTCACTGGAGGGTGCAGCCAAGCTGCCTTAGGGGTGCACCCCCTTCCTAAGGGCACCACGCAGCCTCTGATGGGTTTGGTGGTGGGACACAAGCCATGGGCCGAGCTCTGCCATCACCCTGCCCCAGTTGAAGGGTGCTGCCTGAACTGTGAGCTTGCAGATGGAGAGGAGGGAGGCATGCAGGGACCCAGCTGCCACCACAGCACAAGCATGTCCACCCCTGGGTTCTCCTTGGCACGAAACCCCAGGAGGCTGCACGCATGGGGACCCCTCACCCTGCACCTGGATGGCAGCTCCCCAGCCCCCTCCTGGACCCGTTCACAGGCAGTGAGACCCCCAGATCCCCCCCAGTCACCCCGTTTGCTCGCTCGTGTGCATGACCTCGTGTTCCCGTGCCCCCTCTGCTCCTGCCTTCACCATGTGCCTTCTGGTCTCTCCTGCCACGCAGCCGCCGTGCCGGACTCCTGCCCCATTAACATTGAGGAATAGGTGAGACCACGAGACCCCCAGAACTGCATCCACCTCATGTCCCATCCCCTGGGGGGCTGGCACTGGGTTGTCACCTGCTGCTGGTGGCTCCCTCACTGCCCAGGCTGGGGGGGACATCCCTTTGTGCCTGACCTGCAGCCCCACAGGGCACCTGCATGTGTCCTCTCACTGGGCAGAGGGGGCACAGGTGTCCCCCTTCATTTGGGTTATTTAAACCCAGTGATGCTCATGCTGTGCTTCCCGTTTGGCCCTCAGCATTCTTAGAAATTGTGGGTTTAAGGGGCTTCCCCAGCTTGGAGAGGTAAGTGCAGGCACCCCCAGCCCTCACTGCAGCCAAAACCCAACGGGGGGGCTGGGGAGATGGACGTTACTTTGGGAGAATAAATCATATCCCCCATGGAAAAATGAGCTGAGTGCTTTGGGAGCCCCTAACCAATATTTTCTCCCCCCAGGCCCAGAAGCAGCCAACAACAACGTGGGGCTGCAGCAGACCTGGCCCCGCCGTCCCCCCAGCCCCTGGGACCTGGAGCAGGCAGCAGCCACCCTGCCCGTGTGAGGGCTCAGCCTCGGTGGGGGCACAGACCCCCCTGCCCACCCTAGGGACCCTGGTGTCTGGGCACTGTGGGCATCACCTCCTACACCCCTCGGCTGTACCAAGACTGATTTTCAAATGACAAGACAGTACCCTTGACTTTTCCATGGAGACTGAAAGCCATGTCACTTTGGAGCCCCCCACTAGCACCTTCCCATTCTCCAGCCCTAACGGGGATGGGCTGGGTTCCCCTCCTGCCACCCCCCAGTCATCTTACACCCCCTGAGGCTCCTCTCCTCCAAAGTGTGGAGCAGATGGGACAGGGTCACCTCACCAACAGGAGTCTGGGGTGTGGGTGGGTGGTGACAATGGGAGGATGATGTTATGGGGTGTGGGTTCAAGAATGAGTGTTGGGATTGGCATCCTTGGTGCCAATGAGCTGGTGACTTTCATGGGGGGCCAGCCTCCAAGTTTGCTGGCCCATGCCCCTGCCCTGCTATGCACTGTCCCCATGCCATGGGATGTCCCCATTAATGGAGCCCTCATAGCTCCCCCTCCCTCTGCTCTCCTCCTGAGCAGCACCTGGGCTCCTAGACCTGGCCCCGAGGTTGCTTTTCCCAAGGGCATGGAGCAGGGCAGAGGTGGGCAGGAGACCTGGTATCACCCCCAGCCCAGTCATCAGCCCCTGGGGCATTGATAATTTATCCTCTCTGTCTTCCTGCTGTGAGCTCAGGGCTCTGGGCTGTGCCCTCTCTCTGGAACAAGTGCCAAAAGTGTCACCCCCATCCCACCCATCCTGTCCTCTCCATAACACTTTGTAGCAAGGGGTGGGTGAGGGTGTGGGAGCTGCCTCCCAGTCTCTATCCCCATCCCTCTGGCCAGCATTGGGCTGACAGCATAAGTGGATTTTGCCCCAAAGGCAGACTCAAAGGGATAGTAAAGGAGGAGGGATAAAGCCAGAGACCTTGGGGTCCTGGTGGGGCCACTGGCAGAGGCCAGGCTCCAACTCCAGAGAGCATCAGGAACAGTCAGAAATCACTTTTCTGAGGAGCATCAGACCCTGCATTCCAATCTACTGGGCTCTGGAGCTGTTTGGGGCAGCCCAGGGTGGGAAGCTGAGCCTCCCTCTTCCCCTCCTGGTTTTGTCACATGTCTGTGGCAGCAAAGGCCACCTCCTCTTTGCAGGACACAGTTGTGTTTCAGAGCCACCTTAGCACAGAGATGTTCGTGCACTGAAAACATCCCTGAAGGGGGATGTGTGTGTGGAAAGCAGGTTCCCAGTGCCATCCCCATGGCAGAGCATACGCTGTGCTGTTGATGGCTGTGGCTCCTGAAGAGGGATGAAGCCCTTTTGGGGGCTGCGGGGTGTTTTCTCTGCATGGCTCACAGCCAGGGCCATGGTAGCTGCTTGCTCTGTGGCCCCAGTGTGGGTTCTGCCAGAGGTGGGTTTGGAGCTGGCCATCCCAATGCTCTCTCCTCTGGGCTGGCTGTGTCTCCTCTAAGCTCAACAGCTCCCAAATTCCTCCCTGGGAACCCAGGGCTGGTCACTTGATGTGAGGGGATGACATCTCCAAAATGCCATCCTGTGGCACACTGGGAGCTGCAAACAGCAGGGAGGGCTGAATTGGTGGGGGTGAGACTTTTACCCCCTTTGGGGACGTGCTGGGTGTCCCTACCCCAAGGAGCCACAGCACCACATAGGGAGAACTTTGGAGGTTCACCATCATGCTAAGCTGAGAAAAACACAGCAGCCATCTCTTCCCTAAACCTCCAGCATGGACAGGGCAGAGAAAATCAGGCTGCTCTAAGGATACCTTGTCTACCAAAGCCCAACCTTCCTCATGGTTCAAAGGGGGCAAGGACAGCTGGCCTGGCACCCTGGCACAGGGTGCAACGGTGCTTGTGGCTGCCAGCAGAACAAGGAGGACTTAGGAGCGACCACGAAGGTTTTCTGGCTTCTCTGAGTGGTGTCCCCAAGGCTGCAGGAGCGGCCAGACAAGCTCATGGGGCGGTCGCAGACCCGGGGTGGCTGCGGGTGGGAGCTGCGATGGAGAGGAGCCAGGAGGATGCTGTGACCGAGCAGTGCTACTGCTTGGCTGTGAGCAAAGAATCCATCCTCTGGGTGGCACAGGAGAGACGGGATTTGGGCATGAGTGACACCAGTGCCATCCTCGGCCACCCAGAAGGGATAAGGGGCAGACAGGAGCTGCCAACACAACGTGGGGTTAAAGGTGACAGTCCCTTGTCTCACGGGGCAGCCCCTTGTTCCAGTGACCCACGTGTCAGGGATTTAAGGAAGGAAACGAGATTGCTGCTTATGATTTTGCTTTGAGCATGTTTTGGATTTTAGGAGTATGTTTAATAAAGGGTATCTTATGTCGACAAAGTGTCCAGAGTCATTTCCTGATTGCAGGGTGAGGGCAGTTGGGGTTTGGGGGACTTAGTGTGTAAAAAACCTTTTGTCTGGGCTTCACTCACCTGTCACCCAGGTAACTTCTCCGAAACAGCCCAACTGATTCAAATGTCCTAAAACACCTCCCAAGGTCCCCTCCAACCTGCATTCCCAACTATCCTAAATCCTGCCAGGATGGAGAAAGGGCAAATGCAAACTAAACCTCTACAGGAGTCTGGCCTAGGGTAGTGGCATCTTCCTGGGGTGTGGTGTGGGTGGCCCCTGTCACTGCTGGGATGGATGAGGACACCCATCCCTCCAAAACTTTTTCTGGGGGAAAAGAGAAGCAACAAAGAGCTGGGAACTCATGCAAGAGAAATCCCTCCAGTGGTGGGGAAAAAAATGTGTGTTGGGAGCAGAAGCCTTGAAGGTGAGGAGGGCTGTAAGGGGGGTTATAATTTGGGTTTAGTAGAAGTGGCTGATGATGGTGGGGAGAAGCAACTTGAAGCTGAATAAGAGTCAAAATCAGAATCAATCAGATTGGAAAAGACCTTTGAGATCATCGAGTCCAACCCACGACTGAACAAGCTGGGGGGGAATAGTAGATGGTCAGATCCTTCAAAGGGCTCCCTCGCTGGCCTCTGTTAAAGCTCTTGGAAGAGCCGTTAGGGGGCAGGGATTTCTCAGAGGAGCCTGTGGCTTTAACTTTTAAAATTAAATAAAGGCAGAATCCATCCTTAATTTTTGGAGTCTGCCAACCTCCCTTCAGCTTTTCCTTCATTACTGTGGGTGCATCAGGAGCAAGAAATAGGATGGGGGACAGGTCAAAAGAAAAGGGTTGGGGTTTCCCCTGGAGGGGCAGGACACAGGTTTTCATAGAGTTATGAATGGTTTGGGTTGGAAGGGACATTAAAGATCACCCAGTTCCAACCCCCCCACACCACAGTCAAGGACACCTTCCACTATCCCAGGTTGTTCCAAACCCCATCCAGCCTGGCCTAGAACTATTCCAGGGATGGGGCATCCACAACTTCTCTGAGCAACCTGTTCCACCACCCTCACAGCAATTTCTTCCACTCTATGCAATCCACTCTGAACCTATTATTTTTCGGTTTGAAGCCATTCCCCTTTTTTCCTATCAAAATTCCTCTCCAGATTTCTCACAGCTCCCTTCAGGTTCGGAAAAGCCTCCATAAGGTCACCCCGGCCCCTCCTCACCTGCGGCTCCCTCGGCATCCCTGGGTACCACCCCCCCGTCCCCATGGCAACGCTCTGGCCAATGGCGTGGCCGGAGGATGTTTACGGGGCGGGGCGTCGCCGTGGCAACGCGCGAAGCCTCCCGGGGCCGCTACTTAACCCGCGCCGGGGCGGCCGCGGCTCACGGCGGCTCGGCGGGCACGGCCCGGCCCGGCCACACCGCAGGCGGCCGGCACGGGCTACCCCGACACCCACGGGGCTTCTCTTTACCCTGCTCTTTTTCTAGCTTTTTTTTTTTTTTTTTTTTTTTTTTTTGGTGTGTGTTTGCGTGTCTTTTTTTACCTCCTGTCTCCTGTTTTTCCAGAAGCTTCTTGCTCTGTCGTGAACTTTGCCTGTCGGGGGGCGACACCGGGACGGGGTAAGGGGATGCGGCGGGGTGGGGAGGGCGGTGGGACGGGAAGGGCAGCGCGGCCGAAGCCGTTCGGGGCGGTGGGTCTGAGCCGGGGAGCGGTTCAGGTTACGTGCCCTCCCTGGCGCTCTCTCCTGGGCCAAACACTCGGGATTTCGGGGTTTGCATCCACGTCCCCAACACAGGGCTCCCCGAAGGCTGAAGCTGCCAGCTCGCTCTAACTGAGGGTGTGCTTGGGGTGGGACCTCACCAGTTCCCCCAACCCACCCTTGAGTTGTTTCTGGGTAACACAGGAAGGTAAAAGCAGAAATAGCATCAAACCGAGAGAAGTTGGCTGTGAGGGGGGAAACTTTAAAATATTTTGTCCTGGTGTGGAATGCTAAGAGTTAGTCCTGTAACTGCCAGGCATCCAGAGATGTGTGTTCCCAAGAAACAACCTCACTTTGTGGGATGGCAGGGCTGGATTTTAGTTGTTTGAGGGTGTTTTTTGTTGGTTTGGGTTTTTTAAAATTCTTTGTTCAGCTAAGAGCTTGCTGGGCAGCAGATCAGTGGGTGACACTGAGGTGTAGGAGTTTGAGGGAATCTCCCCGATGTTCAAGGGTGCTAAAGCCCCCCGTGGCAGGCATTGCAGCACACCAGGGATGGGTCTCACCCAGCAGCTCCAGGAAAAGCCAGGGCCGGCCCTCCCGGGCTGTCAGAGAGAGACTACACCTTGGGGAACCTCACTCCTGTCCCTGTTGTTATTGCAGGATCTGCCCCTATCCCTTCACGTGCAGCCTGAGAAGTGCTGAGGGAGGCATGGCGTGGCCAAACCGAGCGCTGAAAGCCAAGGGCAAGTTGAACTGTGAAGAGGAAGACCTGGATGACAGCCTGCCAGACCTCATGTGGCTGAGGGACTTCACAGTAGCCCAGACTGGCCTGCCCCAGTTATACTCTGGCTCAGACCCGCAGGACTGTTACACCATGAGTGAGAGTCTGTTCAGTCTGGTTGATTTTGAGTCCCCATGCTCACCCCTGGCTGCTGACCCAGCCTGCAAAGGCACACGCCACACTCCCTGCACGCCTGTCTCCTCCTCCACCTCCTCCACCATGCACCACGACGTGGCTGTGCCCCCTCATCTCACAGGGGACATTGACTACAAGACCAACCCTCATGTCAAGCCACCCTACTCCTACGCCACCCTCATCTGCATGGCCATGGAAGCCAGCAATAAACCCAAAATCACCCTCTCTGCCATCTACAAGTGGATTACTGACAACTTCTGCTACTTCCGACACGCTGATCCCACCTGGCAGGTAGGAGATGTGGAGCCTTGGCCACTCTCCCTGCAGGGCTGAGCAGGGCTTTCCACAGCTTCCACCCTGCAAGATGAGATCCTGCAGGGATGCTGGATCCCACTGGGAAAACAGTGACTCCAGACACCAGTGGGGAAGGGCTGGAATGGGAACGAACATGGCTGGGCATAAATGCCACCACCACAGGGGTGGCAGAGGGAAGGAGTTATTCTGGGGGAGAGCCCAGGGAGCAAGGAGGTACTCACTGGGCTCCTGGCACCTGAGACTCCTCTTGGCTTCAGGGCAAAGGCCTTTTAGTCCCAACATTCCTGGAGTTCTCATGGAGCCCTGAGTACCTCGGGGTTGAGCACACATGGAGAAGTTGCCAGGTCAAGTGTCCCTGGGTGCTGAAAAACAGGCATGGGAGTGGGATGGAGGTGGCACCTGTCGGAAAAATCTCTCACTGGGGAGGTTCTGAGCAGAAATGCTGCTGCTTTCCAAGCAGTGCAGAGTACTCTACTCATGGCCCCAGGGATAGGCCAAGGAGGCTCCATCACTGGGATGAGCTGGTGAGACCTGCAGAAGGGAGCTCAGGAGTAGTTAACTCAGGCTGTTGTCCCCAGCTAGCATGAGCATGTCCCCAGTGGGGAGGGGACAGCCTCTAGGCTCACCAGCTTTGGGGACAGCCTGAAGCCCAAGGGCTTTTTCCAGCCACCTTGGCTCACTGCCTTCCTCTGTCACACAAGGAGACCTCTGGCACACGAGGTTTTCTAGGACATGGCAGGGCTGGAAGGCCCTGGGGGGGCTCATCCCTCCACTGGGGTTATTCCCATCCCAAATCCACAGGGTGTCACTAATCCTGATGGCAGTGCCCATCCAAGCAGGGCTGGAGAACCCCACCACAAAGGCACTGCCCACCTTCTCTCCAGGCAGGTGGGTCTCCAGTGGCTCTTGAAGCCCACCATGGGGAAGGGAACCTTTCCTGGTCTCCCTCCAAGGCCATCTTGGTCCCCCTCTTACACTCAGAGGACCTATGAAAGTGATTTGGAAGCAGGAGCTGGGTGCCAGCGGGTTGACTTTCTCCTGCACACTTCATGGCTGGGCATTCACAACGTTTTTAATTAAATGTGTTCATTAAAAAAAGAAAGAAGGTTTTCAATCCCTCTCTGCAGAGATGCAGGGGGTACCCTGAACCGTTGCAGGCAGGAATGATAAATATGTTGACCGGCTGAGTAATAATTCAGCCTGGGCTGAGTGAAGTTTGGGATTGGGAGGAGAGATGGGCAGCAGAGAATTCAGCTTTCAAGTCTCTCATCCTTGTAAAATTTCATTGCACAGTAAAATTGGAGTTACCACAGCCTGGATTGTGTGGAGGAATATCTGTGTTACTGCTTCTTCTTTCTTCTCCTTTTTTTTTTTTTTTTTGTCTTCCCTCTTTCTGTTTTTTTATTTTTTTAATCTTTTGTTTATTTTCACTTTTTCTTTTTTTTCTTCCTTTCTTTCTTTTTTTTTCTTCCTTTTCTTTCTTGTTGAGGATGTGTTCTCCTCCCCTATCCCAATTCCCGTACGTGAAGACAGCCTGGAAAGGTCACGCCACCCATAGTCTGGGGGGGAGATGGATATATTCCTGTGGGAGCTGAGTGCTTTGGAGAGGAGCCAAAAACCCAAGGAGCTTCAGCCCAGAGGAGGGTTTTGTTGTGTGTGTGTGTGTGTGTGTGTGCATGCACATGTTTTTCAACAGCTCTAAGCAATTGAGCCTTGTTTTTCCTATTCGGCACTACGGATTATGGATGAATAAGCATAAAGATATCCAGGCAACATTAAAAAAAAAAACCTCTACCATATCCAATCTCTTACTACAGTCCTGGCTTTGTGGAGTCCAACGCTGGGTTATTTGCCCAATAACTGAGTTTCCTTTCTGATTATTCACATCACTCCAGACACATTCAGGGTTTCAGAACAGCTCGATGGAAGCAGAAACTCCTCCTTTTCTTCCCCCCCTTTTTATTTTTCTCTCAGCTTATTTGAGCAGTGGCTGATGAAGATGCAGTGATTTCACACCGAGCTTCCCTGGGCCAAGAGTTACCTCTAGGGACACACAGGGTGGAGCAGCCCACGTGTCTCTCCATGTTCTCCTGTCTGATTTGTGCCAGCCTGGCTGAGGGAAGGCATGGTTCCTATGTTTTGTCCAAATATTTTCCACTCAACACTAACAATAGACACAGTGGAACTGGAGGATGCCAGCAGGGCCCTGATTGCCATCCCCCCACAGTGCTACCATGTGTTGTCCCCTGTAAAGGGGCCATGACCACACGGGTGTAGAAACCCACCTCTTCCTCCCTGGCATGAAGGAGGATCCAAAATCCTCCAGCCTAGCTCCATGCCTAGAGCAATTCATGCCAGTTTCTTCCAGTACTCTGCATGATCCAAGCCCCCATGGCACAAATTTCCAGCTAAGGAGAGCTGCCCAAAAACTTCCCATTGGGTGGCAAGTCCTAGCTTGAACCCCTTGGCTCCTGCCACCTTTGGCTGGATGAGACAGGAGGCAGGAAAACTGCTGGAGGCTCAGGGGTGAAAGCTCAAGGGTTTGAGGGACTTTCTGCTGGGTATATAGCCTTGGATGTCTGGATGTTGCTATCTGTGCTTTGTTTTCCTAAGGGTCCTTGCTGAAAACCTCTTCCAGCCTACCCGGTCAGGTATGTCCTACAGCAGCAGACAAGAATTCAGCCTTGGTTTCTTTCTCTTTTGGCTCCAGAACTCCATACGGCACAACCTCTCCTTGAACAAGTCCTTCATCAAGGTGCCTCGGGAGAAAGATGAGCCAGGGAAAGGTGGATTTTGGAAGCTGGACCCCTACTACGCCAACCGGCTCAAGTACGGGACTTACAAAAAGCGGAGGATGTCTCCGGTGCAGATCCACCCCGCCTTCTCCGGGAGAGTCCAGAAAGAAGCACGGCACGTTGTCAGCCCGGCTGCTTCTTCCTGCAGCTCCAACAACATCCTTGAGGCAAACGTGGCATCGCAGCAGCTGCTCAAAGAGTTTGAGGAAACCACCAGCAGCCCGAGTTGGAACCCACTGGGTACCAAAGCGGGGCAGAAGCGTAAGCAGCCCTCACCCCTGCCCACAGCCAAGGTGTCCCGGCTTCCCAGCTCAGCCCTCATGACCCAGGAGGAGCAGACCGAGCTGGGATCTCTGAAAGGCGTCTTTGACTGGGAAACTGTCTTTAACACCAACCTCAATGGAGACTTCTCCACTCTGGTGGATATGGAGCTCCCGCCTTCCATCAACCCTGTCACATGCGACCTGGACTGGACAGGACAAGGGCAGCACGTGGAGTGTCCCCAGGGGCAGGAACAAGTAGTCACTGAATCCAACCAGTACAGCCTGGACTTTAACGAAACCCTCATGGCCACGACATTCTTGGAGCATCCCTGGGAGGAAGGGACAAGTGATTACCTCTCCAACTGTGTCAACATTGACCAGGTGTTTGAAGACATCGATGCCTCTTTGCTGGCAGATGTCATCAACCTGAGCAGTCTGGCACGCCTCTTGTAAGACTTCTGTAGGATGCTCTCCCCAAGCTGGGACTTACAACGGACAAGATTTCCTAGAGATGCCCATGGTGGCTTTTACCATCTTCTTTGTAAGGTTATTCCCAGAAACACCAGGGAAAAAACCCACCACCCCAGGAACTGCCTGCTGTGTCTCCAAAGGACACCTCAGAAGTCCCTAGTTCTCTCAAGAGAAGGAAGTTAACACTACTTATTTTTTTTACATTTTGCTTTAAAAAACTAAATGTGAATTATGATGGGTTCTTTTCCATCAGGGCTAAAATTACCTGCAAAATCCCATCTAAGACATGAGATTCCTGGTGGCTTTGGATTTGATAGACAAAAGTGCAATTTCCACACCTCTTTGTCTCTCTGTTTCTTTCTGTCTCAGTGCAGTTGATAGGTACAGTGTGATAATTAGCTGGTAAGAAAATACAGGTCCCTTCTGGATTCTCCAGGTTCAACATCCCATCTGATTTGTGCCTAGGGAAGAAGAAAAGGTTTATAAACTCAGCAAGTGTGCCTCTTTAGATGTTTTTATATAATCTATTATATATTATATATTCAAAGAAATCTATATTTTTTAGCACTAGAATTTCTTAAGAGGGGAGGGGAAGACTGGAAATGCAGTTTGAGAGTTGTTTTATATTTTCACTGTTTAAAGGTTTTGTGTTCACTGTTCTGCAAAACAAGACCACACAAAGGAGGACTCCTGTACCAACAGGTTTTGTTAAGAATGCAGGAATTGGCCCTGGCAGGAGAGGAGCAGCAGGGACTGGGATGCTCCCAAAACAGTCTTTTGTATTTTTTGTACCCAAAACCCTTGCTGCAGTTGCCAAAGGGTCTGGAGCACCATGAACCCTCTCTTTCATCCCCTGACATAGCCCCTCTCTGCTTTTTTGGTCCTAGACTGTTGCTCTTCACTTCTCCAGCTTATCCATCAGGCTCTGAGTGCAAGGAAAACCCCATGGCCTGGCCCTCAGCTGGCGGTGATGGAGCCACTCCACACTGGATGCTCCCAGGTGGGACTGAGGAGGGAACAAATCCACATTCAGGCTCCATTCAGGAGCTCAGGCCAAAGACTGTGCATGCAACAGTCACATGCAAACAGGCTCTGGGGACAGCAATGGAAATGAAGTCCCATCCAGCTGGGAGAAACGTCGGGATTGACACAAAGAGAAGCTTTGGCCCTTTGGCTCAGTGTGCAGTGAGAGCGTGGCAGGGTTGGTGCAAGATAACTTGGAAATATTTTGGGAGCAGAGCCAAACTCTGCTGAAACTTGACTTGAAGCTCTCAAGAACCAGATTCTTTGCCTCTGCTTTGCTGTAGGCTGTGAGAGGTAGAGCAGCCATTAGGTAGGAGCAAGTAGAAGCTGGAATTTTAGTGGTGTGTCTTAGACTTGGCAAAAGAAATGGAAGATTGTAATTAGATTCTGTTTTGATTACAAAAGCACTTAGGAGGGGCTTTGGGGTCTGTGTAGTTGTTTGTATTGACAGTGTTTCTTTTTATTTGCTGTTTTTCTTCTCTTTTCCTGCTTTGGGGATTATGTTGGAGAACTACAGAGATACTTGTGCAATTTAACTTTTTTTCATGCAAAGTTATTTACAAATTAAAAAAAAAATAAATAAAAAAAAAATGAGAAGAAAAAAACCATTTTGCCTCCTTGTTTCCTTTCCCCAGCCCAGCCCTGTTTATAAACCCAGTCCCAGGACACAGGAGCTCTCACCCATCTGCACAACTGTGCAAATTCCCTGTGGGGAAACTGAGGCACAAACCACCCTCAGTGAGACAATGGTTACACACACAAGGTTGACCATGCCTGGTGTCCTGAGCCCTGGTAGCTGCTCTGCCCCTGGGAATAGCCTTCCCTGGCCCTGCAGGGAGCTCCTGGGGCTGACAGGTCCCTCTGCTTGTGTCTCCACCTGGCCCTATAGATGCTCCAAGTGGCTTCAGAGCCCTTTTTTTGGGTACAGAGTGGGGAGAGGAGCTGCATAGAGACCCCTCTCCAAACCCTTCCTGGGGCTTCTCCAGCTTGGTGCTTGGGGTGCACCCACTCCTGCATATCCCATCCCTCTTGCCCTGAGGATACAGCCCCAGCCTTTCCCCAGGGGAGCACATGAGGAGCACCCTATCAGCTCCCCAGTGATCTACTGGATCCCCTCAGCACCAGGCACTCCAGCAGACAGTCACAGAGCTGCTACAGCTGCTCCCAATCCAGCCAATCTCAATCCAAAATAAGACCTGGGTTCAGAACAGACACTTGCCTTGGTCTACATCCGCTTTGTGCTGGGAAGGCAGGATGCTGACCTTGGGAAAAAGTAGGGCGATCCCTGGAAGAACAGCTTTGATATGTCTGAGGGGGAAATTCAGAGGCAGATCTGGGCTTTCCTTTCAGCTTTGGGATATTGGGGGGCATGAATACCAGAAGGCATTAAGGAATTCCTTGCCCTGGCTTCTCTTCCTCTCAACTCCTTGTTGGAAGCACTGGAAGAGCTGCTCCCTTCTTCCCCACCCCAGAACTGATGGCACTTCAGGGCTGCAAAAAGCTGGCACTTCCCCTGCCCCTCCGACCACGAGTTTAATTTGTTTTGCCAGGCACAAACAGGTAGCACTGTTTTCAAACCCCCATGAAAAGAGAAGCCTCCAGCATCCCCACCCTGCCAGGGGACTGAAAAAAACAACCTTGCCAGGAAAAAATATTCCAGCCTGCCGGAGCCAGTCAAGGGGTTTAAAGTGGGAAAGGGTGAATATAAAGGAGGCGAGGCCTGAAACAACACCGTTTTGTTCAGCAGCTGAAAGCAACCAAACCGACTTGGAGGTGAATTTTCCTTTATTTCAGTGAGATAGTTTGGAGGGGGTGGTGTTTTTTCGAGCGGCAGCCAGGAGGTGCAGAAGCTGGGGGTGCTCTGAGTGGTGGCATCGCTTCCACCCCGCTGGATGCGGGGGCGGGCGGGACGCGGGACACAAAGCGCGGCTGTGCTCGGGGCGATGCTCGGTGCCAGGAGGGAGGTCAGGACCCGGCAGCCGCGGACCTGCCCGGGCTTGCCGGTGGCAGCTGGGTTGCAGCCGGGGCTGGGGCTGGTCCAGCCCCGCTGGCTGCCCCGGCTCGCCCGGCACAGGAGCAGTGACAGGTTGGGGACCCCGAGCTGGCAAGTGTCCCCCATGCTACAAATAATGAACCCACAGCATTCCAGCCCAGAGCTGGCTGCGTTTTGGGGCAGCCACCAGCACCCACCAAAGAGGATCTGGGAAGAAACCAGCTCCAAAAACTCTCCTGCAAGCTCAGCTCGCTGCCCTAGTGAGGTCCTTCCCCAGCTGGTTATTAAGCACATGGCAATTATTCCTTTATTATTTATTTCTGCTATTTCCCTAGCCGTCCCCTCATCCATCATCCCTCCCTGATGGGCAAACATTGACACCTCAAACCAATCTCCCGTTCACAGAGGGAGAAAAAAAATATACACATAAGCCCTTCTTTTCTCTCCCTTTCTTGCCGTGTCTTTCTTTTCCCTCCATTGAGTGTGGGGCTGGCATGAAGCCATTCTGGCAACAGCCGGCTTTCACTTGCTAATCATCCTAAATATTGAAAATCAACCCTAGAATAAACAGCTCAAAGATTGGGGCCATCTCTGCTCTGTTTGGAAATGCTAATCTCGCTGCCTTTTGTTTTCCTTGTGTGGATTTGGTGCCTTGAATTTGGAAGAGGTCACAGCTCATGGGTTCTCTCTTCATCCCCAGATTTCTAAAAATTTTTTCCCCTCTCATCGTAAAAAATTCAGCCCATTTTAAGATCCTAGTCTGGGGTGGTTGGAGTGGTGAGGGGGGAGAAGGGGGAAACAGGATGGAGGAGGGTAGGGAACGGACTTGCCTTGCATAGCAATGAATGAACCTCCAAAGTTTGGGAAATACCAGGTTCCCAAACATGTATCCGAGAGTTCACATGGATGTGAAATCTCTTGGAAACCACACTCGGACAGGAAACTGGTACAGCAGATCCCTGGTGAGGATGGGATGGGGATGGCAAAAGGGCAGCCTGGCACTCACACAAGGCAGGGCCTGGGGACAGCTCAGGGACTCCCTGCTCTGTGATGCTGATTTTTTGAGTGTTTTATACCTGATGGGCTGGAGGTGCCACAGCAAATTCCAGACAGGCTATGCTGAGCCCCACGGCTGGACTCGGATGGTTTTGCCGGGAGGGATCCGGCTGGATGCAAACACCTCTCTGCGGGGCTGCAGGGGCGCTGGGGGACGTGGCTTTGAGAACAGAGAGGGGGGCAAAGCCCCTGTCCTGCTTTTCCAGCAGTGACCTTGCACTGCCAGCAGAGCCCAGCGGTACCTGTGGCACTCACTCAGCCCGGTTGGCTCTCAGCACCTTGATGGGGATACTGAGACAGGGCTGATGTGGGTCAGAACATCTTTATCTCGGCAGAACTTTTGCAGCTATCTCAGTCCCGTTCTTTGCGGTGTGCGGGGCGCTGCACCCTCTGGCACGGGGGAGCACATCCAGCAAAAGTCCCCTGGGGCGTCCACGTCCCTCTGCGCCCCAGGGAGCCCCGGGACGGGTCAGTGGCCGTTGCCAGTGGCTGTTCCCGGCTGGCACAATGTCCCGGCAGGCCGGGGCTTGCCTTGCGGCGGGGAGGGGGGGAGTGCCGGCGGCCACAATGCAACAGCCCCTGCGTAAGAGCCGTCACATGGACACGCTCGGCTGCCCCTTCCTCCTCCTCCTCCTCCTCCTCCTCAGCCCCACCGCCCCCTCGATGAATGCCTAGGCAGGGGGCTGCAGCCCCACAGGGTTCCTGCTCCTCCAGCCCGGCTCATGCCGTGCAAAGGGGTCCCTGTGGGAATGAGGGGGGACACATCCCCACTGGAGGGGTTGAGCCGCCGGAGCCGTGCCAGCATCGCCTCCTTCTTTGGGAAACCACGTCATGCCAAGGTCGAAACTTGGCCGGTTTGCAAACAAGCGCTGGGGCCACGGGGATTTCTTTACAAAGGCTGCTTTTCCAGGTGATTTATTTCCAGGTTTGGAGCGTTAGGACCATCCCATGTCTTGAGATTGTGGGGGGTTTTTCACTGCCATCATGATAGTGAGAAAATGGCTTTAGAAATCCAAAGCAAACACATTCCTTTGGTGTCTGACTCCTTGGGAAGGGTCTTAAACCCCTCAAAAAGGGTGGAAATAGGGGCAGGCTGCAGGCTGTGCACTCCTTGGACACAGCTCTCCTATGGGTGCTGCTGTGGGCAGAGACAGACATTTGGGGAATGGCCCAATTTGGAGCAATGAGAGCCAAATATTCGGGGGTTACAGATGGGCCAGCCAGGATGAGCTAGTGTGGATCATTTGGGATACTTCTGTGCACAGGAACCACTGGGCTGGAGGCTGGCACAGGCAGCAGGAGGGCTCAGGGCATTACGAGAGGTGGGTGTTGACCTAGAAATTGCAAAGAATTTGGCCTGGCACCATGCTGGCTGGCAACGTGCCAGCCTGGCAGCCGAGGGAAGCACGGCTCTGCTCCGAAACCATTGTTCCTTATCCCCATGCCTGGCTGGGAGAGGTGAGTGCTGCCTGCCCCAAGGAGCTCTGGGAGCATTTGGGGCTCACTGGTGTCAAGGGGTGGGATGCTCATTGCTCCTACCAGAGGCATCAGGTTTTGCTTTTTTGGGGAGCCCATGCTCCTGCCCGGTATGGGGTCAGTGCCAGTTCTCAGCGGGGGAAAGGGAGGGAGCAGCCTGGCAAGTGCTGGGGGGAGTAATGCTCCATCCTGGCAGCTTTTGGTAATGAGACACATTAACAGGCAGGAATGTGCAAACATCCAAAGGTCGGAGCTGTGCAAGGCGGCTGTGGTGGCTCCAGTCCCTGGGAGTGCAGTAGATGGAGGCAGGACCCCC
The DNA here is from genome assembly GCA_018697195.1 of Certhia americana. Lineage (NCBI taxonomy): Eukaryota > Metazoa > Chordata > Aves > Passeriformes > Certhiidae > Certhia > Certhia americana. The sequence continues at coordinate 4,669,259 of CM031873.1, forward strand.
TTGTCCTGCTGCAGGCTGACAGGGATGACCGAGGAGAACTGAACAGGGCTCATTGGACCTGCACCCTTCAGCAGAGCCCATGCCATCCCTGAGTGAATTCCTGCCAAGGGGATGAGGCCAGCTGCAGCCCTGCATGGCCTCCCTGTTCCTTCCCTGTCACGTGGGGGATGTGTGCCCAGCACCAACCCACATGGTAAACACCCCCCTTCCTTCCCCAGCAACGTGGCCTAGGAAGAAAATGAGCATCATCCCCCAGCCCGGCCCCCAGCTCACAAACACAGTGCCCTGGAGATGCCCTGTCCCTTGGACCAAGGCTCTCCTGCTACGTGCATACACATCCTCCCCATCCCAAATCTATCCGGGAACCTCCTGTTCCAGGGAGGCTCTGCCGTGTGCTGGGTGGCACCTTGCTGGTCCCCAATACGTGCCAGCTCCTTGGTGGCCCAAGGGGCTTGCCCAGCACAGGGGGTCTCTATCCTGCTCCCCTCACTCTAGCAGAGCGCTAAGTAAACAGTGGTGAGGGAAACCTCGTTAATCCTGGGCTTTCATTTACAAAAAGCTATTTAGAGCTGGCTCTGCAGGCAGTTATCAGAGCACAGGGGAGGTTTTCCCACCAGGACCTTAATTCCCTCTACAAATAAAGCCAGAGGGAAGGAGATCACAGCCTCAGTCTGTGATAGTTGAAGGCTTGGGGGGGCTTCTGGGGCCGGCCTTGAAGGGGCTGATTGCTTTGAGCTCCTTCCTGCAAGGATCAGGGAGGGCTGTTGAGGTATTTCCCTGCTAGGCACTGTTTCAGGGCAATTCCAGCCGTGCCACATCCTCCCCTGGAGCAGCAACGCTGGCATGGCCATGCTCAGGGCCACACAGAAACGGCTGGGAAGCTGCTGAAGCCCAAGTGCCAGCCCTTGTCCCACACGGACCTGGTTTTCCGGGAGCAGTGCACATCCCTGTGGCACATTGCAGTGCTCTGGACCCAGGTCAGGATCAAAGTGAAGTCAAAAGGGCTCAGGCGTTACCAGGGAGGCAAAGTCCCGTGGTGGATTTGGTTCCTGTCTCATCCCTTCAAGTTCATAGACACGTAATAGCCAAGGGAACGTGCCTGGGTGCATCCCACACCCTGTCTGTGCCTCTTTCAGGGGCTCCCTGCTTATAACCCCTTCTGGAAGGGAAAACCAGGGGCTTGTCAGGCAGCTCAGATCTATTTGGTTTCTGTCTAAAAATTAATTTGGCTGAAGACTGATTACTTTTTCTGTTCAGCTGACCTGAGGGGAGACAGAACAGTGTCTGGGGAGGAGAGAACACCAGTGACGGTCTTCCCAAGTGTTCCTGCAGCCTAGGGGCACTGGCTGGTCACTCCATGGGGGAACACAGTCCAGGGATAGCCCTGCAGCCCAGAATGGAAGGTTTGTAAATTTATGTCAATTCTGACTCCTCCGTACTCTGATCTCTCTCCTCTCCCACATCAAATGCAAAGCCCTTTTGGAGGCTCCTGGCTGCATTAATCTTGTTTTTCTCTCACTGCATCCTCAGGCAGCTCCTGTGGCTCAGGAATGCTGCAGCCCTGTTGCATCCCCAGCGTCCCCTTCTCACTGTTGTCTCTTGCAGGAGCAGGATTAACCCTGCCAGTGGGAAGAAAGAGCAGGCATAATTAATTTTTTTTGCAATAAAATGGTTTGTTATTTATAAAATGGCAGTATATTTTAATGCAGGAACTGTTCCTGGGATGAGCAGTACCGAGCCACAATGTGGGGGACAGAAACTCCCTGCTTTAAGAGATACTATTAATTGAATTTCTCCAAACTTTGTCAAGTTCACGCTTTTGTGCAATGACCTCTGCCACCATAAGGTCAATCAGTAGAAATTTGGGGGATATCTGGGTCTATCCAGCAATTCGCTGCCAAACTCTGATTAGCGGGGGTGGGGGGGGGAACTAAAGAGAGGGGTTTTGCTTTGCCGGCTCAGTCTCCGTTCTCTTTCCTCTGGCATTTTGGGTGGTGGCCAACGCCCTGAACACCTTGTCCTCGGCGAGAAGTGACTGTCACGTCCCCGCCAGCAGGTGCCACTCCCTCATGCCTGTGGTGGTGAAAACTCCCGTTGCTGAACAACAGAGCAGCGCCGTAGTTCGAACCCCGCAGCCCCCACACCCCGATCCGAGCCGATGTCTTGGGGGTTCAGAGCACTGGCACCAGTTTTGTTTAGCAAACTCACTACAAGGGACTCCTTAGCTCTCTTATTACCACACCAACCCCCAAGCGAGCACTGCGCTGAGGATGCAATCCTTACTGATCGTAAGGCTGAATGTCCCACCTTCTGCGCCCCGCGCTGACAGAGAAAATCCTTTCTCCGCTGGCGGAAAAAAAAGAGGCTTTGCGCCTCACGGAGGGGGAAGCAGAAGGTGATTCGGTGATTCAGCATTCCTGCAGGGCCACTGCTGTGTCACCACGGCAGTGACCGCTGCAGCGCGGCATCCGCGGCGCGGAGAGCGCGGCCAGCCGAGACTGGCGGGGCTCCGGGCGGGAAGGGACCTGGATTGTCCCGGGGCTGGGGAAACAGCCAGCCGTGACTGTGGAAAAGAAACAGCCACACAGTGTTTGTTTAGCCAAGCTGGTCACTGTTAGCATTGTTAAGGTTTACTTGTTACCTGGTTGTTTAAAGTTCTTGTTAAATTGTCAATGCCCCCAGTTGTTTTTCCTTACCTTGTACCCTTTTTGGGTTGGGTATTGCCTCCACTGCTCCCCAAAAATGGGGCACAGAACTGCACACAAGACCATATGCAAATGAAGAGACAGCAAGTACTACTGGAAAATAAAAACCCCTACGAACAATGAGCCAGCATGGAAAGAGAGGACTAAAAAAGACGTATATTGACAGTTGAGAAGCAGAACTGCTTTTTCAGTTCCACATTTACAGTCTGGATGGTGTCACAATAACTTAGAAAGAATCAGACCAGAGGAACACCCCTGGACAATGAGCCAGCAAGTGTTTTCCTGCTTATTCCCGTGAGGACAGCAGCCCCAGCTCTGACACCTGGCAAAGTTGATCATCTCCTCCTGCGTGTCATTCCTGGGAGCAGTGGCTGTGTGTGCAACCCCTCGGGCTCCTCACCCAAAGCTGTCCTTAATAAAGGAAGGAACTGTCAGAGGAACTGGTCTCCTGGCCCATTTTTAAAGCCCAGACACCCGTGTGTGCTTTGCCTTATTTCAACATACACTCAAACTGCAGTATTTCTACTCTCTTTTTTTTTTTTTTCCTTTTACATAGAATAACTCGTTGGATTCTTTATGTCTGATCAGCATTCTTTTGGTTTTTTTTCTGCTTCTTCCTCTTGGATGTGGTGCTGCACCTCACGTTTGCACAGGGTCCAGCAGTTTTTACACAATGCTGTGCATTTATTTCTGTACATTTATTCACTCCTTATCACCCCTCACAGCTGGCATGTGGGGTGGGTGTATCTATCCCAGCTTGCTCTAAGGGACTGTCACTAAACCCACTTTTTGGTGGGTTTTCAGGAAATAAACAGCATTATTGGGCAAAACACACACAACTGCTCCCCAAGGGAAGTTCCTTTTGGCTCTGGCTGCCCTTTGAATGAAGGGATGAGTGCTGGCAGAAAGAGCATGGAATGCTGTAAAGAAAGAGATGGATCCGCAGTTCAGGGCAAAAGATCTTTCCCAATCACACCAGCCCATTGTGGGAAAACACAAAAGGTGCTGGGTGCTGAGCCTGGCCAGGGATCTTCTCTCTTATATCCTCAAGATCCCCTTTATCAGGTATCCCCACAAAACACAGGCAGGCAGTTGTGGCCACACAGGGAAAACAGAGCTTGGGCACATCCGTGGGCAGCAGGACAGGGTGGGTTGTGAAATCCATTGTTGAATAAATAAAGAGCTTCTCTCTGGAGCTTGGGGGGTTTGACAAAAGGAAGACACATGGGCACACACCGGTCCCTGCGCATGGCAGGACCCTTGGAGAACAGGACAGTGGGAGCTGGAGAACCAGCGGGTGCTGGAGAACCAGCTCCCTGCTCTGGGCTTGGTGTGGTTTAGGGGGATACAGAGCCCCCAGTGTGTGATACCCCCAGCCATCCTCCCCTGTGCTGCAGGAGGGAGCGAGGGCAGCTCCCCTGTGGCATAACCTTTCTCCCTAGAAAGTGGATGCAGGACAGGAGCGGGCTGACATAATTCACACTCACATTTTTATGATTTCACTTCCCTGAGCTCAAACCCCTGGACTTTCCCTCCACATCTGTAGTGCACAAATTTGGATTTGTTACCCCCCAGTGCAATAAGCCAATTATGACACACTCAAGAGAGACATTGATTATTTATTTCAGAGCTGCACAAGCCTGGGTGCTCATTGGGATTCCACAGATCAAGCCATGACAACCATCAAAACCTTCTACTATTTATACAATTTAGCAAACAAAGGAATTTGTGTTAATTGGCTACAAGTTACATAGTTCTCTTAGTAATTACTATTTTATCTTCTGTTGGGAAATTATTCTCTCATTTGCCATGCTAATTAGTCCATGTGCTCAGTCTTTCTCTTCTATTGGGTTGGTGGCCCTCTCAGATCTGCCCCTGCTGGAATTACACTTAGTTGGAGCTGATTCAGTCCAGTTGCTGAGTTGGTTTTATAAATTTCTTCCTCATTTTTGGGGTTCTGCCAAATGTCCTCGTGGCCCGTAAATTCTGCCTTCTTTGTGCCCACTATCAGTGATACATCCTTCTTCCAAAGCTTTGTTAACCTACCCCTAAGTCTAAGATAATTTCAAAATGTCAAACCTCAAATCTTAACAAGGCATTTCTACCAATAAGCAATTTGTTCTTCTAACACCAGAACATCATTTAGAGCTTGTTGGCTGTTACGTCTTTCACGGATTAAATCTCGTTTATTGTTGATCAGGCTCGAAAGTACACAAAGATCAAACATCAAAGAACATTCTCTCTTAAGGAAATTTTACGCAACAGTGCCACATTCAGGACAAGAGGACATAGTTTCAAGCTGTGCCAGGGGAGGTTTAGGTTGGAGATGAAGAGGAATTTCTTCACAAAAATTCTGATTCGACAGTGGAACGGGCTACCCAGGGAGGTGATGGAGTCACTGTCCCTTGGAGATGCTTAAGACTGGACACGGCACTCGGTGCCACGGTCTGCTTGATAAGGTGGTTTTGGGGCACGGGCTGGACTCGATGATCTCGCAGTCCAAATTTAGTGACCCTGTGGTTCTGTCACCCATTGGCGCCACTCCCAAGATGGCGGCGCAGCCCTCCCGCCACTCCCAACATGGCCGCCCGCAGGGCGCTGCGCACGCGCCGTTCCCCGCGCCACGCCCCCGAGCCCTCCCTGAACGGCGCCACTCTCAAGATGGCAGCGGCGCTGTGTGCGCATGCGCGGTGCGCCCCGCCGCGCCCATCATGGCGGCGCGGCAGTGAGGGGCCGGGCGCGGTGGGAGCGGGCGGCGGGGCGGCTCCGGCGCGATGATCCCGAGCGAGGAGGTGTCGGCCCGCAGGAGAGAGATCGAGGACAAGCTCAAGCAGGTGGGGTTGGGCTCGGGGCGCGTTGCGGGCGCTGCCGGCACCGGGGGCTGGCTCTGGGCCCGCAGACCCCTGGCGTTGCCGGGGAGACGAGGCTGGGTCTGGCTGTCCTCACCGGGCCTGGGGGCGTCCCGGGACCCTTCATGGCCCTCCTTACCTCCCTCCTGGCTTGGGGGCACTCCCAGGTCCCCTTCAAGGCCTGGTTTGTAGGGTCGGGGGTATCTCTGCTCCCTCCTTTGGGCCTGGGCTTCCCCTCTTCGTTCTTGGGAGGATCAGTGAGCTCTGCCCTCAGGTTCTTTGGTGCAGCCTGTGAGACCAGCCCCTGACAGGCTGCAATTCCCCCTCTACTTGTCGGCTTTGGAGACTTAAAGCCAGCCCATGCTGGCTGCTGTTCCCCCCCACCGTCTGTGGGCTTTAATGACTGAAAACCAGCGCTTGGTGGCTGCTTTCAATTGGACACTTGAGTTCCCGATGGATTTGGAAGGTGTCAGTGCAACGCCTGTGTTGTGCTGTGGCAGGGAAATGTGTGTTCTGAGTCGTTGTGCCTCGGTGGGAAGGGTGTTAATTTTATATATTGTTCTGATGCTGGCATTGAAAGGAAATAACAATTTCGTAAACCCCTCACTCGTTACATGATGTGTTCCCACCTCGTGTTACTTGCACTGATGTCTGTTAAGAGGTGGTAATATTAAAATGTGCCTGCAGAATCAGCATCAGACCAAACATGGCTTGTAGCAGAGTTTACAAGATTGGTAAAAACCTATGTGTAATGTTTAGTGACTTAAACCTTAAGTGTTCAGAATTTAAGAGCAGTTTTTCATCTTACTCACAGGAAGAAGAAACTCTGTCCTTTATCAAAGAGAGCCTCGAGAAGAGTGACCAGCTCACCAAGAACATGGTAGGTAGGTTCTAATGTTGGGCCTGGCTTTACTTTTTTTAAAAGTTTTTAGGTTTATTAGTTTTCAAGGCTGTTGTGCCCGTCTGAGGGGTGTGGAGTGATGAACCACTTTGAGTTTCAGTGACTGAGCAAAGGGGAAACCTGAGAAATTCTTCACTACTGAGCTTCTATCCTGCTCTGCTGAGGGCTCAGATGAGCTCTTGGTCTCATCTCTGCTGCAGTCCATCCTCTCTCTTAGGAAAAAGGTATTAAAAAACCTCAGACTAGTTTGTGCAGCAGCATCGTGTTGTTGCTTCATAATTCAGATTTTATTTGGAGTTTTATTTTGCAAGTGTTCTGTGTATAGATAAAAAGTAATTATTATGTTGTAATTGCTCATGAGCCCTCTGTTTATATACTATGTCCAGTTTTTGTCTCAGTGCTTTAGAAAAGTCACAGAGACACCACCAGAGAGGTGTGGAAAACATGACATAGGAGTGAATCTTGAGGAATTCCCTTTTTGGCCTAGAAAAGATGACACTGAGGCACCCTTTTATGAGCTTGCTGTGGTTTTCCACCTGTCAGAAGCACTATCACAATCCTCTTTTAAAACCAAATATCTATGGTGGAAAAGATGGTTCTCACTGGACTGATTGCTGTGCAGCTTCTGTTTGGGTCTCAGTGTTGTGGAGCAAAGGGGCTGCTGGTTTGTGCTTTTGTTGCTCTTTTTACATGGGGCACCTACAGGCAGTTCCTGTGGATTTATTTTCTGTTGGCAAATGAAATTTTGCTTGTCCTTTATACTGTCTTGGAACGTTATCTTCACTCTTTGCAAACATTTCACTTGGGATTGGCCCATCCCTGTATGGCAGGTGATCTGTTCTGTGATTGTTAATAAAAATCAAGACATAGAGGGATGGAAACAGCTGCTAAGGAGCCATGACAAATTAGTAGCAGAGCCCAGACAGAAAAGCTAGGCCCTGAAGATCCCTGACTTCCCTGCTCTAAGTCCTACCCCACTCCATAGGAATGAAGTCCTCAAATGTTAATTTCTCTGTTGGTGTCTAGGTTTCAATCCTCTCCTCCTTTGAGAGCCGTTTGATGAAGCTGGAGAACTCCATCATCCCTGTCCATAAACAGACAGAGAACCTGCAGCGCCTGCAGGAGAACGTGGAGAAGACCCTGTCCTGCTTGGATCACGTCATCAGCTATTACCATGTGGCCAAGGACACAGAGAAGATCATCAAGGAAGGGTGAGTTGAGCAGATCAATCCTGCTGGGAGCTTCATCCTGTTGGATTTTTGAGATAGAGGTAGGAGAGCTGATTCCACACACCCATGGTATGCTTGGTACCCTTCCCACACTCTTCCCTCATCCCCAATCCACACAGACTTGACCTCCACAGGGCAGAGAAGCTCAGGCTCTGCATTGGGATCTCTTCCAGATCTTGCAGAGGTGCTGCCATGGCAATCTCCATGAGCACTGGTGGCTTCCCTGATTTCCTCTGCCCTTTTCCCAAGGGTTTCCCCAGCCCATTGAGGTTGTCACTGCATCCAGGATGTACCAGAGCTGTTCTGGAGTCTCCTTGTCTGGAAGGGTGTTGGATGGCTCTTGTCTGGGGTGGGATGTGCAGTTCCCTCTGCCTTCCCATCAGGGCTTGTCTGGGAGAGGAAAGCAGGGCTGAGAGTTGTGTGCTGCTCCATCATCAGTAGTTTTGCACTTGCTGTGTGGATTTGGTATCCTGCTTTGGCACTGAGTACAGGCAGAAGGGAATTCCATGATCTCCTCCTAGCTGAAGAAAAGGGGATTGAGATTTCGCTTGTTATTTTTATCCTGAGTCTGGTTCAGTGCTATCTTGTTATTTTGTTTGTTTGCTTCTTGGGGCACTACTTTTTGTTTCTGGTTTTATTTTTAGCCCCACAGGGAGGTTGGAGGAATACTTGAATTGCATGGACAAAATCCAGAAGGCAGTGGAATACTTCCAGGACAACAACCCAGACAGCCCAGAGCTGAACCGTGTGGTGAGTCAAGAACCTGGAACCTATGGATGAGAGGAGGAGAGACACAGCCCTGCTGCTTGTCCCCTGTGGGTTTGCTGCATGGGGAAGGTGGTGTTTGGGCACAGCTGAAGGAATGATTGCTTTGGCTTCTGTTTAAGCCTGTATTGGGCAGCATTTCTGCTCTTGGCATTTTGTTCTCTCTCTCTGTTGTGCCAGGAGGACTCTGAAAGCAGTTCTTGCACCTGTGGAGGAGGAGCTGATTGAACCTCCTCCTGAGCTGCTCTTGTCAGTCCTTCAACTACTTGAGCTGAATGGGTGTTTAAATCCCACTTGAACAACTCCCAAGCATTTTTAAAATTTAATTCACTTTATAGAAGTCTCTCAGACACAGGCGGGGTTGGAGTTTGAAGCCTGCAGTACTTGACAGTGGTTAGAAAGGATGTTCTTATGCAGAAATACTCATGAGTGACTGATTACAGAAGTCCTGTTCTGTTTCTGTCCTGCTGCTTCGTGCTAGAAATCCCTCTTTGAGCGGGGCAAGGAATCCCTGGAATCGGAGTTCCGCAGCCTGATGACACGACACACCAAGCCAGTGCCACCCATCCTCATCCTGGACCTGATGAGTGGGGATGAGGAGATGGACACACAGGAGGAGATGTCACTGGAGCACCTCCCAGAGAGTGTCCTGCACGACATCATCCGCATTTCGGGCTGGCTGGTGGAGAATGGCAGAAATCAAGGTGGGTGGTGCTGCCTGTTGTTCCCTGTGGCCATCTGGCAGCACTGGCAGTAGGAGTGATGTCTTAGTGGCACCTTTTAGCTGAGTAGTTCAGTCTTTCCAGCACCTGAAGATCCTGCTTTTTTTTTGTATTGAGACTGAAGCAGTGGTTTGTCAGTTCAACAGAATGAGCTGAATAAAAAAAAGCCACAAATTATTTTAATGCAAAGTCTGTCCTGTAGCAAAAATCCACTGCACTTGCACCTGTAATGCCTTCACATGAAGCTGCAGCTATCCACTGCTCAGGTTTTATAAATGTGCAAGACACTGGGCACTTATTCCCATTTGGGAAATATTTATGACCAGAGCTCTTTGTATGAAATGTGACCAAGGGCAGGGGGAAAGCAGCACAGACTTTCTTCACTCTGTACATGTCTGTCCTTTCCTGTTCTGCAGCATCAAGAACTGCCTAGAGCTTTATAGTCCTTTATTAACTTTTCCTTCAGGATTGAGTGACTTTGTGGGCTTGTAAGGAAATGTGAACTTTCACATTCATGCAGCTCCAAGAATCACCCCCCACCTCAATGATTTACTCCTGAGGAGGGGATTACTGTGCCTACCAGCTACGATGAACATCCTTAAAAGCTTCTTAAGAATTTTTCCATGATCAAAGGCAACTCATGCATACAGAGCATATTTTATTAGTTAGTTTGCATTCTGCTTTCAAATGATGAGCACCTCATTAAATTCCCGAGTGCCCTGAATCCTGAAAAGTGTGTGAAGTCTCTCATGCTGGAAACAGAGCAATTGAATTGACAATATCTTGCACAAATATCTCCTGTCAGTTCCACCACTTGGTAGTGGTGGAATTAAGGTTGTGGGTGGTGGGAGGGCTGCAATAAAGATTGCAGGGAAAGGGAGAAGAAGTTTTTGAAGGAAATAGGAGAGGCTCTGGGAGGGAGGTATGCTGACTTGGGGCCTCATACCAATGCTTGTAAGTCCCTGCAGGGGCACAAAGTGTGCTTTACTATAAAACGTTTACATATAAGTGTGTTTATAATCTCATTCTTACTTTGCCTCCTCAGATTTCATGACAGTTTACTTCCAAATCCGCTCTGTGCAGCTCGACCGCTCCATCAAGGGGTTGAAGGATCATTTCCGTAAGAACAGCTCTTCCTCTGGGGTGCCATATTCCCCTGCTATTCAGAACAAAAGGAAGGACACCCCCACCAAAAAGCCAATCAAGAGACCAGGTGAGTCCCTGAGGAGGGATTGCTGCACTGGGTATTAACACATCTTCAGGTCTTCTCATTGCTGAGGTATCTCTGTGTCTAAAAGGTGTTTTTAGGACATTTAGGTGAGATTTTGGAGGTAAGCACTTCTCTGTTCTGGATTCAGCTTTGGGTTACAGACTGTCTGTCTGTCAAGCCATCAGGTCTGTTCTCTGAGTGCTGTAAAGGGAGCAGAGAGGCCTTGAGTAAAGGGAAAGGCCTTAACAAAGGAGATGAGTAAAAAGAGACCTGAGGCAGCTGTAAAAGGATTTGATCTGAGAACACCTCAGATCAAATCCTCAGCCTTGGCATATGGAATATAGCCTGTGCCACAGCAAATAGAAAATGATAAAACACCTCACTTCAGTCATTAGCTATGTGTAAATTATTATTGTGCTAGAAAGCAAGAAACCTCCAGGAGTTGAGAGGGGAATTAGGTAGCTGCCTACAAAAATGAGATACAACAGTGTCAGAAGTTTAAAAGGGCTTTTAAAGCTCTTGCCTCATCCTGTCTCGAGAAGAGCCATGAATGTGACTGGTGGGTTATTCCTCCTCTCCTCACAATGCAGTTTTGCTGCATTTGGTGCAGCTGGTGAGGTTGGTCACTCTGGTGTTTGGGAGTGTAGGGCTGGAGTTCTGTTCTCTGGAATGTGCCATCTAGTGGGAGCACAGCCAGGAGGGACAGCAAAAGCCAGCACAGATCCTCTGTGTCTCAGCACTCTGTTGTCTCCTCTGTAACAGTGATCACATCATAAAAGTTTGTATTTCTGTAGGTTTACCAGGCAAATACTCCCCTATTTTGTCCTGTGTTGTCCAAATACTCTTAGTGGGGAGAATAGTAAGAAATGTGGGAAGGGATGGGATGGGGAAAGGGAGGGAAAAGCAGTACCCATTTTAATTTTGTTGTGTTTATTTTTATAATCCTGATGTGAATGCAGTCCTCATCCCAGGTAATGTGTGTGTGTGTGTGTGTGTGTGTGCTGGCCCTGGTGCTCACTCTCCTCACTTCTGTGTGTGGAGAGGCTTTGCTGAGCCTCTTCTTGCTACAGCAGAGGGTGTGCCTGGGATATTTGGAGAGGGAGGGCTGCCTGGGGAAGGCTGTGGCATCCTGACATCACCCCTGTGGTCTTTTAAAAATCAATCTGTGCCATTGCTGCTGTGCCCTGGAGCTGTCCCTGAAAGCTGATGGAATTGGTCTGTGAATTTCAGTGAATTTTCCCCTGGCAGCAGAGAACCACCCAGTAAGGCTCAGAGGCACTAAAAGGTGCAGCTGGGAATCTGTAGTTGAGCCATGGGAAGCTCAGGTTGCAGATGCTTCAGATTTGGTTGACACTTCTCAGTAATCACCTGATTCTGAAAAGGTTCCTGGGTTGTTATTGCTGTGAATTTAGCATGGTCAGCAAACATTTCTGAGCAGCCTGACAAGTGATTGTATCTCCCCTGTGCTCTTAGGTAAAGAGTCAGGGATGGGGGAGATTCTTTGTTTTCATGGGTAAATTACAGAAAAATCTTAGGGATCTTTTAAAAAACTCTCAGATCTTGGATGCTCCCATAGAGAGGAGCCCAAATGTTGGAATGCACAAGTTCCTACAAACAGGACTTCTCCAAAGTGGATGCATTTGGGTATCCAGAATTACTTGTCATGAGGAAAGTCTCAGCTGTAGATGTGCCAGAAGATTTTTCATGTCTTTATGCCCAGTTCAGTTGGATTTTGTGAGATGGAGCAGGTCTGAGTGCACTTACAGAGCTGATAGTGCATGAAGGAAAGAGTGTCTCAAGTGATCCATTGGGTATTGTAATGTCAAGAGAAAATAGTGGCTCATCTGTCTCCAATCTTCTGTGAAGCAGACAGAGAGCCAGACTGTAGCTCTTGAAGGACAGTGGATGTTGAACCTCATACACCAGCCATCTCTTATGACTGCTGAATTGTACTCCAGTGAAATTAAAAATTGAGAAAAATAGTCTTTGGGCAGAGATTCACTGTTTTTTCTGTAGTTCCATCAGCTTTCAAGTACAGCTCTTGAGGTGGAGGTCTCACACCATCTTCACACTGGCAGAGTGGCTCTCTTCAGAGCAACATTATCTGGTGGCTTTTGAGTCTCCTGGGTTTAGGCTTTGTTCAGTTTGGACAAAGGTTTTTTTTCTGTTCTGTTACTTTATTTCAGAAAGTAAAGCCAAGTTCTGCCAATCTGGGTTTCAGACAAGAGGGTTTTCTGACAGTTCCAACATGAGAATTGATTTCCTTGGTCCTTGAGGAAGAATATCCCAGTGCACACCCCGATGCACGCTTTAACCTGTTTCAAGGGGACAATAATAAACTAAATCTGATGTGCTATAGCTTTTTATTTTACCACAAAACAAAGCACAGGAGAGGTTAAAGGGAAGGTATTAGGGGCAAGGTAACAAGGCAGAGATAGCCCCAGGGACTGTGTTGAATTCTAGAGAACATGCTTCATATGCATGTGTTGTTTCAGAGGGTCTTCATCTCTCTGTTCCTGTTTTGTCTCTTGATGTACCCTGTGCTGCCTCCTGTTGTTACCTCACGTAGTTAAAAATCTGACTGGAGATGTAGTTAAAAAAGCTGGAGATGCTTCTAAAGCAGAGTTGTCTCCTCTTAAGTGACACTTGACAGGTCAAGTTGAGCTTTTTTTTTTTTTTGATTGTGGGCTTTTTCTGGTTTTAGTTTGCTGTTTGGAATGTCAGCCTGCCCTCTCAGAGAGCAGGTGTATTCAGGTTCCCAAATCAACCTGCTGCAAACATATGTGCATAAAATGAAGTTTCTTTGTGATGCCTGTAGCAGCAGGCAGCTCAGCAGCTCTGTACTTTTGGGGAAGGATGGGGCCACCTGACCTGGCTGCCTACAAAAGCCAGAGGGCATTTTCTGGTTTCATGCATATTCCTGCAGCTGGTGCATGAGAAAAGAGGATGTTTGCCCTCCTGCTTGGATAGAAAACTGCCTAATGGAAGAAACAAGAGGATGAGTTGCATTTGGAGAAACATCTCATGCATACCCAAACCCCACTCTATGGAATAACTGGACTGCAGAAGCAAAGGTTTCAGGTGTTTTTTGACCTTTGGAGGCTCTTTTCAGACCACAGGGGAGCTCTTTTCCAGTTTCCTTAGTGCTCCAGTGGAGTGGTACCTAAAGGCAGGTTGAGTGGCAGAATAAAGGGCCCATTCCTATTTCCCAGACTGATCACTGCCTGGCTTGAATGTGATGTTTTCATTAGTAGCTGAAACATAGTCCCATTTGGTTAGGGAGCTGCTTAATAGGGGAAAACAATCCTGGAACAAAAGCATTTGGCTTCCACTGGAATCCATTGAAGCCTAATTATGATGCCAAGTTAGAGGGATCCAGCAGCACTGAAGTGATGCCCCCAGACACTGTGTGTGTCAGTAAACACAGGTAATTGTGCTTATGCAAATAAAATGCAGCATAATCAGCTCCTGAAATTGAGAAAAAGAGGAAAAAATTGAAAAAGAGGAGAAACCATCAAGGGTGGGCTCTGAAAACATCCACTGCATACCTGTGCATGTGGGACCCTGCTGACAGCAGCAGCAGTTGTACTGTCTGCTTGGTTTTCACACCAGTTCACCCTCTATTTTTATTCCTTTGTATTTTTCCCCTCCCCCTCAATGCTTAGAAATGTGAAAGATGAAAGAACAGGTGGAAGAACAGTACCTGAGTTGAGCTGCTCTGCAGCTGCTGGGCCATGGGAGCAGCAGGAAGGAAGAGCTCTCCTTGCTCAGAGGAGGTTGCTGGTGTGCCCAGGCTCTTGAGGTTTCTGGAAGTAGCTAAGAATCGAGTGGAGATGTGGGGTGTGAAGAGCATCAGGAAGCTTGGTAGAAGATACATAGCCCTCATTTGATCATATGGCAGAAGCTTGGGAGCAAATGCATCAGCCAGCAAAGGCATGAGACTTGTCATCTCCCAGGTGTGGGTGGAGACGGGAGAAGTTTCCTGCTAGAAAAAGTGTTTCATAGACATGATTTTCTTTTTTATTTACAAAGCAGTTGAGAACTCTCTGAACAGGTAGAAGGGCAATATTACCAGTGAAATACTACATTTTAGGAACCATGTTCTGTCATTTAATAAGTGCACCTGGTTAAGGCAGTTTGGTAATTCAAGGGGAACTTGTCTCTCCTGCTTTTCACCACTGTCTGACGGACCTGAAGTTTCCTTTCCCTTGCCATAAAACCCTTTATGGGATGAAGCTATCCTGCACCCTGGATTGTTGTTGGGCTCCCTTCAGCATTTGGGCAGCCAGCACTCATTTCCAGACTGTGCTGTGGCTCACAGTTAGTGGAAGTAGAGGTCTTCTGCATGTTTGAAGTATTTATTACTTTATAGTGGAAGAGCATTTCTTAATTTTGTCAGCAGCATTTTTATGTTTTTGCCTTTTTCATTTACTCAGCCTGGTTCCGTTTCATTTGAGTCTCCTATAGAAACCCCTTCCACCTTCCCAAAACTTCCAGTTCCCTGTTGTGCAGGCAACAGCAAAGCTCTGCTATGAGAGGGTGTCAGTGTGCTTGTGATAATTGTAGCTTGTTGCATGACAACTAACCTTTTAATGTGGAAACACTGCCTAGGCTTCAGTTGTCACATTAATGCTTTGTTTTGTGTTTTCCAGCTGTATATCCAGCATTGCCTTTTGTTCAGTTCTGTCTGGTGTTTTTGTGTGTTTAAAGTATAAATCTTTTAACCCAGTTTTGTTTTTTTTTCTTTTTCTTCATGGTTTTAATTGATTTGCAGTTCTTTAGAAGAGAAGTGTCTTGGGGATTAGGGTGGCTTAGTGCAAGTTAGACATGGGTGGGCAGCATCCATTATTCTGGGATTTTTGTGATGGGAATTGCTGCTGCAAAGAAAGCCCAGAGGTTTTCACCCTTTTACTGCTTCCTGTACCATTCCTTGTCTTGGCTCTGGGACTCCTGATGGCTCTTTATTGATTATGCTCAGAAAATACCCCTCAGAAAGGCACCTCTTACTAAGTGACTGCAGTTGTGGCTCAAGGAACAGGCAGCATGTTGCCAGACAGGAATTATCCATATGCAAAGCCCTGCTTCCACAGCTGAGGAAAAGCAGCAAACCTCGTGTGCTTGGATGCAGAGCACCAACTTCAATAAACCCATTACAGAGAAGGGAGCTTCATGCCTTCCCTTCCCTGGTTGTGTTTATCACCCAGCCATACCATTCTGTGTCTCCAAACTGATTCTGTATCCCTGGCTGGAATTTATGCCCCCAGCCTCAAAGCAGGAAAACATTCTGGAAATGCCATTGTATCTGCACACTTGGACATGAGTTTGGGGTTCACAATCCTGTGCTGAGCATCCTCACTGCTGCCCAGCATCCTCTTGCTGGGCCCAGGTGACTTGCTGGTGGAGGGCTGGTGTTCTGGGTTTGTTTTCTTTCACTCATTTTCTAGGTCTTTTTGTCTCTTCTCTCTGGTTGTGGTGACAGGCACGATCCGTAAGGCTCAGAACCTTCTGAAACAGTACTCTCAGCATGGTCTAGATGGGAAAAAGGGGGCCTCTAACCTCATTCCTATGGAAGGTAATCACACCTCAAGCTACTTCACCCTTGACTTTCTCTGTGTATCAGCCTTGTTTTCCCAGGTGGAGCTTCCATTACTTCAGTGCTTGGTGGACAGCATTGGATTGGGGAACCAAGCAGATGCTGGAGGGCCAAATTATTTTTGTCTTATTTATCTATTTATTCAGAATTTACTATCTGAATTTCAGCATCTCCAAAAGCATGAGTAGAGTTGGAGAGGAATGTTACCTTAACACTGACCCACCACAGCCACCTGGGTAATGGAAGCTCTGCTCACACCTGCTTGTGGTGTTCCTCTTCTCTTTACTTTTTGCCTGGACTTTGACACATTCAGTTTCCTAGTGACCTTTCCAAACCTGGTGCTGAAGTGTTTGACCACAGGTATCTCAGTGCGTTGTGCCTGTACATCATCTCTGTGCAGAGCTGCCAAAATGGTTGTCTCCTGTTTTCTGACCTCCTCTGCTCCTAGAGGTTGTGCCAGATAAGGGAGAAGATGCTTCAAAGAATCTCTAAGACATTCCTGCCTCCTGCTCTGAATCCATCCTAAGCAGGTCTCTTCAGCACCTCTGCTACAGCCTGCTAAACCCCCCAGATGGTAACTAACATCACTCACGTGGGGGAAGATCCTGCTGAGCAGGAAAGGCCCTTTGAGTTTGGATTTTTAATGGTTGTGCATAAAAATTGGACTCTGATGCCTGAAATTCCATTCAGAACATATGACAGGAGGTTCAAGGGACTCATGTGGTCCAAGAAACAACTTCACTCACACTTCTCATCAGGTTTCAAGGGGTTGCTATCGCTGTATAGCCCAACAAAAGGATTTGGTCAGGAAGCATTCCTGGGACAGTAGGGAAAAAGATGTCCACCAGATCAAATAAGCTAGGCTTGAAGCAGCTTCCAGCCAGAGTGAGAATCCTTGCTGTGACCACCCTGGATAAATTGCACCTTCTGTTTGTGCCAGCTGCCATCTCACTAGGTCATGAGCATGACTTACGCGTTAAGCACCTTTCCGATGCCCTGAGTGACAAGCACGGGCCAGCTGCAGGTAAGTACCAGGTTGGCAGTGGGAACCAGCTGGTTCCCAGTGTGTTCCACTGCTGTGGTGTAGCCAGGGCTGTTTCTCTCCGTGGGCAGTCCTGAAGCATGAGCCTCCTCTGGTTAAGAAGCTCTGACTCTTCTCAGTAGAATTCACTTCTAGTAATCACCCTCCCTGCCAAGCCCTCAGACAAGGAATCCAACTTTGTCCAACCAAAGGTCACCATGCTGAGGGACATTTTCCTGTGGGTGGCTGCTGGCCTGTTGGGTGTTGAAGCAAAGCAAGCAGGAAAGCACAGCACACACTGCAGTACACCACTGCACCACAGGCAGTCCGTGTGTCCTCTGCTGACCAAACTTCTGAAATATCAACCTGAGAGACCTGTCAGCATAAGGAAGAATTGGTTCTTTTTCCATCAAAAGTCTCTTGGAGGAGAGAAGCAGCAGCCTGTAGCTTAGAGAAAGCCTCTCTGTGTCATTTTACTGTCTTGCAGGTTGGGGTCTGTCTGGCCTGCATGGTTGGTATGAGTTGGGGCTGGCCCTTTTATCACTTCTCATGCCTACCATGTAGATCTTTGATGGATCTTTGACCAAGACATTCATATTCTAGGACTCAGGTATTTGCATTTGTATGCAGCATTGTGTGGCAGATAACTCACCTAGCTGTGCTGATGTTCCTGCTTCATAGGATGTAAATGTTCATCAGCCTGGTTTTTATCTTGTTTCTGCAAGTGGGAAGAAGCTGCCTTCTATGACAGCTTTTATTTCCCAGAAATGTTGATGCCAAACGGCAGTTCTTCATCTGCATGATGGATGGAGATAAGGAATTCTAAAAATACAAGCAGTTGAATAATTCACCTCAGACCTTCCTGAGTTTAGTACTCTGTGTTCAAGCCCTTGATTAAATTTAGTCTGTATCCCAGAAGAGCTCCAAACTTCCCTTCTGTCATGAGGCTGGAAAGAGGTGGTGCCCCGGTGTGAATTTCCTGAACTGCGGGTGACTTTTCCTGCCTCCTGCAGGGTATTCAGAGATTCCCACACACAAACCCAGGGCAGGAGTGGTGAGAAGATAACTCTTGTTCTCACACATGGACGGGTGCAAAGCCAGAACCAGCTTTCCCAGAAGAACCTCATGCTCCTTGTGTAAACCAAAGGCATCTTGCCCTTGCAGGGAGGGACGACGTCTTTGACATTGAGATCGACGCATACATCCACTGTGTCAGTGCCTTTGTCAAACTGGCCCAGAGTGAATACCAGCTCCTGACAGAAATTGTCCCAGAGCACCACCAGAAGAAGACCTTTGATTCTCTCATTCAGGTCAGTTGAGCCTCATTGTTGTAAAAGATGCTGGCTTGTCCTCCAGGACCTGTTGAGGGAACCAGGGCCTGCACAGAGCCTGGAAAACATGTGCTGAGTTTCTCACTGGTACCACAAATTACACATCAGCCAGATGATCTGGAATGGGTGTCCTGCATTGAGCCCCTTGTGCTGCCTGGGCAGAAGCCCTGTTCCTTCCTTGTAAGTCTCTGGCTTTGTTGCAGGAATCATTGGATAACTTGATCATGGAGGGTGATAACATTGTCTCAGCTGCCCGGAAAGCCATCATCCGACACGACTATTCAGCTGTGCTCACAATCTTCCCCATCCTGAAGCATCTCAAGCAGATGAAGCCAGAATTTGACCAGGTCTTGCAGGTAACTGTGATGGGATTGGAGAGGGTCATGTGGCTTGCACCTTATCTGGAGAACTTCTTGAAATGGATTATCACAGTCGCTTTGAACAAAGCCATGCTGCTTCTGTCTCCCAGTATGGACTGCAGTTACACAAATGCACCTTGATTCTTTCTGAGCTGGTGAGCCAGCAACTCAGCAGCTCTCAGCAGCAGCTCTTTCTAGTTCAAGTCCTGATTCCCATTGACCACCACGACATCTTCTCTTTCTGCCTGAAATGTGAATTTCATGTGTTGTTGATGGTGCTGTAAATATTCTTCTGGCATGTGGGGAGCTGAGAATGAGATGCTGGGCTGGAGAATGAGGGAGGGTAGGTGCTGGGTGGAAGTTCAGATACTATTTGTTTTCCTTCTCTGATCTATTGTGGAACTATTCCAGGGAACTGCAGCAGGCACTAAGAACAAACTGCCAGGGCTGATCACTTCCATGGAGACCACTGGTGCAAAAGCACTGGAAGAGTTTGCAGACAACATTAAGGTAGGATTTTCCTCAGTGGTCTCTGATCAGGCTTGGGAGAGGATTTTTTTGGAGCAGAACCCCTAGTTTAGCTTTCAGCTTTCCATGAGACCATGTAGTTTCTGACTGAAGCAGGAATTTGCTGGATTGCTTGGGACAGTCAAATACCAAATAATTGGTGCTGGTTTCAAACACAGAAGGCCTTTGCCTAAGATCCTTAACAGGCATACTACAAATAATTTGTCATGAGCATCCAGGCCTCTGCAGATATCAAGTCTATCTCAGAATTAATCCTATTTAAAAAGAAATGAAAATGGCTGCCTTAAAGTCATGTTAAGCTGTTCCTGTGGAAGGCAGACTTGGTGAATGGTAGATGAGCTGATGGTTCACATGCTGAACAGAGCCCTGAAGTTCTGAGCTGCTGGTGCCTGGCAGCTCTGGTTTCTGAGCACCAGGAGATGGCACTGTAAGAGCTGGGCCTGAGGGTATTGGGAGTGGCTGGATGAGGGAGCCTTTGGCTCACTTGTAGCAGCAGTTGTATTGTAGGTGTCTCCCCTTAATGCTCATCTTTTGTCTCTTTCTTCGCTTTTTAGAATGATCCAGACAAGGAATACAACATGCCAAAAGATGGGACAGTTCATGAACTTACCAGCAACGTATGTGATGATAATTTGAACCATCCTTTGTGGAAAACAGCTTCTGAAGGAGTTTTAAAAAGAGCAGTAGGGAAATTTCCTAAATTAAGGTGTCTTTGGCATTAACAATTACACAATTACCTGGTTTCCATGGCAGGATGAGCTGGTGAGCCTTGCTCAGCCATGGCAGGACTGTGTGGGGAAAACCCAGCAGTTCAGAGGAGTGTAGTGATTTGTTTCTTGAATGCCTGTAAGTGTGGGGGGACAAGTGGTTCTTCATGATCCTTAATAGCAGAGCACAGGAGATATAATGCTGGTTGCTCCTAAATTCCATCCCTTGCTTCCAGGCCATCCTTTTCCTACAGCAATTACTGGATTTCCAGGAGACAGCAGGTGCCATGCTGGCATCACAAGGTATGTACATGCATGGAGCTTGCTTGGGCATGCAGTTCCTTCCTCAAATTCTCTGGACATCTTCCCTGAAGTAACTAAGTCTCAACATGCATTGTGAGCTTGTTCTCCTCTTGTCCTTCACCCTGTGCTTTGTCTTGTCCTCCAATCTGCCTTGACTGCATAGTTGATTGTCTGGAGAACTACAAGGGATTCAGAGTTCCCTGCTGGCCTTCCACACTTGCTCCTGGCAAGTACAATGAGGATGGTGTTTACTGCTGGTGTGCTCTGAGAGAGGATTCCTGGGTCATTTAGCTCAAAGTCTGGCCCTGGCCTGGAGCTGTGTGACTGTGCTGGAGTGAGGGTGTCTGCTCCAGCTGGGCTCTGTGTGGTGAACAGCACCATCCTCTGCTCAGAGTACAACAGCAGCAGCAAGAGTCTCCTTAGCCTCAAGATATAGGCAAGCTGGGACTCTGGAGCCATTTGTGCATCCTATCAGAGGCAAATTTTAGTTCTGCTCTCCAGGTTGCTGAAGAGACTCACTGCAGAAATAAATGCATAGATCAGAAGCTGAGAGCTGCTTGTGTAGCAGGGTGCTGCTGCTTATCAGCTGGAGTGGGATTCTTGGTTTTGTGCAGAGCAGCAGCTCCAGGCTCTCCAGAGCTCTTGGCCTTGACAGAGCTTGTGCTTTCAAGGAGGTTGGAATAGAGCAGACTGGAGATTCCAGGGGCATAGGGCCCTGAGGAGGCACAGACTGGGATGGGTTAAAGAGACCATTTTGAAGCAGAGGTAGGAGGAAGCTTAGAGCTGCCTTCAGACTATTATCTGCAAAGTTCTGTTCGGAAATTTTTACTAAATCAACTCAAACTAAGATATTTCTGCTTTTGCCCCATCTCCTCTAGCCACTGCTTTGTGCCTTTTCCACTTGCAAGCTCAGTGTGCTCAGGCCCTTCTGGGCCTTGGCTCTCTCTCCTTGGCCAAAGAAGTGGTCTGAAATATTTCTTGGAACAATCAACTGTTTCCCATGTTGTCCCCTGAATGGTGATGTCAGCACTCTTTGGAAGCCTTGACATGTTGTCTTGCAGTGAGATCTGTCTTAGCAGATTAAAAAGTCAGTGTAGATTTGAGGTAGCTTTGCCTTGAAAGCAGGTTTGGACTGATTTGGAACGAGGTGTTGTGCTAAATACAACCAATGACAATGCAAACAATGTCTCCAGCAGGGGAATGAGTTTGGATTCTGCCTTTCCTCTGTGATCTCCATTCCATTTGTGGCCTTGGAGGGACTCCTGCCTGCTCTCCTGTGCACCTGCCTGTGGCTGCTCTGTGTTAATATCTGCTTTGTTCTCAAAGGAATGGTGGTCTCTAACCTGTCTTTTTGCACTTTTGCGTTTCTTTTTCTCTCTCATCCCTCCCCTTTTCTCTCTGCTCTGCTTAATTTCGGTAGTTCTTGGGGACACATACAATATTCCTTTAGATCCCAGAGGTAAGCAAACTTACCCACACCTACCTGTTTATATTCCCTTGGACTCTGGTGATATATGTTAATTCTTTGTCCTCCAGCAGTTATAAATAAATTAATGCATAATTGAAAAGGGGAAAAAGGGGAGGGTAAGTAATCCTTGCCAGTGGGCCAGAGAGAATAGGGAGGGCTTTTCAGCAGCAGACAATGAGGGATGCCACAAGAGCTGAAACAGGCTCAAGACACTCTGATGGCACTGACTCTCTTTGGCACAGGTAGCAGATTGGCCCAGCTAGTGTCGTGCTTTATCCCATGTGCACTCAGCTCCTTATTGTCCAGCTCCCAGCAACAGGAGCCTCGAGGCCTTTCCCATGGGGTGCTGCTGAACTCGGACCACCCGAGCTAGGCTTGGCTGCCAAACTCTCTGGAGGGGGCAGGAGGAGGTGGCCACCCCACGTGTCTTGTGGGCCCCATGCCCAAAAGCCCTCGAGGGCAGAAAGGCATCTCCAGACGAGCATGTGCCAGCCTGGAGTCACTGCTGCCTGTAGGGGCAGCCTCCAATGTTGGCACAGTCCCTCCGAGAGCCAGGCAGGCCCTGTCAGCAACCATGGGGATGGCTGAAGCTTCCCAGAACCCTTCTGCTAGTTTCAATTACTGTTGTGTGCTTGCTGTTAACAGCTCCAGCTCATTGTTCTCTGATTGCCAGTTTCTAGTGCTTACTGACCCTTTTCAGATTGGGGGAAAGGGTGGGGGGAGGAGGAGTTTAATGACTCTCTTTTTGATCAAAAGGATATTCCCTGAGCACCTGGAAGGAAAGGAGAGATTTCTGCTGGGGTGCTCTGCACTTGATGCAGACACATGGACTGAGGGTGCAGAGCTCTTGCCCCCTCACCCTGGATGAGCTGCTGTCAGTGGGCTCTGAAGCCAGAGCTGATTTCACTGTGCTAATTCCTTAGCAACAGGGATGAGGCTTGTTGGAATAGAGGCAGGCTGGCCATACAACCCCCCTCTTCCCAGGGCATGTTAACTGGCCTAAGACTTTCCTTTTCAGAGACCAGCTCCTCAGCCAGTAGCTACAGCTCAGAGTTCAGCAGGCGACTGCTGAGCACCTACATATGTGAGTACCCTGCACACCTTTGATGCCTTAGGATCTTAGCTTTTGTATTTTCCATGTATTTGTAATCCTGCAATTCTTCAGTGTATAACTCTAAGCACCATATAGAGTGTTAGCTATTGCTTTCTCATTTTGGTCAGATAAAATAATTCCTCTCTAGGCCTGAGAATCAGGGACACTTCACAGTCTCAGGCCCTGAGAAATGTAAACAAAAGTGAGTTAGGGGGGAGCAAACTTGGGGTAAATGACTTCATTAGCTGAAACTGTAATTGGAAGATTAACCCCCAATATGCAAATAGACCAAACTTACAAAAGTGTGAAAACCCATGATCTGCTGTCCATCTTTGGGTGTAGCCCCGGGGGATTTTCATCTGCCCAAAATGTGCCTGAAGGCCCTTCAATAAATATAACTGCATTTTATTATTTTAACTTTGTCTAGCCTCTGTTTTTAGGTAACCTCTAGAAGGCATCACTTTCCTGCTTCTGCCCCATGAGCACACCTTCACTGGGCTCATTCCTGGATGAAGAGCACAGGCTGTGTCTCTTCTCCACTGATCTTTCCACATTTGAGCTGGAGTCTGATGGGAGGGATGAAAAAAGGGTCAAACTGGGAGTTTGATTGTTAGAGAGTGTGACAGGACAAAGCACAGTGCAGGAGCTTGCTGTGCTGCAGAGCTGTTCCCTTAAACCATTGTCACCTTCAAGCCATGAAGGCTCCCAGCTGCCAGAGGGGAGTTTAAGGAAGTGAAATTGGTATTTCCCTTTCTGTTACAACAGAGATCAGGTCCTTTAGCTTCTGAGACCTGAGCTTGTGTTATGACAAGTTCTGGGAGTTCCTCTGAACCCAAAGTGTACCTCCATTGCCAAGGCATGGAAGGCAGTAGTTTGTAAAGTGGCTCTGATGACTTGCTGAAGAAAAATCTGTGTAAGGACCGTTAAATACATGTGATTGTAGCCTTTGTATGGGCAGTCAGGTCTGTGCTTTTCACTTTGCTATGGGCCCACAGCTTGATTTGCTTTGTCAAAAATAAGAAGTCTCAGTGCAAAACTTCTTGTTCTGTGTTTTTCCCTCTTTAAGGCAAAGTTCTGGGCAACCTGCAGCTCAACCTGCTTAGCAAATCCAAGGTTTATGAAGACCCAGCTTTGAGTGCCATTTTTCTGCATAATAACTACAACTACATTCTGAAATCTCTGGAGAAGTAAGTGTGTGTCTTGAGTGAATCTCCCTCAAGTCCAAGGCTGATGGGATGGTTTTGGAGCAGAGCTCTGTATTGAGAGCATTTACTTGCCAGCCTGTCTCATATCTGCTTTTTCTTCCATCCTTGAAACTGCCTCTTTGAAGGTTTTGCAGTATTATGAACATCACATTACCTGAGAGTAGAAGATAAAAGCATTAGGAAATGCCTTAGGTTTTAGAGAATCCTTTGATCTTGGGAGGATTGAGGATGTGGCTTTGGAGAGTAACTTGGACTTGCTTCTGTCTCCCAGTTTGCACATTTCAAGGAACATTTTATTTTGAAGGGCTGAAAGGAATTTGTTGATGGGGGGGTTGAAACGCTGCCATCCTGAGAAGAGCCCAGAGAGCAACTGGCTCAGGGGCTTCCTCAGGTTTCCTGCTCTTCCAGGTCTGAGCTAATCCAGCTGGTGGCTGTGACACAGAAAACAGCTGAGAGGTCCTACCGGGAGCTCATTGAGCAGCAGATCCAGACCTACCAGCGCAGGTCAGTGACATCCTCTGCCTCTCCCTTGCTTTTGTCACTTTGGGAGCTCCTTGGGAGCCAGTGCTGCTGGAGCAGTGGGAGAAATGCACCTAAACCAGAAACTTGCCTAAAACCAAAGCAGAATATTTTTGGTTTCCAAGCGATTAATCCAACTTGGGAGGGGCTCACTGTGGGGAGGGGCTCACTGTGGGGAGGGGCTCACTGTGGGGAGGGGTCACTGTGGGAAGTTTTGAGGTGTGTATTGTCTGAGTTGGCCCTTGGGTCACAGAGGTGCTCTGGTAAAGGTGGGAATAACTTTCTTTCTCTCCATCTCATTGCACATGCAGCTGGTTGAAGGTGACAGATTACATCTTGGAGAGAAACCTGCCTGTCTTTCAGCCAGGAGTGAAGGTGAGAGGATGGGCAAGGATAGGCTTGGCATGACAGAAGTTGCCGGAAACATCATCTCCTTTGTCATAAAAAATTCTCAGAAGCCTTCTTTATACCTCATGCCAATATCACTCTCCAGAGTGAACACTGGCTGGCACAAGTGGTCAGCAGCAGTGCCTTCTGATCTCCCCTGCCCTAGATTCAATCCAAGTCTTTTAATGTCTGCTTCCATTCTTACATCTGCACCTGAGCAGATGCCTCTAGTTTGGATTTTCAAAACCCTGAGACCTTCCCTTGGAAATGGCTGGAAGCATGAAGAAGTCTATTTTATGTCTGTTCTGGCTGAAAATTATCCTTGTTAAACCCACTTCAGCTGAGTGTAGGGTGTGCTGCTCTCTGTATCTCTCCCCTCACTGCTGTAAGAGAGGGAATCCAAACCAAGTACTGGATATTGCTTAGGTTGGATGGGGAGTCGTGGGCAAACATTGGTGCTGGGTATTTATTTCTGGAGATGAAATAAGATCTTTTCCCTCCTTGTTGCAGCTCAAGGACAAGGAGAGGCAGATGATAAAGGAACGTTTTAAGGTAAGGAGGTGTTGGATGCTGTCAGAACATCCCTGGTTGATTGGGACACACAGATCTGCCTGAGGGGACCTCTTGGTGATCAGCAGGGCTGAGAAGGAGCATCAGACTCTGAGAAGATGTGATTGCAGATGGGATGTTCACTGAGTTTCCCTTTGGACAGGGTTTTAATGATGGGCTGGAGGAGCTATGTAAGATCCAGAAGGCCTGGGCAATCCCTGACATGGAGCAACGGGACAAAATCCGCCGGGCACAGAAGACTATTGTGAAAGAGACCTATGGTGCCTTCTTGAACAGGTGAGACCTCTTGCAGCACTGTCCTCTTCTCTTTGGGTTTACTGAAGTCTTTGGGGCCTTGCATAGCCTGAGCAAGCCAGTTTTCTATTGTTCTGTCTTATCTTCTCTACTTTGCACACTCAGACGTCCCCAAGCTGACCTTGAGTATTTCAGATATCTGCTGTCACCTTGACTCCTTGGTCAGAGAGCACAAAGCCCTGAGCCAGCCATGGCTGTTCATGTAAAACTTGTGAGGCCAGTTGTAACCAGGTCACTTGCTCTGTACAGGATACTCTGTCACATTCGAGTGGGTTGTGCTGGAGTGGAGCTGATTTGTGCCAGGGGAGGGGCCAATGGGTCTCTTTGCTGTGTTCCAGTTGTTTGTCACCTGTTTTCTTTTGCAGATATGGCAACGTGCCCTTCACCAAGAACCCTGAGAAATACATCAAATACCAGGTTGACCAGGTGGGGGAGATGATCGAGAAGCTTTTTGACACATCAGCATAAATTTCCAGCTGTCGTGAATTCTCCAGCTGCCAAGTACAAGCCAGTGCTCTCTCAGCAACCCTTGGAACTCCCTTCCCTTCTCCCCTGCCCCATTGTGGTGGGCAGGGTGTTATACTTGTATTTATCAGATTTATAAACCTGTGGAAACACTAACTCCTGGCTGTCTTTGCTCTGGATCCATGGGATAAGGCAAAGTTTGCCCTGTGGGCTCCAATGTTGGCACATCCACCTCACCTGGGTTTGTGTTAAGGCCTTGAAGTGCAGCAGAAATGGGGAGTGTATTTAAAAACAAAAAAGAAAAATACATGACAAAGAAACCTGTATGGGTACAGCCCTTCTGTTAAGGGCAGGAGGCTGCGAGCTCCAGATGGTGCCACCTGCTTCTCTGATGGGTTTTGGGAATCTCAGTCCTGTAGGATCCCAAATTATTTTCACACTGTTAATCTCAACTGTTATTCAGTTCAGTGATGGGGCTAGATGCTGATTCTGGGGTTTGGGGGTACCTGGCAGGGCTGCAGCCCAATCATGTACAGGGATATTTTACCCCAAAACTGGACCTGTGTCAGTGCTCTGTTCCACGAGAGGCAGTGGCAGTGGAGTTATGGCAGGGCCTGGAGCTGTGACAGAGCAGTGGAAGCAAAGAGAGCTTCGTGGTGGCCTGGCTGCCACCTTATTACCTGAGGGCAGAGCAAGTGATTCCTATAGTGACTTCTATTCAGCACCTTCCTCCCATCCTTGTTTTTCTTTGTCTCCTATCTTCCTAAATCTGATGCATCTCTTCCCTGTAAGCAGCCAAGCCCATTCCCTCTGTTTAACCCACAGGCATCACATGAAGAGCAAGTGCTGCTCTCCCACGTGCCTTGGAGCAATCCTGGCAGGCTTTGATAGGGAGTTGGACTCTGACACTTTGCACCAAGGCTTTTCAGAGCATTGGAGCACCTGTGCTGTGGCTGTGATCTCTGGCCAGGCAGTTCCTGCTCCCCTCTCCCTCTTCTCTCCTGTCTGCTCCATTGTTTCCCTGTAACAATTGAAATACAGGGTTTCCATAGAGCGAGGAACACTCACAATAGCTGCTGCTTTGCAGTTTGAAGTAAATCCATTATTCACCTGAGCAGTGTTTACAGCAGTGTTTGCTGATTCCAATTAGCCCAGCAGTGGAAGAGCTGTTGGATGTTAGAACCTGGATGAGAGCACAGGTCCTGTTGTGGCAGAGCCAGCTGCCTTCCTGGGCTGTGCCTCCTCAGACAGATGTTATTCAGGTAGCTCCTGCCCTTTCCAAACCCCTGACCTTCTCTTCCTTAGCCTGGTGTAGCAAATGTCTGAAAAACAGCAGTTTTGACAGGCTCATCCAGCCCAGAGCTGGACCATGATGCGAGTTAAAGTCTTGACCCACTGCACCTGACTTTTTATGTGTCTGACCATGCAGGCTCACAGTGCCAACACAAGAGCACTCCCTGCAGAAACCTTCCTCCTGCTGTCAAATCTCAGATGTCTTTGGAAACCAGAGATCTTGTACTTGCTGTTTTTAATCTCTGACAGATCCAAGAGCCTCCGGAGGCCGGCAGGCGCCGGACAGTATTTTTATACATAAGCAAAGCTCTGCTCACTTGTGTATCATGCAGTGTTGAGTCTGCTGGATACACACCATGACATTCACCAGAAGGAGCTGGATTCCATCCTTCTGGATCTGTTTCTGACACTGCAGCCGTCTGATATGAATTTCTTTCTTGAGGAGGGTGTGTGGAGTTCATGCTGAGCTGTAAAACATGTTTTATTGCAGCTGAGCCCAGAGCAAGGCAATTCACCTGGAACGGTCACAGGGAAAGCCAGGAGAGGGGAGGGAGAGCTTTGCCTGCAGCTTTACTGGAGCACCTGAGCTTTAGTGTGCAGGAGCTAAAATCCTCCCTGAGCTGATGCTTTTGTGCCAATCAGAGCCCAAAGAAAATGCATGACATCGTTCAAGAGTCTGGGATGGGGCTACATCCTGCTCTCCAGAGGCTCTGGGAATGCCTCTGCATGACCCCCACCAAAAGAGGCCTTTCTGGGCTTTGCTGTTGCCCCAGGATAGCTGTACCAGACCAGGGCTGGGGGGCAGATGCAGCCAGAGATGGGATGCAAAATATCCTGGTCACTCCAGCACCAGTAGCTGACTGCATTATTTCTATCCCAGAGATGTCCTCGCTGCATCTGGAGGAAGGAATGGGGGTAAGAGGCTGAGGGGGCTGAGAGCTGGGCTTGGTGATATCTGTGCAGCGAGGAAGAACTGGAGGTAGTGATTCCATTTCTGCTGCTCCCAGGTAGGAATCAAGACCCTCATTTCCCTGAGTGAAAACTGAGCTAGCTGGTTCCTGATCCCTAAATCCAGCCTCACACTCAGCCTGGCTCTGAGCACTGTCTGCTTCTCCCCTGCACAGGGAATGAATGTGGGGAGCCATACCTGCTCTGGGAGCAGCAGCATGATTTTTTCTTGAGCCATCCTTTCCTCAGGGTGGGAGTGAGGGAGCCTCCAGGCTGAACTCGTGTCCAGCCCTGTGCAGTGCCAGGGGAGGGCTCCGTGTGCTCCTTGGCTTTTTATGGTAAGGAATGTGTTTGCAACACGTTAATTAAGAGCGACCATGGCAGCCAGCACAGTCTGACCCTCTCACAGCTGAGCCCTTCACACCCCTTTAAGAGCTGACAAGGGAGCCTGGAGTCATGCTGAGGCCACAGATGGGGCTGAAGCTCCTTCCCTGCCCCTCTGCTTTCCCCAAGCAGGGGGGTTTGACACCCTTCCCTCACCTCCTGTTCTGCCCTGACACAGGGAAGTTGTCTCTAATTTCCAAGGTTTTGGGGCTAGAACCCCATTTCTCCATTTATTTTTCAGCTGCCCACATGCTGGGGGCTGTGCCAGGGTCTGGGGGTGCTGCCTGCTGTCTCCTCAGACTGGGGAGCAAATTTGGTAGGGTAAGTACTTGAAAACAAACCCACAAACCAAAATAACTTCTCTAACCCTAGTGATAAATCTGTGTGGAAAGCTCACTGGAAAGCTCACACGAACTGAGGTTTCAGCCAAGTGTCCCTCATCTCTCTGCCCACTCTTGGGCTTGATGGAAGCTCAGTTTAGCCTATTCATTTTTCACTTCCAGTTAAATGTGCTTTTATTAAATTTTAACTGAAACATAGGAACTTGTAGTGCTCTTAATTTAAGATAAAACCTCCCAAGGGAATGAACCAGGAGCTCATTTCTCTCAGCTGTGAGCATGCTGAGTGTCACCAGAGCCTGATGCTCTTGTCTTTTCCATCTGGGCCTGATATGCTCTGTTATTTGAGGGAGAAAGTAGCTTCCCAATATGGTTTTGTGTTGGCAGCAAAACCTTATGTTTGCCCTTGGAGAGCTCATCAAGGCATGGGCTGGGTGTGAGTGCAATGGTTTCCTCCTCAGATGAGCAGGGACAGTATTAGATAAGCTGGAGGGGACTTTTTTCTCTAATTTTGTATTTGCTGTAAACTGTGTAATGATCTGGCTCAGGCTTCACTCTTACAGCCTGCAGACAAGTGAGACCCAGTGGATGGGTGGGGATCCATAAAATGAGGAGGGGGGCTGGATGTGTCACAACACAAACCCTTGACCTTGTGAAAGCCCTGGCCTTGCTGTCTGACCATCACCAAGCTCCTCTCTGCTCCTTGAGAGGCTGAGAGCAGCCATGTGAGCCATGGGCATGTCAGAGGGGATTTGGGGGTGCTGGAGGCAGCAGTGAGGTGCAGCCCCCCAGGCTCTGCAGAGCCTGCCCCCAGCCTGCTGTCATCCTTTGGGACCTCATTGCTGAAGAGTGACCAAAAATAAGCAGGTGTCAGTGGTGCCCACGGGGATATTGCACTCCCTGCCATGCTAGCACAGGGACCTGTGCCCTTGGACAGTGCAGAGGTGGTGGGCCAACATATCCATCCCCGAGGTGAACTGATAACTGTCCAGGAGAGTAGATAAACCCCTCAGTGTGTGTGGGATCCACTGAAGTCAGATCCTGTGGCTCTCTGAGCAGAGGTAGGTGAGGGCATAAGGAAAGCAAAGGCTTTTAGCTGTGTTTGTGCAGCTGCTTCAATGTTTTCCCTGGCTGTGAAAGGGAGATAAATGCAGATGTAATTAATGGAGCTGCTTATACGCTGCCCTCTGTGACTTATGCTGGGAACAGGACTAGACTAAATATCACCATTACTGATAGGAGGAGGTGGCCAATTTATGGTCCTCTGTGGGGAGAGGAAGATCTGGTTATAGTAACACTCAGCAAGGAAAAAGAAATGTTTTACAGTCAAAAGCTTCTTAAGAAATAAAGGCCAGGCACTGGGACTGGGTGGAGGAGGGCTGTGTCAGGACCAGAGCCCCAGGGTCCTGGACAGAAACACCCATCCCTGTCCTGGGGAGCTCTGGCGTGGGCATTCACAACAGTGAAATCCATGGAGACAGAGCCTCTGTAATGGCAGTTCATAGAGACCTGACCTTCATGGGGGCCGTTGGGGTGCACACCTGGGAATTGTAGGGGTGCACAGCACAGCTCCTCCCAGCTCCCCTGCACTTCTGCCACCACCTCTGCCACGGGGTTTCCAAAAGGGTTACTTGATCCTAGTCCACTGATGCTCTTCTGGTAAAGAAATGGAAGGTCTTCACTTAAAGCCCTTGGCTAGTGGCAGTCCCGGGGCTCAGGCACCCGTGGAACTTTTGCAGGGTTAAGAGGTGGGAGTGTGAATCACAGCAGCCTCTTGTGGGCAGCTGCACTCAGTGGGTGCAGTGACATTCCTGTGCTGCACTGCCCCTCTCCAGGGATGTGCTCGGGCATCACACACATCCTCCACTCCCCCTCAGCTTCCCTGAAGCCAGCAGGTCCCACCACCCCCCAGCCTCTCCTCTGCTGCAGCCCTGGGGCTTCTCAAAAGGAGCTGGACATGGCAGGTGCAATGGAGGGGCTTTATTGAGGCTTCCTCAGTTTGCTGGGCACCCCCAGCTCTCATACAGCCCTGACTGTCCTGCCTCAGGGAAGCAGTGTCAGTGCCCTGCTTGTCTCCATCAGCAGCTCACCTGCTTGAGATGCTGAGCAGTCCCCAGGCTGTCCAAAGGCATTAAAATCCTTCCCCTACCATGGGTCCATGGCTGGCAAACGACCTCCCTCCCTTTGGTCCTTCTGTGCTTTGCTCCTGGATTTTCCTACCTGAGCTGGGTTTGTGCCCAGCGCTGCCCTGGGATGCAGCTCCTAAACCAGGACACAAACAAACCAAGACTTTCCAAATGTCCCTAAAAGTGCACCCACTAACTCCAGATGCTGTGCCAGTTGGAGCGGACAGAGCTTTTCAAAGGCTCTGGGTGTAGATGCAACAGGGAGGAAGTCCATCCATGACAGAGGCACAGGTGTTTTCACATGGCAGTGGATTTTTGGGTTTGATCTCTCTGCTCTCAGCAAGTGCTTGGTGGAAGCAAATCCTGTCCTTGGTTGGTTCCTGGCTGAGTTTGTATCAGCAGCATCACGGTTATGATACCTGGATGCATTGAATGAAAAGGGTTCAACTGGACCCATTTCAACCTAAAACATAGCCTGGCCCCAGGCCTGTGATGCTGCAGGAAGTTGCAAAGCCGTGGGGTGGGAGGAAGCTCTGCTAGCTGACATTGAAGGTGACAGAGAAGCCATCTGCTCTCTGCTGCTGTCCCACCAGCTCTGCCTCCCCCCAGGGCTGTGCAGGGACCCTGCAGCGTGCAGCACAGCGTCCAGATAGGGATTCACTCAGCTGGGTCACCTCACTGAGCTCTGCCTCCAGCGTGCTGACCGTGTTGGCAGCCTGGGCCACGTGCACCCTGTGTGCTGCCTTCTTGTGCAGGAGGCAGCTGAAGATCTTCTTGAAGCCCTTGCGGAAGTGTTTGGAGACCAGGGCATAGACAATGGGGTTCACACAGGAGTTGGCGTAGGAGATGACGTGCGAGAGGATGCGGAGCACGTACGTGGAGTGGTTGAGGGGGAAGTACCCAAACCACACGCAGAGGATGATCAGGTGATGGGGCAGCCAGCAGAGGCAGAACAGGACGGCGACGATGATGATCATCCTGGTGACCTTCCTCTTGGCCTTCTTGGACTCTGACATGTCTTGGAGAGGGTCCACAGACCGCCACAGGTAGCGAATAGTCCGCACGTAAGTGAGGCTCAGGATGAGCACGGGGATGATGTAGCTGAAGATGAAGGTGCAGATGTCCATGATCTTGCGCTGGGAGATCTCCCAGATGGGGTGGCAGACAGTCAGGTTGGCCAGCTGGAACTCCTGGTAGTAGCTGAGGTAAGGGCCCGAGAAGATGAAGGAGAGCCCCCAGATGAGGCAAATGGCAAGGAGGGCATTCCTGGGTGTCCTCAACTCCCTGGAGTGCAGGGGGTATCGTATGGCCAAATACCTGCACAGAAAAGGGAGAGGGACACGGCTGAAGTCCTGGGGAGGGCACAGAGACAGCATCACCAGGAGCAGATTAGAGAGAGGGCAGAAATGATGGATTTGAGCTTTTCCAAGCTTTCCAAGGAAGTTAGTCACTCAACTGATTCCCTGGTGCTTCTCTGGAACCCTGTGCAGCACAAAGGATTGAGGAAGATTCTCTCCCTGACCCTGTCCTGTCACACTCTGCTCTTAGCAGTGGTTGTGGGGACAATGGGGATAGTCCCATTCTGTCCCTCCCCTAATCCAGCAGACCTTCACTTGACCATCACTGTCTGGCACAAGTGATTGGAGCAGTGAGGATACAAACGCAGGAGCAAGTGCCCAGGATCCCCAGACATTCCTTGTACTGACACACGCGAGAGCACATCATCCCTTTTCAGTTCTGTAATTAGCTGATCCCTTAATTGCACCCAGATCTGATGTTGTGCAAGCCCTCCCTTGCTCTTCCCTCTGTTCTGTGGGATACAGGTGGAGAGGCAGCCCCTGGTTATGTTTTAGCTCCTGTGGGTGCTGTGTTAGGATGGCAGGACACATCCAGCCGGGCTCTAGGGCCACCCAGGGGACTGGCATATTGATTTTCCACATCCCATCTTGCAGGTTTTTGGGCACTGAGTGGAGCAGCACCAGGAGCTCCTGGCTTCTCCCTTGCTGCAGGGTGACAATTCACCCTTGCAGAGGCACGGACTGAGGTAAAGCACAGGCAGGAGCAACAGGCTTCCCAGGGAAACCCACCCTGGAATGGGCTGAGATAATCACTGGGACACAGGACAGCACCAGGACAGAAAGGGGCTTTTTGCTAGTAGAAGGGGAGGGTGGGAAAATTAGTGTCTCAGCTCAAACAGCACAGTGGTTTTTTCTCCTCAAGGTCTGCCTCCTTTGCTGGGGGCTGTTGCGAGGGTAGGGGCTCTCTCTGTGCATTCCAGGAAGAGCCAGAGCTGCACAGGGACTGAGATTTGCTTCTTTCTCATTTTTCATCCCCACTTCACTGCCAGGGCTGGTGGACAAATCCAAGTCCTATGGCTTCAGGCACTGGGGACAGGGATCCCTACCCAGCCCTCTGCAGGCCCTCATACTGGGTGGTTGCATTTCTTTGCAGACATCAACAGGGAAATGCTCCTTGATTCCCCCAGGAGCCCCGGGAGATCAAAGGGAACAGGATTTGGCTTCAGGGGATTTTGTCCCTTCTCTGCCCTGATGAGATGCAGAGAAAGGGGAACCTCAGGGTGCAAGGACACACCACCCCCCATCTATTTCCTACCTGTCGAGGGAGACGGTGGTCAGGGTGAAGCTGCTGGCATACATGGTGAGGTAGATGAAGAAGTGAACAGCCTTGCACATGAAAGGCCCAAACACCCATCCCTCCAGGGTGTAGATGGTGGCTTGAAAGGGGACGCAGAAGAGGATGAAGCAGAGGTCAGCCACTCCCAGGTTGAGGATGAAGAGGTTGGTTGTGTTCTTCACTTGCCCATTGTGCAGCAGCACGGCCAGGACCAGGCTGTTGCCCACCGTGCCCACGAGGAAGATGATGAGGTACACAAGGGGGATGATCACAGACTCGGGCTGCCAGCCCCCCCCGGAGCCCACCAGCGAACCGTTCATGGCCGGGAGTGCACGGACAGGGACTAGAGGGGGGAGTGTGCGTGGAGAAGGCACTGGGGGGACACACAGGGTGAGGGAGTGCACAGAGAGATCAGTGTGGGGTGTCCCAGGGATTGCACGGGAAAGGGGGTGCAGGGAGAGCACGCTGGGGAGCACAGAAGGAAGGAAAAGGGAAAGGGGTGCGGGGAAAGGTCAGTGAGGAGCGCACCAGGGATGAATAGGAAAGGGGGGGACGGGAAAAGACATGCTGTGGGGAGAGCAGAAGGGATGTAAAGGAAAAGGGGGTGCACGGAGACGTCAGCAGGGATTGGACAGAAAAGGGGGTGCAGGGAGAGCACGCTCAGGAGCACAGAAGGAATGCACGGAAAAAGGGGGTGCAAGGAGACTACAGCGTGGAGCACACAAGGGATGCACGGAAAGGAGGAGAACGGTAAAAGGGGTGCACGGAGAGCGCCCGGGAGATGCACGGGAAAGGGGGTGCATGGGGAGCCTGCCAGGGTCCCGCGGGGGTGCAGGGGAGACGCGGGGGAGCCGGGCGCCCTTCACCTCCTCCGGGTCTGCGGGAGCCCACGGGCGGTCGGGGCGGCTCCGGCGGGGCGGCTCCGGCGCTCTCCGTGCGCCGGCGGAGCGGGGGGGCCCGGGGGGCTCCGGGGCGCGGCTCCCGCCCGGCCCCGGGGAGGGGATCCCGACCCCGCTCCCCTCGGGGAACCGCCCGGCAGAGGGGCTCGGGCCGAGGCGGGTTTGCCCTGGGATGGGGTAAAATGCCAGTCAGGGCTGTTAACCCCGGGAGGGGCTGGGGCAGCCGGGCTGGGCACCCAAAAGGGAGCTGGGAACCCAAAAGGGAGCTGGACACCAAAAGCGAGGCATCTGCGGGGGTTTTCTTATCGCCTCCCTCTTCAGTAGTCACTGGAAGAGGGTTTGTTCAATCAGCCCCGGGGCTGCAGGGCTGGTTTTTAGGAATGGGATCCTCTGACTGCGAGTGTGTCCACATTGTCCAGCGGGCAGCTAAATCCTCGCACCAAAAGACCCAGGTGAGCCCAGGTTTTCAGGAGAAACCGTATTTCTCTCCACGGCTGGGAGAGCAGGGCAGCAAGAACAAATCTTTTCCATGCCATGTCTTCTTCCTGCAAAATTGTCTTTTTGGTCCTGCACAGATGGAAGTCTTGGGACCGTCCGATGCAATCAGCTCTCCAAGGACTCTTCGTCTGACCCCACCACATCCTGGCTTGTTTTGCTTCGGGAGAGAAAAATATTTAATGCATCAATTACTTTTGTAACTAACTCGTTCCACAGCTTGTCAGTTCCCTTAATGGGCGTTCAGAGCTGAGCCTGCCGTGCTGCAAGCTCTGGGGACACTCACAGCCCTGTGACATTGCCACCACAGCACACGGAGCCCTTTTCACCCTCGGCTGCCCTCAAGAAACCCCACAAAACCAGCTCCCGTTTGGAGGAGGTTCGTGGGGAAGTGAACAGTCCCCATTGGTGTGAGGATGCTCCGTGTTCCTGATGACATCCCACAGGGAAAACCAGGCAATTAGGAGCAGCACAGCAGAAAATCGGCCACCCCACCGGGCTGAAGGAGCTGCTGAGACACAGAGCACAGCTCTGCCTTCCTCTCTTGATCCCAGACTGGCCACATGCCCTCAGGGAGCCACTCCCGTGCCACATCCCCAGCCAGGACCATGGAGGTTGCTGGCACAACTCCTGGCCCCAGGGAGGTTTTCCCATGTGGGAATTGCACCAATTGCAGGGAGGTTTCACCCTGTGGGACCTGCCCTGTGTCCTCAGATACCACAGGGTATTTGGATGTTGGCACTGGTGGTGTCTTTGGTCCCACTGGAGCTTTGGTCAGCCTGCTGAGAGGCTGGGCCCACCCTTATACTGCAGAGTGAGATTATTTTTAAAATAATAACAACTAGGGAAGACAGTTTCTTCCCAAATATCACTAAAATTCATGAGTAGCAGGATAAAAATAAATAACAGCAAACCAGATTTTTGTCCTGAGGCACAGATGGGTCGTTTGGGCAGGGGTGCAGGAGGATGATCCAGATCCCCAAAAGCAAGATCCTCTGGCCTAAATCAATAGGAAAAGGCATGTTGTGGAGATCCTGGTCCTTGCAGGCTACAGGGCTGGCTGGCAGAGGGATGTGAGTGCCTGGAGCCTGTAACTC
Source organism: Certhia americana (assembly GCA_018697195.1). Taxonomy (NCBI): domain Eukaryota; kingdom Metazoa; phylum Chordata; class Aves; order Passeriformes; family Certhiidae; genus Certhia; species Certhia americana. The sequence goes on from CM031873.1 coordinate 4,705,697, forward strand.
TGTGGATTTATTGTCTGCAGCAATCCCTGTGGCATCAAAGGCAGCCCAGCCTGGCTGCAAGGCTCTCCTCCTGAGGGGCTGCAAGTTTGTGTGATCCTTCTGTCCCCCTGCCCTGCGGGAGAGCAGAGCCAGCTCTGCAGGAGGAATTCACACACCCAGGTTGATGGTTTTATCCTCCCATTTCCAGATTCCAGAGGAATCCAGAGGAGCAGCAAAGCTTCGTGCCAGTGTATAAGAAAGGTAGTGTGGCAGAAATGTGCCTGTGCCACACCTGGTGGCTGTCACTGGAATAAAACCACCTTTGGGGTGTTTTTTTGGGCACCTGAGGGTGGGTGCTGCTGTACCAGCCTAACCCAAATCTGGCAAACATGGGTCTGGGGGCACGAGCAGCTTTTGGAGCTTTGTACTTATAAAGATTTATACAAATATTACAATTAGGTGCTCAAATAAGTTTGGTGTTTGTCCTGAATGAGGAATTCAACCCCATGTGCAAAAGGACAAGGTCTTAAGTGCTTACACCATGAAATAGCTCCAGGATTAGGTGAGATAACTGCACAGTATCTTCTTTTACCAGGTGCACAGCCCGAAGGGGTAAAGGCAGCTGGAGGTGGGATGTTTTGTTTTTAGTGCTTAGCCAGGGGGAATTAAACCCCCTCTCCCGAAGGGCTGCCCAGAGCAGCAGGCCCAAATGTCCAGGGAAGAGGCAAAGGGATGGGTGGAGAGGCTACCCCGGGACCACCACAGCAGCAACAGGTGTGGGGTCATCCTGGGGTGGGTCAGGAGATTCGGGGGTGGTGGTGGTGGTGTCTCTTGGGGCTGATTTGGGGGTCAGTTCTGGGGTGGGTGACCCTGGGGGCTGATTTGGGGGTCAGTTCTGGGGTGAGTGACCCTGGGGGCTGATTTGGGAGTCCGTTCTGGTGTGGGTGACCCCGGGGGCTGATTTGGGGGTCAGTTCTGGGGTGAGTGACCCTGGGGGCTGATTTTGAGGTCAGCATTGGGGGCGGCCCTGGGGCACAGCACTGTGACGGAGCTGGGGACTCAGTGTGGGATGGATGAACGGAACACGGGCAGCAGGGCCAGGCGGGGATGTGCCCCATTCCCAGGAGCCGCCCGGGCTCCCCCTCACGGGTTCCCGGGCCCGGGCTCCCCCTCACGGGTCCCCTCACGGGTGCCCGGCCCGGGCTCCCCCTCACGGGTTCCCGGGCCCGGGCTCCCCCTCACGGGTTCCCGGGCCCGGGCTCCCCCTCACGGGTGCCCGGGCCCGGGCTCCCCCTCACGGGTTCCCGGGCCCGGGCTCCCCC
>CM031873.1:4707007-4906828 GCA_018697195.1 Certhia americana
CGGGCTCCCCCTCACGGGTTCCCGGGCCCGGGCTCCCCCTCACGGGTCCCCTCACGGGTTCCCGGGCCCGGGCTCCCCCTCACGGGTCCTCCCCGTTCCCGGCGGCCCCCGCGCGGCCGCTCGCGCCGCTCCCCGGCCCGTGATGCACCGCGGCCCCGGCGCAAGATGGCGGCGGAGCGTCAGGGAGGCGGCGGCGGCCGCGGGGCCGGGGCGGAGGAGAACAAGGACCACAAGGACGGCAAGGACAACAAAGAGAACGAGCGGCCGGCGGGACCGCAGCCCGGCGGCCTCGGCGATAGCCTGGGCCTGGAGAGCATCCTGCGCAGCGGCGGCGGGGGGACGTGGCAGGCCCGGCCCCGTGGGCGGCGGGGGGACGTGGCGGCAGCGCGGAGCGGGCAGGGCCCGGGCGGGCAGGGACGGCAGGGGCTCCCCCTGCTCCGGCCCTGTGCAGATGCATCCCGGAGATACTGGCCTGGGCATGAGTGAGGGTTTGGTTTGGATAAAACGGGTCAGCCTGGTTTTTCTGATTTATGGAATTCCGCTCTACCTGTGTTAATTCTCCTTCCGAACCGCGTGACAGCTGGCGTCAGTCTCCGCAGCGGAGCTGTGTGCTTTAGGGTAAGGGCAGGTCACCCGTGAGCTACTCGTGGTGATACTGCAGCTTGAAGTGAGCAGTAATGTATAAAAAAAATCTTAACAGGTGCACCGAGGTGGTAGACTGGCTCCTGCAGATTTAGTGCTTCTGATATCTCGGCGTGTAAAGCTCGTGGAGGTTTTGTAGGTGAAACTTCGATGTGAAAGCAGTCGAGCTGCACAGCTGTGATAGAGCTGAGTTTTATCTTGTGGGTCAGAGGAAAACCCGAGGGAAATCAGGTTGCAGTTTTCCACGTGGCATATGGCAGGTGTTGTGTAGTCAGTAACTGTCCAGTAAGATACAGACATAGCGATTGCCCTGGGAATGTCTGAGTCAATTCAAACATAAATCGTAGGATATGAATACAGCGAGTGCAGGATAAAAGAGACTTAAAAAAAATCTTGGGTATACAGTAAGGATGAGGAGGGCTGTGTTGATACACTGCAGTTTGACTTGGTTGTTCTGCAAATACAGAATAATTCAGTGTAATAACTACTGGTGCAGGTTTTAGTACTTAAGAGACTTTCTTTTAGGCGTAGTCCCAAGAATACACTTTGATAGACGTTTGGCATTTTAAACTAAATGTTTAGTGGTTTTTTTTAGGTGTAGTAATAGCATTTCTTTTTTGGGGTTGTTGTACAGTCTGGTTTTGTGTTGTGGGTTTTCTTTAAAGGCTTCTTGGTAAAGCTTAAAACTGAAATTTTAGGATATTAGTGTATATATTACACAGAGACTTTTTGTTTGTGGTGGAGGTTTTATTTCAAAGTAACATAATAAGCTGCCTTGTAAACTGAATGAAAAACATCAGATTTACTGGAATGGTGCATGGTTTTATTTGGTAGGAATAACTGAAATAATAAAGGAAGTGCAGGAACTCTGCAAATGCACTGAAGGATGTGGAGACTGGATGGAAATGATGGAGTGATGGTTCCCCAGGTCACAGGGCAGTGCTTTGTGTCACAGCAATGTGCACAAGACTAGAAATGTGCTGAAAAATTGAGAAAATCAACCCTGGAGTTATTTCCAAAACCTCTTTTTATGAGGTTCTGTGCTCAGAAGGCCCTTTGTTTGTGGAAGCTGTTCTGGGGAGCCAGCAGTGATTCTGTTCAGGGTGCTTTTATCCTTTTCCTGGGCAAGGGGACATTCCAGGGCAGGAAAGCTTCTCTACCTCAGTTTTTCCTACAAAACTGTTTCACAAGCATGGCTGGAGAGGTCCTGTAGCCAGGCTGGGGCAGTCAGGTTTATTATCCTGGATGGATCTTTCAGCACAGCTGCTTATCCCAAAATGAGCTCTGGTGACAGCAGCACTCCCGTGGATGTCTGGAGGAGGAAGAGGTGCTTGGGGTTTGTCTTGGCCCCTGCTGACAGTCAGGAGCTCTGGAGGGAGCCATGGACTCATGAGGTGCTTTAGAACCATCAGCTTCCTCAGCTCTCTGCTTTTAGGAAGTTTTGGGGTGCCTCACTGTTGGGAGTGTGTGTCTCATGGGATCTGTGGGATTGTCTGCTGTTATTTTGGGGTGGAAGGAGGAGCTGCACTGTGAGTGTGCCTTAACGTGAGCCGCAGTCCTGCAGATCGTGAAGGAGTCGCAGCAGCAACACGGCCTGAGGCATGGGGACTTCCAGAGGTACAGGTTAGTGTGTTGGCAGCTGCTCCTGGGGCTTGGCTTCACTTTGCTATTTAAAATGTAACCCCCCCTGTAGCAGGCAGCAAACCCCAGGTAAATACCCCTGAGGGGCTGTTCCATGTGGGGCCAAGTGTGCTGATCTCCTTTGGCTGTGCAGACTGGCTCTTGCATCTCCACTGCTCACAGGAGCTTGTGTTCACACCTTCACGACAGGCACTGTACTCCTTCAGAACTCAGTGCTCAATAAACACACATGTCACAGTTAGTAATGAGCACATCACCCTGATTTTTCAAGATCATGAATAACTGTGTGTCTTCTTACCTTGTTTTCTATGAATTGCTGCTTTTACAGGTAGGTTTTGAGCTACCATATGTCACACGTGGAGTTTTAATTGTTAAAACATTGCCTGGTACAACCTTTAGTCTTTTTCTTTTTTTTTTTTTTTTTTTTTTTCCTGTTTGGATAGAGGAATAAACAGAAGCAAAGGTATCCTTTGGCCAAACTGACTGTGGTTGTATTTTTTTAGGGGTTATTGCTCCCGCAGGCTGAGGCGGCTCCGCAAAACTCTCAACTTCAAGATGGGCAACAGACACAAGTTCACTGGGAAGAAAGTAACTGAGGAGATTCTCTCAGACAACAGGTACAGAGAATTGAAAACTCAGTGTGTGACTGAAGAGTTTCCTTTCAATTTCTGTTTCAGGTGGAAAACTATTCTGTGCGATGTCATCCAAAACATTTCTTTTCAGAGATGGGTGGTGTTGTTAATAAAAGTGCAAGAGACTGCTCAGATCCAGCTTCAGCCAGTTGGAGAAGAAGGGGCAGCAGCAGCCTGATCCTTCTCTTCCCTCATAGTTGCTAAAATGACTTCTTTTCACAATCAGTAAATTCCTGTGATAAATTCGTAAGGAAATGCTTATTCAGGTCTGTTGCAGGGTAGCCATGGGAATGCTGGTAGTGTAAATGGTGTAGCCACCAAGGTTGTGGTTGGAGATGCAATTCCTTCTGTTTGAACAGAAATATTGCACTGCAAGTTTTACTTCAATCTTTTAAATTTGACAGAATGCTCATCTGACAGAATATGTGGAGAAAGCCAGGATTTTGGCTTCACTTCCCATCTTTTAGGAATGCTTAAAATGTTTCCTGTCTTGTCTTTTCTTGTGGGAAAAGAACACAATGAATGCTGAATGATGCTGCATTCACCTGTGTTATTAAAAATATATTGAACCAGTTTGAAGAGTGGCCTAAAATGATAAATCCCTTAGTGTCTGTGGTACTACAGAATGCTATCTAATTCTTGCTCAGTGGGGTAATTACACTTCTGAGTGAGAAACACAGCAGAAACCAGTCAGGAATAACAAAACTTTGTGCACTAAGAACTTATAAGTAAAAGCATCTGCCTCTTACTAACCAAGCTGAACTTCTGCTACTGAACTTGGCAGACCAAATGGCAAAGAACTGATGGTGATGCAGCTCTTGTCTGAGTGTTATTCTTGTCCCATGGACCCTCCTATGCCCTGCAGGTATTTGCTGCTGATCCTGATGGATGCAGAGAGGGCCTGGAGCTATGCCATGCAGCTGAAGCAGGAGGCAAACACAGAGCCCCGCAAGCGCTTCCATTTGCTCTCGAGGCTGCGCAAGGCTGTGAAACATGCTGAGGAGCTGGAGAGGCTCTGTGAGAGCAACAGGGTGGATGCCAAGACAAAGCTGGAAGCTCAGGTAACCACTGATACTTTCATCTAGTTGTACAGCAAAGGCTGAACAAGAAAACTTTGGAATTTGAGGTGAAGAAATAATTGCTATTTCTCAATAGATAATGAAAGTACAAAGAATTGAGGGTGACTAAGATGGTGCAGCACAGCCAGAGAAACTGCTGCTGAGTTATGTTTTTGTTAAATGTGCTGAAGTAGGCACCTAGAAAGCAAGATTTGGGGATTCAGTTGCTGGAAAATTGGAAACAACTGTTGTGACCTCTTTGAACAAAGAGCTGCAGTGCTGTACTCTTAAACTGCTGCATAATGGTGGGGAAAAAGGTTTTGTGACATCAGTGACCCATTGCATAACAAACAAGAAATATCTTTGCTTTAATTTCTGGGCAACCTTGTCTAGTGGAAGGTGTCCCTGTCCATGGCAGAGGGTTTAGAACTAGATAGTCTTTAAGCTCCTTTCCTACCCATTCTATTCTGTGATTCCATTTTATGATTCTGTGGCTCATTAGAGATGTAGCAGAGTCAGTTAAAGGAGAAGAGGTAGGTAGCTGTAACCTGTCATCCAAATCACTTGTGTTCTGTGGGAAGCCCCAGTGAAAAGGGCAAAGCTTAGTCACTCACTGCAGGAGTCCCAGCAGCCTTCCTGCTAAAGGTGGCACTAACTAGGCTGTTGATAGTGAGGAAGTGACCTTGCCCTCGCTCTTTGTGCAGGCATACATGGCTTATCTCACTGGGATGCTTCGCTTTGAGCACCAGGAGTGGAAGGCAGCAATGGAGGCTTTCAACAAATGCAAGTGAGTCCCTCACTTCACCAGTTTCATTCAGTAAATAGTGTTGGATCACTTTAGTTATGTACAGCAACTTGGTGAGTTGTTTAGTTAATTGTGCTTAACTGGGAGGTGCTGCTGAAGAAATAGCATCCTCCAGAGCACAGACACAAACTGTTCCCTTAGGATAGCACCTGACAAGTGATGCATGCTGCAGTGTTAATATTTGTCCTTTGCTGTAGGACCATCTATGAAAAGCTGGCCAATGCTTTCACAGAAGAACAAGCTGTGCTGTATAACCAGCGTGTGGAGGAGATCTCACCCAACATCCGCTACTGTGCCTACAACATTGGTAAGGGAAAGGGGCCCTCACCTGTCTGCAGGAGAGCAATATTGATTTAGGTAAACCCTGGTTTAAGTGACATTGAGGCCATGGTATTTTGGGCTAATTCTACACGTGTGCTGGGACAGTTTAGCAATGCAGAGAGGGCCTCATTTTGCAACAGCACCTGTGGTAATGTGTAGAAAGACAGAATAACAGTTTGTGGTAGCTTGCCTATGTAGCTTCCCCCCCTGTTCTTGCCTGGGGGGCGGCTGCCACAGGATCTGGCTGTCAGTTTTAGTTAGAGAGACACAGCTTCAATCTGTTTGCTCAGAAACAGAACTTTGACTAAGGTGACAATTCCAAACAGGACACTGTGCACAGTACACAGAGCAATTGGAAAAAAGTGCAGGTCCCAGACCACACAGGCTTTTATACATCCTGGGCATCAGAGGAATAATTGGGGCAGGGATCGAGGGAAGGATCCAACGAGAAGGAACAATTAGGAATATTACAATTCCTGCAGCAAAAAATAAATTGTAACAGAGAGCTTAGAAGAGCAATGGCAGGAAATCAGAAGTGAGTCTTTGTTCAGCACGACCAAAAACGGTTTTCCCAGGGTATTGAACCAAGACCCCCTTCCTCCTCTTCTGAATCGACTCCAATGTGCCTATCAAAGTCAAAAGGAAATTACAGGCTTTTCCCTAAACTGACAGTATAAAAATCTAATGATTAGTTTTTGTATATGAAAGTAATTTTAAATCAAATAGAAATGTGATCTCAGTTTGTTGATTCTCTCAGGTGACCAGTCTGCCATGAATGAGTTGATGCAGATGAGACTGAGGTCTGGTGGCACTGAAGGTCTTCTTGCAGAAAAACTGGAGGTAATTTATTTGTATGCCTCAACTTGAACTATTCATTATTACTGTGCTGAGTATGAATATTACTGCAGCAAACCAGTCAAGAGCCAGAACAGAAGTGAGCAAGCAAGCCTAGGCTCTGTGGGAAACAACACTTTCCCAAAAAGCCTTTTGATTTCAAAATAGTCAAGTCTAACATGAATTCAGGAGGTTCAGTTTTGCATCCCTGTAAGTTGAAGTTCCTAAGCTCACTCAGTGTGTTCTGTGCAGGCTCTGATCACCCAGACTCGGGCAAAGCAGGCAGCCACGATGAGTGAGGTGGAGTGGAGAGGGAGAACTGTCCCAGTGAAGATTGACAAAGTGAGGATCTTCCTGCTGGGATTGGCTGACAATGAGGCAGCAATCACTCAGGTAACCCAGCAGTCCTCTCCATCCTGCCCTTCTAACCATCCTCTTTCCTTCTGTGCAATACCTGGTAGCTGAACTAAAAGCTTTTTAGTAATCCCGTTTTTTGGGGGATTTTTTGGGGGGAAATTTGGGGCTGGAAGGCTAAAGGTAAAAGTGGGGGAATGCTGATTGTAACCCAAAGCTGCAGGGTCAGCTGGGGATAGCTCTCACAGTCTGCTGAGTGGGGTAGTCTGGGAGATCTGTTCTGAGTATTCCTGCTCCTTGGAACATTCTGTGCTGCCTTGCAGCAGCAGGGTGATAACTGTTATTACTAGTAAATCACTTGGAAATGAAGGTTACATTTTTAAGAGTAACTGGTTTTGAATTACCCTTCTAATTTCTTTAAGCATGTTGTTCAAATCCTCCAACTTCAGAGTAGCCAAAACAAGAACGATATATATTGGCCATGGGTTTTTTTTCAGCAACAAATAGAAATTTGCCAATAGCAGGTACTATGAGATCTATTTCACTTTATTATTGACTTATGGAAATCTTCAAAAGCAGGAAGTGAATTAACGAATGTTAGGATATAAATCAATTTCACGTATAATGGTTCTAAAACACTACATAGAATCATGGAATATCCTGAGTTGGAAAGGACTCACAAGGATCATTGAAGTCCAGCTCACTGAAACTTGCAGTGGCACATATTATGCATGTCTTTAGTATTGTAGTCAAGTTTTCCACGTGTAGTTTTTTCCTTGGAAGTGGTGACCAGGTGGGGTATCCTGCTTTTCAGTGGCTGCATACACACTCCGAGTTTGAAAAGGCAGTGAAAGGATCTTCAGTAACAACTCTTGCCACTAAAAATGGATTTTTTGCAGCATTAAGATCTTTTTATCACCAGGAGAATAATAATAATAAATAAAAATATAAATGATAAAACAAAAAACCCTACAGAGGGGTAAGACCAGAGCAGGGGATAGTGGTAAGAAAAGTGTGAGTAGGATAAACAGAATGTGGCTGGGTGGGAAACCTGATTGTTACTCATAATGTTAGGAATTGGACATTGCTGAATGGATTTGGTTTCAGGAAGCACATAAGTGTGGCCAGGAGGTGGAAGTACAGCTCAGAGTTCCCTCATTTAACTTCCATCCTGACAGCTGACAGTTGGACTTTTTCAGTTTAATTGCTCTCTAAAGTAGTGGCAGAACAGCCTGAATTTGTTCTCATTCCTGGGAAGGTCTGACTAATCAGAGGAGTGGAGTGGACTGGTGAGAGCTGAGCATGCAGCAGCACTATTTGCATTCCCAGAGGGTTAAAACTTGCCCTTTTTGGCAGCAGTTCTGGAGTTGTGTCAGCTGTGATGGGCAGTCCAACTTCAGGTTGAATGAATTGTGCTTCCTGGGATCTTTGGCACCTTTCTGCTCATCTTCACTGAGCTGAAACCCTGACATTAACAGCAGTGCTCTGCAGGTTTTAATTAGGAGTAAAACCAGTCTGTTTTGTGTAAAAATTGAGTCTCCCAGTGCAATTATACTATTGTCTTTGGTGCCTTATTGGTAATGGGAGGAACTGAACAAATAAGCCAAACTGAAACAAGATTCCAGGTTTAAAATTGCTTGTGTCAGTCCTTCTGTAGATTTGAAGGCATGACTTTGGGGGCCCATTGGCTCTCACCAGGTAGAAGTGACAAGGCTGCAGGGCAGCATGACACAGGTGTGCTCCTACCTGGTATTTCCTCAAGGATTCTGTGCTCAGCTCTAGATTGCAGCAAGAATGGGTGGTAATAACTGTCAAGAGATGTTACATAGTGGTTTAGACCAAAGAAAACCTGACAGCTGAGCACTCCCCACTTTTGCAGTTGGGTTCTGTGGGATTGGTTTCTGTGAACCCTCTAGGATGAAGCTGTGCAGTTCTGTCAGGACAGTTGAATCACCAGCTGTAGCACTTGTTTCTCAGTGCTATGAGCTGATATCTCCCAAATCAGAACATGTGTATTTATGCACAGAATCAGCTTAAGGAGTTTTTGCTTGGAAAGGAAAGCCTTTGTTTCGTTGCAGGGCCCAGCCCTTGCCCTCTTTGTGCCTGAATGATGATCTAGCCGTGTCTGTTTTCATTTTTGTGCTTACAGTGAAATTGCTGTGCTGCTCTGGGTGAGGTTGAGAATGCAGTCAGACTCGCCTCTGGTTATTCTCAGGAGTCAGTCCCACCTTAAAAATTCCCACAGCAAAAATTAAAAATAAAAAAAACTAAACCCAAAAAACTGCCTCCATTACAGGATACCTGAGGCTTTGTGAGGGAGTAAAAATACCATTACTGATTGGGTCTGCAAATGTGGGAAGTGGAGAGGCAGAGATTGTAGAGTTGTACAGTAGAGAAACAAATGAGCATGGTTTTAGAGAGTTTTTTATTCATTAGGACTACGGCAAATTTAGTGCAGCAAAGCTCATGTTCCACTGTTAGATGACATGGGAATAGTAGAAAGTGGTGCTGGTGCTCTTGGATTCTCCTTCAATCACTGAGGCTGAGGTTTGCTTGAGAGTAGCTTTTCTTACTGAATCAATGAGTCTTGCAATCTCCACCTGGTTTACTTCTCAGTATCTGAATAAAGGCTGAGTTTGGGTTTGGGAGCTTGTTTAATTGAGTACACAATATGCCAATAAATTAGGCAGAGATCAGGCTTCAACTTGTTTTTGAAAAGTTGTTTTCAAGTTCTGGGTTTTGGGGCAGAAGGCCAAAAGCTGCTTCAATTTTTTTTAACGAAACTTATGGCGACAGCAGAAAAGCACTCGGTCACTCCTGCTGCTAAAATATAGGGTTACTCTAAAAAAATGCTTCAAACAAGCAAATTATTGCCACTGTGAGCATTGCTAGAGTGGGAGTGGAGGAAAGATAATCATCTGCATGTTCTTACCACATGGGAAAAATTAAATCAGCATAATAAGAGCTGTCTGCATTGGTAGTTTGCCAGTTCAGGACTGCTCAGCTCTTCTGTTGCTGCGCCTTTCCCACAGTGCAGTGAAGCCTCAGTTCAGGGAGCAGTGCAGGTGCCATCCAGGAAGGGAAGGGACTTGCTGGGAAGGAAGGTAACTGGTGCAGGAGTGAGGCCATGAGCTAGGCCTTCACTGCTGTTCAGTTCTCAGCATTGACCCCATTCCCCATGATTTCTGGCAGATTTCCCCTAAGAATGTGCTGCAGATTGGAGTTTTAACTACTCATGGACCTTAAAGACGTAATTTGGGAGAAACTGTGTTTAATCTCCTTAGTTAATTCATGCATCATACAAAAATTTCTGGTTTCTGATCTGTCTTGAATCTCCTTTGCTCTTAGGCAGAAAATGAGGAGACAAAAGAACGTTTGTTTGAGTCTCTACTCAGTGAGTGCAGAGATGCCATTCAGGCTGTTCGGGAAGAATTGAAACCAGACCAGGTAAGCAGCAAACATCACTTTCTACTTCCAGTGACACCATGTTTCGTTGGAGCTGATCTAGTGTTAAACTTGCTGGGATTTCTTTAATAAAGAGCTGCAAAATTTGAATTTATTCTCTTCAGAACCTGAGTGGGGAATAGCAGTGGAGAAGCCCTCCATCTTTTGCCTAGAAACCTGTTATAGTTTCCATGGTTTATCCAGACCTTGAGTTGTTCTGTGTTTTTCATCCCTTGGCTGCCAGTTTTCAGTAAGTCATGCAGTGTTTTGTCTCCATTGCCCACAGAAGCAGCGAGAACACTCTCTGGAAAATGATTCTGGGAAGGTGTCCAACATCCAGTACTTACACAGGTAATAGGCAAACATTGCTGCCAGTGCCAATGTGAAGAAGCCATGTTCTTATGTCAAGATTTTATTTTTGTTTGGTTTTGTTTTATGGGGTTTTTATTCCAGGCCTCTGGGATCCCAAAAGATGACTGTACAGATAAGGATCTGATTCAGGGCAGCTTTGTAAACATTTTACTCCAGATTCTCACGTTAACCTTTCAGGTGTTTTTCCACCACAGCTCAGAAATCAGAGTAATGTCCAAGTAGTTCTGACAGTGCTGATGGAATTTCTCTTCTTATTTTGACAGTTACTTGACCTATATCAAGCTGTCCACAGCCATCAAACGCAACGAGAGCATGGCCAAGTCCCTGCAGAAGGCCCTGCTGCAGCAGCAGCGCTCTGATGAGGATGGCAAACGCTCCCCACGGCCACAGGACCTCATCCGCCTCTATGACATCATCCTGCAGGTAGTGCTGAGAAAACACAGCCAACTCTCCAGTCTAACCAGAGAACTTTGGTACGAGACGTTATTGTAGAAATACAGCACTGTAAGTGAACTACCGTGAAGTCTGAAGAGTAGCTGAGTACCTTCAGGTACCTCAGAGATGTTCAACATCTGCGTGAAACAAAAAAAAAACCTCTTTTAGCTAGAGCAGAACCTGCTGCTTGAATGGAAGTCCTTTGTTGTGCAGTCTAATACAGTTTTAAAATAGTCTTTCTGACTCTTGTGCAGCACCCTTAGAGCTGCCTTAGTTTCTGCTAGCCAGGGAAAGTAGAAGCTAAAAATACTTCATAAGCAGGTTCTCAGTTTCTCCCATAATTTTGCAGTTAACTGAGGGAGCCTGTGGCTGAAGCAGTTGTGAATGGGAGAGGGAAATGCCTTATGAAAGAATATGAAATCTAAGGAGCCTTTGTCCTAATTCCTGTTTGTGTCAGGAAGTCTGTCCTGAGGGCAACTTGCACAAGTTTCAATGAGAGTCCTTCACAAGGTTAGAAAATTGATAATTAGAGAACTGGAAACTATTTCCCTGGGAGTGTTGTGTTGACCTGTCAAAAACAGGCAGTTTTCTCTTAGACCAGCAGATTCCAGAGGAAGGCAATGCCTGCACTTGTTATTCTGACTCTCTTTTGCACAGAACCTTGTGGAACTGACACAACTTCCTGGCCTAGAAGAGGACAAGAACTTCCAAAAGGAGATTGGATTGAAGACACTCGTGTACAAAGCTTACAGGTGACTGAGAAACAGCCAGGTTTTGGTTAGCACACGTGACACCTTCAGAAGTTGTAATTCCACAGCTCTGTGTGCTGTGCAGGCCTTTGATGCAGTTTCCTCTGGTTTTGAGACTGGTTCCTAAAGGGAAGCTGCCCAGTGCCACTTAAGGATATCTCCTATTGTCAGTCATTTCAGTTGGCAAAAGGTGTGGATAATAAACACGTCAGGAATGCTCTCTTGACTGTTGCAGGTGTTTCTTCATTGCCCAATCCTATGTCCTGGTAAAGAAGTGGAGTGAGGCCCTTGTGTTGTACGAGAGGGTGCTGAAATATGCCCGTGAGGTTCAGTCAGGAGCTGGAGCTCACAGGAACAGTTTGAAGGTAGGAACCAAGTCCCGAAGCTGAAGTTTTATGAAGTCCCACTATTTATTGTTAATTAGGTGCCAGGCCATTACTATTCAAGACTGATCTTTAAGAAGGGAGAAGGATAATGTTCATTATAGCAGAGCCTTTCTAGTGACATGGGAACACTTCACCTGCCCACTCTCTTGGAGGAGGGACTGACTTGCACCAACTCTAAAACAATTTACCACTTTTTCTCACCTGTGCATTTTCTCTTGTACGACTTCTGTAGTGTCTGAAGCACAATGCTGTAGCTTTTCCCCTTCTGGGAAAGCTCATCAACACTAGGAGTTAATTTCTTAGTTCTTACTCTCTGGTTTTACCTTTGCTTTGACTCTTAGACTGGCACATTTCAGGCTCTCAAATAATTTTCTTTAATGCTCTAGGAGCTGCCTGATGTTCAGGATCTCATCACTCAAGTCAATGCAGAGAAGTATTCCTTGCAAGCAGCAGCTATTTTAGGTGAGTAACACAGATAGACTAGAACTCTGCTCTAATGTATCTTGACTAAAGCCCCTGCAGCTGTTTCATTCCTTTTATTTGATTTCTGAAGTTCCAAATGATTTTCTGTCACCATTCACATGGGCTCTGGAATAGTACTTTTTCCCCCCAGTTCTAGCTGCTTCTAGCTGTGTGTAGTGCAGGTAGGCAGACAGTGACTGGACATTGGCTTCTTGCTCCCTGCCCAGAGATGTTAAAACCCTTCCAGGGGATGTGTGGCCAGTTTGGGAACCTGCACGGAACAGTTTAGTGTTTCATTTTTTTGCTGCAAACACTTTGGCCTTACTCATCCCAATTTTGCCTGGCTGGTCGAACTACTAAGAATAGGGAGAGCAGTGATGTTCTCTCTGTCAGTGTCAGCCTGGTCAACAGAACTTTGGGGGATGGATGAACTTTGTGATTTCTTGGGCTGCTGTTTTTGCTGTCCCTGCTGCTGGAAATCCAGGACAAGGAGTGTTTTGCCCCTTTTATTGCCTTAATGTTGCTTTAACACACCCCTCCGGAGTCTTCTCTTCCTCTTCTGCTGTGTGCCTCACTCAGAGTCTGTGCTGCTTTCCAGACCTTCTCATGACAGTGAGAAGGAGAAGCTCCACTGCTGCAGGGCTGTGTTGGCTGTAGATGAGTGTGTGTGGTGTTTACCCTAAAAATCAAGTTGATTCTGCTGAAAATAGTGTCCTGTGCATCCCAGAGAGCAAGGATCATGGCTAAGCTTGGAGCTGAGACAATCTTACTCTACACCAAGGTCAAGCCTGTTATTCTTAACCCCTTTTGTTCAATTTTGCAGATGCAAATGATCCTCATGAGACGGAGTCTCCATCTCAGGTCAAGGATGGCAAGGTAAGAGCCAAGAGATCAGGAAAATTCCAGCTGTGCTCTTAATGACCATCACCTTTATCCTGTTACCTGAGTGTCTCTCTCACAACACAAGAAATGTCACATTAATCAGGATTTGGTCATGACTGGTGTATTTAGGAGATTTTATTAGACTTGGTGCTGAAGGAACCTGGCACAGTGGAGTAGGGGCTGAGAGGCTGCTTGCAGCTTTCTTTATTTAGCTTTCTCTCTGCACATGGGAGGGTTTTCCTGCAGAGATCCTGCAGCTGTGCTTTGACACGAGGTTAAATCGTTTTCAGAGTCCCCAGAGGCCTCACAAGGGAGCTTGAACTTCTCTTGTCTCAGTTGCTGCTCAGTGCTGTTTGATGTTTGACCCTTTTGATGTGACTGGAATTTAATTTGTGTCCCTGCCTCGGTCTCTTGCAGCCACTCTCGGAACGGTTTGAGACTTTCTGCCTGGATCCTTCCCTGGTCAGCAAGCAAGTCAGCCTCGTGCACTTCCCACCAGGATTCCAGCCCATTCCATGCAAACCCTTGTTCTTTGACCTGGCCCTTAACCATGTTGCTTTCCCACCTCTGGAGGACAAGGTGGAGCAGAAGGCCAAGAGTGGCCTCACAGGATATATAAAGGGCATTTTTGGATTCAAAAGTTAACCAGGACCCCCAGAGGAACAGAGGTTTTATTCTGTATTGAAGGAAAAGCTCCAAGAGGTTCTAGGACACAAATACCTGCACCTGACACCAACTGAGGGAAGTTCTACCATCTCTCCTCCCTTGTGTCCTGTGTTCATGTCTGTGCACACACATTCTCTCCCAGTGTATTAAAAACAAACAATTACTCAGAAACAAACATACACTATAAATAGCTGAAAATAACCTGGAGCACAGAGAAATTCCTTTCTGCTTGGAGAAGTTTTGTGATCAGTGACCTGTCCAGGGCTGGTACACATCTACTTACCATGGACCAGAGCACAGATACAATTTGATTCCTGTCTCTGACCCATTATTTGACACTATATTTTGGTTTTTTGGTCTAAAAATTGGGCTGTAGTTGGGAAACTGAGGCAGAAGTAGATGCAGAACTAAACCAGCAAGGCAAGGCTCCCACACAGTGGCTGTGGAACAGTAGCCAAGGGGGCAACTTCTTCCCTCTCACCCCAGAAATCTCTGTATTTTTTAAGACTGTAACATTCAGAAATGACAAAATAGAGCCTCTTTTCCTTATCAGTAAGGATGGCAAACGTCAAATATTGATGGTTACTCCTGCTGTGGTGGTGAATTTGTACTCTGGGCCAACAGCACCCTTCTTTATTCATACACACACTTTGTTAAATACCTAAATACAGTATAGAACCTATTCCTGAAAGTATTTTCCTGGGAAAATAGCTTCATGAGTGGCTTTAGAAATAGCTACTTGCTCTTCTTGGGAAGTTGGGTCTCTTGGTGTTCGTTTTGTCTCTGATCTAAACCTTGCCTGGAAACAAGATGATCTTTTTCTGGAGTTCATCTGTTGCTTTGTTTCTTGTCCCTGGTCGGTAGCTACACCTGAAATGAGGGATAAGGAACAGGAGACCAGTAGGTTTGTGAGTGATATTTCATTTCTGTCGTGCCAGACAGCATTTTTTATAAAGCACCCAGGTGCCACGGGATTGGGCGCTTCGAAAGTGCAGATAATTTCATAATTGTGATTACTTCAACAGGAAAAAAACCCACAGTACATGGGCAGAACTGTTCCTAAATAAAGCATTTGGAGGATTCCACCAGCACTGTGTGAGTTTTCACTCAGCCTGTAGCTGGCAGGTGAAGCAACAGTTTGTTCTGGTTGTCTGGACTAAGTGTTTTCTCTCCTTTTTAGGCATTGAATTTAAGGTTGAAAACTGAAGGACTGTTTTGAATTATTGGGGTTTTGTTGTAATGGGAATTTTTCTTGCAAGGTGCATGTCAGAAGAATGGGGGGAATTAACAATTCTCATTATTTTAATATGAATGATCCCTTTGTTCCAAGATAATCTGATTTGTGAGTTCTCAAAGTACAGAGGGACTGTGTGCTCAGAAAGAGGTGGGAGGAGGAGGAACTTGTGTTTAATTTTTGCAACATGGAAACAATGAAAATTTCTGGTGTTGTAGCAAATTCCTTTTGCTTCTGGGCTCCAGGGGCATTTTACAGAAGAAAAGGAATTGTACATGTGAAAGAAATATGGAAGACTTTATTAATCAGATGGCATTTTCCAGAAAACTGGGTCTTGACTGGCAGCTTTCCTTTCCCCACAAAGCCAATTTCCTTTTAGGCAAGGAAAGGCTCACAATGATTAGGTCCCTGTCCAGCTGAGCTGCTTTTCTCAGCTTTTGGATCAAATCTCAGAAATGTTCTCCTTTAGTCTGCACCAAACTCTTGCTTTCCTTCCAGAGATCTGTGTTGTGCCTGGATTGATTCCAGGGAAACTCCTACTGTGGCCACTTTCTAGTTACAGTAACAAAAACCTAAGAGCAATTGGCCTCTTTTCTGCCAAACATCTTTTGACAGATAACTGATGAGTTGAACGCAGATAAGAAATTTGAAAACAATAAAGTTTTATTCCTGACCTCTGAGGCGTGTAGTTTGTATTAGGAACACTGAGCACTCTTTGCCTCCTAAGCACTCAGAGGATCGAGGTCACACCATCACCTGGGGCTACTGAACCCCTGGAGTATGGCCACTTAGCTCTGGAGGAGGATCTTCTGCCCCAAGGCTCAGATAACACCGCTCTGAGGTGACTTGTTTGTTTTGGTGTAATGTTACTAGAAAGTGAATGGAGTGGGGTTTGTGAGCAGTAGTGTGGCTTAAATCATGGAAGGTGCTGATGAGGCTCAGGAAAAGAAACTTAAAAATGTAAAGAAGGGAACAAAATTGTTATTGAAGTCACCTGTATGATGCAGGCCAGCCCAGACTGACAAAACAGCCTTTTAGGCCAGCACTGGAGCCTGGGCTGGCACAGGTGAGGCTCATGGAGCTGCAGGGGGACAGGGCAGGCAGGTGAAGTGTCTGATGTGCAGAACAAACCAATTCCCCTGGGCCTGCCCAGGTGCTGGGCATGGAACAGCCAGGGCCAGGTGCAGAGCGCTGGCTTGGGGGACTTGGGCCTTCCTTATGCACTGCTCTTTCATCACTGTTCCTTTAAAGTGCTTGTGCTCTTTCCATGAATTAATTGGCAAGGAGGCCACATGATTGCCCTCAAAACAGGAAACTCCAGCAGAATGGTCAAGAGGATTGCTTTCAATCAACTTTTCATATGGAGTATCTTTGGGAGCAGCACTGGAATTTTAATTACAGGCTGGTCTAGCTGTGCCTGGTACCATTGCATCTATTAAAACAGGAATGAGATGTTCATCATGGCCCTCACCATCAGCAGTGACAGACCAGTGTCTGAGCAATGTTTATTTCTGGTTGTGCACTCTGAGAGGTCTTGAGACAGCACACGGGTCTCAAAGGCCTCCTGGGGGACAGAAGTGAGGAGCATGAGGCAAACTGGACAGTGAAAGAACTGAAAGGTGGCACAGGGGATTGTAACAACCTGACCTGGGAACTCCTAAATAACTGAAAAACCCTTTGAAAAAAGGGTTGGGGGTATTTTAAACAAGGGATTGTGTTGCTAGAAAATTGTTGGCTAATCCAAGCTGCTCCAGCTGTAGGAGATCCCAGGTGAGCACTGTCAGGAGTTCGCTGTGGCTTTTGTGGCTGTCTCTGGAGCAGCAGGTTGTAGGTTTGGCTGGCAGGTGCTGAATTGAGGAGTGGGAAGTCGCTCTCCAACTGCAGTGGGAGTAGAATTCATCCCTGGGAGAAGATAAATCTGCTGAGGGGTTTCCGTGCTCCCTGACAGCTCTTGTGAACTGCCCTGTCAGCAGAGGTACCCTGTGGGCTGCAGCTGGGGTGTAATTGAGGTGATACTGACTCTCTGTGGCTGCTCCTCTTTCTTCAGGATGAGATTGCTGTTTTCAAACAAGAACAGTTGGAGGTCGGTTTTCCTGCCAAGCAAAAGCCCTTTGTGAGCCGGCTGGGAGGGAGGGATGTGTGGTGGGATGCCGGCAGAGTCGGGCTGGGAGCAGCCGCTGTGCTCGGGCTGTCCTGGGGCTGCGGCAGGGCAGCACCAGCTCTCCCGGCTGCTCTGCCCTCTCCTCCCTCTCTGCTCCGGGCTGAGGAAATGCTGGGACTGCAGCTGAGACCCCGGGGTCTCTGCTCAAATCCCTCTCTCCTCCCTGGGAGCCGCCCTGGCACTCGCAGTGTTCAGCGGAGTGACTTCACACGGAACTGATCCCGCAGGTCTCCAGGCATCGACAGCCCAGGATCGTGCTGGGCTCTGGCGTCTGGGGCTCACCCAAACCACGCCGAGGGTGAGCAGCTTTGAGAAATGCAGCCCCTCCCTGCCTCTCTCCATTCGGGTGAGGTTTGACTGGCGCTGCTTTGTGCCTGAGCAGGGGCTCGGTCCTGCAAAACCACAGTGTGACAGCTGCTGTCACTTGGCTCTTGGGGAAGTGGATCACGGTGGGATTTGTGTGGCGACAAAGCAGGGAAGTCCTTGCTCGGGAGCATCCACCCCCGGAGTGTGCTCGCTCTGTGTTTGCTTTGGGGATTTGTGACCAGCAGCGCCCTGCTCGGTGCTGGTGCTCGGTTACAGCGTTAGAGCTGAGCCCAAGTGCAAACTCCGTGTGCGAGGCAGGAGGCTGTGTCCATCCCCAGCCCTTCCCTGGGCTGCTGCAAGGGACCGGTGGTGAAAATCTTCCCACCTCTGGCCTAAAGAGCAGTAATGGCTCGGAGCAGGAGGTTTAAAACCACTTTCAAAGGCTGTCATTTACGTGTCTGTTGTGTGCGGGTGGCCCTGGGCGCAGCTTTCATGTTCCCTAGTGCCACCCATTCAAATCCAGACCCAGGTCCGAGCATGCACTTGGCATTTCTAGGCACTGCCACATTGGGATCCATCAAACTCCTCCACTGCTTAGCACCCGAGGTGCTGCAGTTATTAAAGTCAAAATTCTTGCTCTGGAAATAATCTTGTCCTCGTTGGGCTGCAGGACGTTTCTGACCATGCACAGCACAGACACGGCGCTTTGCCCCGGGCTCACACGCTGTGCATGAGGATTAGTGACTCCCATCCCTGCCCGTGGTCAGTCTAGAGAGCAATGCTGGGCTGTGGTGCCCGAATGACTAAAGAGCAGCATCAAAGCCTCTGCATTACCTTCAGTGCTTACCTTTTTCCACAGAAGCAGGAGAACGTCTAATTTTCTCAGAGCGTCAAATTAAGTTGGGGAAGGTGAGGCTTTGCCACGCAGAATTAGCTGTGGCAGACACATTCATCCTGCTCTGGTCCCTGCCCATGACACAGAAGCACTTGCTGCTGAGTCAGGCAACTGCAGCTCACAATTGGTGATTTGCAGGAGGTTTGTGTGTGATTGAAAATCATTTAGGGCTCTGGGCTGGAGGCTGCAGTTTGGGGTATGAGCCCCTTGGCCCAAATGTTCTTGGCTGCTGCACCCTCTGCCCCCACAGATGGGTTGGGAGGTGTCTTGCAGGGCTGTCACCTTTCTGTCCCCTCCCCACCTTAGTCACCCAGGAGGGGCTTGTCTCCTCTCCCTGACAGCCCTGTGATGCAAGCAGAGCCCTTCCGAGAGCTTGGTTTGGTTTGGTTTGTTTCCGTGAGTGTCTCAAAGCATGATCCTTCCCAGCTGGTGTGAGCACCCTCCTTCCTAAGGGCCTCTGGGTCAGATGGGGGGCTCCAGCCTGGGCCCCTCTTCTTTGAACGCCTGCTGCTTCATCAGCTCTTGGTGTTGAGGTTGTTCTCCCAAGCAGGAATATCTGTGAGCTGTTCCAAGCACGTGTTTCAGTTGGCCACCACCTGCAGTACACCATCCTGCAGGTATTTTGCACGTTGCCTTACACCTGAGTGTGGACAGCAAACCTGCCCTGGTGTTTGACTTCCCATCATCCCAACACGGGCTGGTTGCCTGGTGCTTTATCCCAGCATTTGCAGGGGATGATTCCTTCTCCAGGGCACTCCTGTTTGGGCAAAGCAGCTTTGGAAGAAACACCCCAAAAGCTCTGATTTCCCACCCTGATTCCATGGGTTCCTTCTCCAGCTGTGCCATGTGTGTGAAGGCTGCCTCTCTAGGCAGCTGTTTAATTACCTCATTGCCTCGTTAATGATCTAGGACACATCTTGTTCAGATCCCATTGCTCTGTTTGGGAGCAGCTCCCTTCAGCCTTGTCACTGGATAATAAAGCCAAATTGGCAGGCTGCATCCTGTAAGTTATAAGCAAGTTTTCCAGACAAAGTGTCCTGAGAATCTGCCATTAGTGGATTTATTTAGTGCTATTACAGCCTTGCTAATCCTCTGGGGAGAGGAAAATTAGGCTAACGCGTTAACTGCTGCAGGGAATCGCCCTGATGTCCTGCTCATTAGCTCTGGGGCTTGAACTCAGAAGGAGCTGCGGGATGCTGGAATGAGCCTGGAGAGGCCGTGGGGTGGGAAGCAGGCAGATCCTTTTGATGTCTGAAGGGTCTGGGGATGAGTAGTCCACAACAGCCCTGGGACTGGGCTGTTAAGGAGATGGCGTGGTGGTAATGTCCTCTGTATTTAGAGAGATCCAAAGGAGCAGGACAAGGGCTGTCCTGTCCATTTGTGTTGTGCTGGATTGGGCCACCTCTGGTTTCTGGGGAAAGATCCCTTGGAGCTGAGCTGGCTCTGCATCCAGGACCCCCTGACCTCTGCTGACCCTGACATGGTGCTGAGCCTGTCCCAACCTGGGGAACTCTTCAATGGGTCTTAATTCCACCTGCAGGGAGGAGACCTCGGGCCTTTGCACTTCCCCTCTGCTTATCAGTTGGCAAAGATAAGGGAAAGCAAAACAAGGTTTGGGGACCCAGTAATTTTAGACTCCAGAAAATCAAGTGTGCTATTATCCCAGACGTGAGGCAGTTTTTTTCAGCTAGGCTGTTCTGAGGCTCTGGAAGTTCACTTTGGCTTGTGGAGTATGAAAATTGCTCCAGAAGGGGGGAAAAAAGGGCTGGAATGGGAATTAATAGGGTCCTTGGTGACTGCAAGGCAAGCAGAGGCTGCTGAGTGTGTGGGACCAGGCTCTGATTCCTCCCAAGGTGGTGTCTGGGGGCCCTGATTTCATGCTGCACTGTTCTCCGTGGCTTTGGAGACACTCAGAGGGGTTTCCCTGTGGCTGAGTTCAGCTCAAGCGTTACAGGCTCAGTCTCCAGCCACAAAGACCAGGTATCCTTCTTAAGTCTTGGCCTGGGATACCTGTACCTGCTGCTCCTGTTGCCAAACAAGCAGCATCTCCACACAGCATAGCATCCCTCAAGGATGCAGAGGGCTCATTGGGGATGTGATGATGGGTGCTGCTGGTGAGACAAGCCCTTGGTTTTACTTGGTGTAAATATGGGTCATCATGAGCCTTACAGGGTGAGGAGATGCACAAACTGCTTTTCCATAGGTATTTTATAAAAAGCTCCAGGCTGTTTCCAGGTGTCAAACAATTGCAGACCAAACCCCAACCACTCTCTGCATCTGTGCTCACTGGTTGTTCCTGTGTTTCTCCTCCTACGTCCCAAAGGTTAAATTTGTTGTAAAGGTCCTCCCCTAGCTCTGCTGTGGCACTCACTATTCTACAGAGTCATTTAGGACCTTAAAAGTGGAGTTTCCCTTGCAGTGTCTGGCCACAAGCAGCTCTGGGTGGTGTAATATCACGGGAGGTTTGTGCAGTGCTTTGATTTTGTTGCATCATGTTCTGGGGGATGAGCTCAAGAATGAAAAAGTTGAAAAGCAAGGAGGTGAAATGGAAAGAAAAATGATCTGAAGGAATGGTGTGCAGAGGGTGTTCAGGAGGGGAGAGGCACAGGGGAGGCTAGTTTGTCATCATCCAAGAAGGCAAATGGTCTTCATAGGTAACAATAAATCATTTATGGCCCATATTCACCTACCATGCCCTCTGTAAAAACCCAACAGAGAGGCCAAGCTGATAACAACGCCATCCTCCAGCCTCTGCCAATCTCTTATGAAAGGTCAGCCCAGGATGGTTTCTGAAATCTTCCTGCCCTGAAATATTCCATGCTCACCGAGGTCCTCTAGGCAGCTGTGCCTGCTATCTATCCCTGCAGGCGACTACTCAGCTGTGTGAACAGAAAGAGGCAGCTGCTGGTTTGTGTGACTGCCCTGTAAAACCAGGCATCTGCATCCTGGCACAGCTCCTGGCCACGGGGATAAATCCTGTTCTGGAAAATGAATGAAGTGATTATGGTGTGACTTCCCATACCACCTCCTGTTGTGTCTGGAGCCCTGCAGGAGCACCCAGCCCCAGGTCTATTCCCCCAGGAGATGCGTCTCAGCCCCTAAACAGAGCTGGAGCCCTGCTGGGAATGTGTCTGGGCAAGGCACAATCTGCTCTGGGATTGGCTTTGCCTCTGGATCAGCAGCAGCATTTCCAGGCTGGAACAACTGGGATGAAAAGAAGGCTGCCCACCCCTGACCCATCTCCTGTGGGGGCAGCAGCTCTGCCAGCTGTGGCAGGAGGGAGCTTAGACCCCATTGCAGCACAGAGTGATCCTGTTGGAGATGGAGCTGGGATAGGGCTGCCTGACTGGAGTGGTCTGGCAATGCTGTCAGGATGGTCTCCCAGGCCTGTGCTGAGGTTTCCAGCTGCACAGGGGCAGGTAGGTCCTGCCTGGCATTTCAGGCCCAGGTCCCAGTGCCAGGTGCAGCTGTGTGGGTGGCTGTGGTGGAGAACTGGTTGAACTGGTCTCCTTGCATGTTGCTTCTTGCAGGGTCTGGGTTAACCACAGTGCTCTGCCCTGGCATGGCTTGGGCCAGTCTGGGCAAAACCCATGGAGGATCTGGAAGTGACCTGGGCTGGATCCAGCAGTGCCTGTCACAAGTGTGAGGATTTGTCATAATCCCCTATGGATTCTTGCAGCAATTTCCCCTTCCCCTGAGCAGATTTTGGTGTCCATCACAGAGCAGGGAGCTGAGCTGGCAGCTGGCACAGCTGTTGGGCAGCAGCAGAAACTTCTGGACTGGGTGCTGTGCTGGGGCTGCTGGACTGGCAAGACCCATCACCCCAGAGCCATCCTCTGCCTTCTCCTGCCAGCCTTTTCTCCTGAGGCTGGGATGGGGCTTTGCTGAGGGCTGGGCAAGCCCTGCTTCTCCAAGGATGAGCAGGCAGCTAGGAGCTGCCCATCACATGGACTCTGCCTGTCCCCTCCACTGTCTGGCAGAGCAAGGAGAGGCAGCTCGAGCCAGGACAGGTGCTCAGCATCTCTCCTGGACTAGGACCAGGCGGGACCTGGCCTGCCTTCCCAGCTCGTGCCTCACATGGTCTGTGAGCAGCCAGGTGCCCTGCCAAGGATGCTGCTCTCCTCCCAGAGATTATCCCCATGTTTGTCTGTCCCGTCTGTGTGGCACAGAGGCTGCTGCTGCCTGCCAGGACGTGTGTCTGTGTGTGCACAGGGCTGACAGCAAGGACTATTGCCTTTGGAACACTCTGTCTTTCCAAGGGATCTTTGCCAGGCAGGGACTTGGCCAGGAGAAGGATCAGAGCTGTGTCTTGTTACAGAGGAGAGGAAGGTGCTGTCCTGGAGCTGTGCTGGTGAGGAGCCCCAGCCATGGGCTCCAGGCTGCTCCAGGGTGATGTCAGTGGCCAAAGGGGTGATCTCTCAGCAACCACTTTCCATCCTGTTTGTGTCTTTCCTTCTCCCCTTGGACAAGTGTGATTTAAAATTAAAGAAGACAAAGAGGTCACCTAGGAAGGGACAATGGACCTTGGGCCTTTTCCTCTGGTCCTGAGTTGTCCTTGGACCACACAAAACAGGTGAAGAACAGCCACAAACCTGTGTTGGCATCACCAGTGTCTCGCTAGTGCTTATGTGGGTGCTATGACCCCCATCTTCTCCTGTCCCCTTCCTCCTGAATCCTCTTGCCTTCCCTCCCTGGACCTGCACTGATAAGATCCCGTGTTGCTGTGGGATCCATGCTGGATCAGCCTGAAACACAGGGTTCTTTGTTTGTGGGGACCTTTGAACTTGGTTTTGTCTGAAACCAGCAGGTAGCCAGCCCTGGCTGTGGCTAGGGAGAGCCGTGGGGCAGCCCCAGTGGGCAGCTCAGCCTGGATGGGCATCCACAGGAGCCACAGAGATGCCAGGGTGTTGCTGAGCTTACTGGGAACCACTTGGGACTCTGAAAGAGGGTGGAAAGAGCTGCCCAGAGGCAAAGTGTGGTCTTGTGTACACAGGGTGCCTGGGCAGAGCCTCAGACCCAGATCTTTGGGGCTAGGTTTGTCCCAGAGCCTGAATCCTGCTGGCTGAGGCTCCTGGGTTGCTGTGCTGAAGTTGCTGACCTTCCCTCTGCTGTGAGCCCTCAGTGTTTTCCTGGGAACCAGGGCCACCTTGTGCTGAGCCTGGGCCAAAAGTTTGCTGGACTGCAAAACAACATCATGTTCTGCGAATTGCTGATTGCCAAACTGCTGCTGCCACCTTGGAAAACGCTTGGTTGGCTTTGTCCGTGAGGATTCTCCTGTTCTGTAGCATTTTCAACAGATGCTACAAGGAGACGCTTTTAAATGTGCTTCAGTGCCTGCAGTGCACTCCCTCCAAGTCTTGTTCCCAGGCTTTTCCCCATGGCAAAGTGCTCTCTGTCCCTCTACTGGGAAGCTGCTGCTCGGCTGTTGGTGTGTGAGCCCAAACACTCTCCGAGCCAGGGCGAGGTCTCTCGTTCTCCCGCTGGGGCTCTGCTCTTTCCACCCTAAACTGGTTTGTCGAGTCATTTTCTCAGATGTGCCTCCATCTCAGCTGCTGCTGCTCACCTGCGTTCGGGGAGGAGCCTCCCAGGAGCTGCTCTTTACTGCGCCGCCGACCGTCCCTTACTGAGTCCTGTCCTTCCATCCCAACAGACCGGAGCAGGGAGCAGGGAGCCAGCACCCACCACGACTGTGCAGAGCCTGGGACACCAGCTGGGACCTGGCCAACATGTTCAAGGGGGTGGGCAAAAGCTCCCCGAGCAGAAGTTCCCCCAGCAGAGGTTCTCCTGTCAAACCGAGCAAGTAAGTGTGGCTCCTCTCCTCTGTCTGTGCTGTGTGACCCTGGGGGATGACAAGAGATGGGTGATCCATGTCTTTTAAGCCACCCTACGTGCCATCCCTCTGTGGAGCAGCCAAAGGTTGGGTTTGCTGAGGGCTGATACCAAAATGTGCTGTCCTTGTCTTTGGTGGGCTTTGTGTTCCTTCCCAGAAGTGTCCTGCAGCCCCTGGGATGTGCAGTGCCTGGGATGTGCTCAGAGCAGTGTTAATTGAGCAGGGACGTGCAAAAAAAGCCCCTTTTGGGCAGGTAGGAGCAGGATAAAAGGAGCCTCTATGGTTTGGGTGGAGCAGGGTCTGCTCGATGGTGAAGCAGATCCTGGGCTGGGTCTGAGATCTTGGGATTCCCTGGCTGTGTGATGTTGGTGTGATGCTGCCCTGGGATCCCTGGAGAAGGATGCTCAGTCTGAGGCTGCTCAGGTGGTGGAGATGGGTGAGGATGCTGGTGGCTGCTCTAACCCAGCCTGGGACAGGCCAGGTCTCTGCCTGGTTGAATTGCTGAGTTTGCCTCTTTCAGTCCTGCTTGGAACAACCTGGTCTGGTGGAAGGTGTCCCTGCCCATGGCAGGGGCTTGGATGTCTTGAAGGTCCCTTCCAGCCCATTCCGTGATTCCCTCAGTTCTGAGGGAATGAGATATGTGGTGCTTTCCTAGGATCAGGGAGTCCTCTGGGACAGAACACTTCTGCAGGGAGATCCCATCCCTCCCTCCAGCTGCTGTTGCTAACTCAGGATTATTTTCCACCTTCCTCAGCAATTTTGCATATTGTAGTGTTGGTTGATTCCAACTTCCTCAGCTGGAAGCTGAGGAAGTTGCCAGGGAGGTTGTGCTGAGGAGAAGGGGACATTTGGGGTGGAGGGGCTGCTGGCCACATCTTCTGGGACCACCAGCAGCAATCCAGGACAAGTGTTAGTGTGTGTGTGGACACCAGGGTGGTCACAACAATGTGCTGACCCCCAAATGTGTGTTTTGGGGGCCAAACCCCAGGTCACTGAGGAGGGGTGTGGCTGGGCAGGGCAGCAGGGCCTGGGGACAAGGTGACCCCTCAAAGGTTGGGGCTGCCTGGGGCAATGTCAGGAGCTGGACCCCTGCCATGGGAAGCTTCAGTGGAGCTGAGCACACACAAACTTATCTCAAAGGCAGGTCTGGGGGCTCTCTGAACACCAAGCTTTGCCTGGGGCCTGGCTGCAGTGAGGCACCTCCTCAGCAGCCCGGGAGCTGTGTCAGGCTCTGTTTTATTCAGCCTTACTAATGCAATCTCTCCACCTCCCCAGCCTTCCAAAGTAGGCTGGGGATATCTCAGGACCCTGCAGAGGGTTTGGGCAGGCTCTTTCCCAGCATGAACCTCTCAGAATAGCTGGAGCTACATCCCAGCAACACCTCACACCTCTTCCCTGTGCAGGATGGAGGCTGGAGCCAGGAGCACAGCAATTACAGAGCTAGCTGTACTTGCTTCAGGAAGTACCAACCATCAGACACTACCTAATTCACTTGGCCATGGCCTGGGGCTTGGTCAGTGCCCAAAGTAGCTGAGAAAATGAAGGTGAATGAGTTGTCTCAGGAGCAGCCACCAGCACATGCTCTGCTCCAAGAAAACGTTGGTGGCCCACAGCTGCTCTTGGTGGCCCCAAGGCCAGAGCCTCAGCAGCAGCTGAGTTTCCCTGCCTCTGGGGTTCAGCATTAGCAGCTGGACCCCCATAGAGGGCTCTTGGTCCCTGGTGTTGAGCCTCCTGGCTGTCAGAGCTCTTTGCTGTCTGCACTTGGTGGGTGGACACATCCCAGGGAGGCATCAGTAAGCACAGGTTTGTCCCCAAGGACGTCCTGGATGTGCCCTGCTCTAGGTGGAGGCACTGTGGGGCTGAAAGGGAAAACTCTTGAGAAGGTGGAATTGAGCTGGATCTGGCTGGACTGGCTGTGCCTGGGTGTGATTTTGACAAAAGCTGTGGGTGGTTTGGGAGGTGGATGGCAAGTCATGTCCTGGGATTTCAGTGTCTCCTGGGTTTGCTGCTTTTTCCACCATCTCGCTCTGCTTCTCCCCAGTCAGTCTGGAGCAGTGTGGACCTTGGGGACAGGCAGGGCGTCAGGTACTAACCCAGAACTGGCATGGGGTCAGTGGGGGTCTGTTGGGATCTGCTGGCAAATCAAAATGTGCCAGGACTTCCATGTGTGTCAGGAAAACAGACCCAGGTTTGGGCCCTGTGGCCATAAAGCAAAGCTCCCGTGAGGAACGGACAGAGGGATCAGGGACTGCAGTGGGTGGTGCTGTGGTCCTGCCCAAAGTGCCCTGGCAGGAGTGACCAGGAGTGGGGGACAATCCTGCTGCTACTGAGAGACACTGTCCCTTGTGTGCAGCTGGGCTGTCCAGGAGGCAGAAAGTGGTACAAGAAATGAACCAATTAATAATGATAATAATAGTGCTGTGCCTCTCCTAGGCATAAGATAGCCCTAGGGAGGAGGCTCCTGAGGAGGAGGAGCAGCAGGAGCTTTGCCCAGCCTTGCCCTCATGCTGTCCCATGCTCTGTGTGAGGAGCTGGACGCAAATTTTAGGGGGCTGAGGGCTGTCCAACATGAGCTCACAGCTGCCCGTACCCCACCTGAGGCCAGGCTGCCTCTCTGCAGCCCAAATGTCAGCATGTTCACCCTGAAATGCAGGGCCCAGCTCTGGCTGAGTGAGAGGACAGCAGGAATGGGCAGTAGGACACCCCGAGGAGGGGCAGTGATGCATCCCTGTCACTATGGGCTGGGTTGGGTGTGTGTTTGCATGGACTCCTCTCCACACACTCCTGCTGCTCCTGAGATGATGTTCTCCAGAGATCATCCATCCCTGCTTCCCTGAAAATCAGGCTGTTTGCAGCAGCATCCTGTTCTCCAAGCTCAGGTGCAGCACAGGCAGGGCTGGCTGAGTCCCTGTGACCAGGAGGTTGCTGACATCTTTTCAATCCGTAGTTTTGTTGTGGCTCAGCATAAACAAAGCAGATTCCTGTGCCCAGCCTTAGGAACTAAGGGATGGAGTACCCCAGTGTTTCCTTCAACCAGAAAGAGAGTGCCAGCAGGAATAAACAGGATTTTGCTGATGATCTACCATCCCTGGAAAGGATGAATGCTCACTTCTCCTCTCTTGGAGCAGCATGGAGTTATCCACAGCCACAGGACAACCTGAGATGGGCTCAAACAGGACACCCCATCCACGCTCTTTAGGCAGGAGCTGAATTTAGCCAGACCTGCCAGGGGGGCGATGCTGTTCCCTCTGGGAGAGGCTCTGTCCCCCGGGACAGCGACCAGCCCAGCCCGTGACTCACGTTCTCCTCCCTGTGCAGAGAGCCCGGGCAGGAAATTTGGGTGGTGCTCAAGTATTTGTTCATGGGACACCACCTCATTCCAGGCGTGTCAGGGATGAGTGGAAGATTGTGTAACCTCCTGGAGAGGGGGCACCTCTGAGAGCTTCCATCCTGCTGCACGTTCATGCTCACAGGGACTGAGTCCTGTGCTCCTTACATCCACCCTGTTGTACATCCCTCCCTGAGCACTGCAGTTTACACCAGGAAAGGGCATGGATGGAGTAGGAGGGATGATTTAACAGGATGTAAAACACAGGCTGTAGCAGGGGATGATGCTTTGCTGGTGATGGATGCGCTGCTTGGGCTCTTGGGCTCCACGATCCCTGGAATTAGACCCTGCAGAAGTGGCACTGCTACAGCACAGCAGTCCCCTTTTCACTTTGCTGATGTGCATTCCAGGCAGGAAATCTGAGGCATGGCCGGGAGATGCTGCCAGCCCCAAACCTCCGAGGCAGCCGAGAGCTGCTTTGTGCAGGACCATGATTGGGAAATTAAAAACAAGGGAGGAGCTGGGCGAAGGGGACAGGAGGATGCTGTGAGTGGGAGTACTGGGGCTGTGCCTCCTCTGGAACCACACGGGCCGTGCTCAGTGTGGGCTGAGCTCACTTCAAATGGGAGCTGTGGCACCTGAGTGCTTGGCTTGGGGTGACCATAGCACTTCCTAGAATGCTACAGTCACTTGGGGATGCAATTAATGAACATCCCAGCGCCTGTTCCAGCCTTTGGAATGAGCCATGGAACAGCTCGAGCCATGATTAGGAGCTGGAGCAATGACAGAGCTATTTTCCCCTGAAAATATTTTCCCCAGAGAATAATTTTCCCCTGTCCTTTGTGGATTCAGGGGCTTGGCAGGAAAGCACAGGGCTAAAGGGCAGAGTGGCTCTGCTGCAGGACATCACCTTTCTCCTACCTTCTTCTTTCACCAAAGAGGTACCATCCTGTCCTGAAGAAGTGTCCCCCCACTCCAGCTGACCCCCAGGGATGTCCCATTGTTGCTGCTTAAACTCTTTCCTCCTGGTCTCACAGCCCAGCACCAGCACATAATGCACTCAACCTCTGCTGAACTTTGTCCCATCAGCAGCATTCCGAGGGCTCCATCCCTGCGTGATGCTATTAATCCACACCCTCCTGCCTCTGCCCACATCCTGGCAGTGCTGTGCTCTCCCTGCCTGCAGGGTAGGGCTGGCACTGTCCTCAAGGGCAGATGCTGTTACAAAGGTGGCACCGAGGTTTGTGCTTCCTTGTCCGCAGGGAGCCTGCCTGGCTGCAGGCTTTGGATCCAGCTGTTCCATCAGGGGTGCTCATTCCCAAGGATGGTGGTGGGATAAGGGCTGTGATGGCCCCATCGATAGAGTGGTGCCACTGAGGTGACAGCAATAGGGAATGGTTGGTCGGGAACATTAAAAAAATCAGGAAATCAGAAATAAGGAGGGAAGTTTCTTATTTGGGAAGGGACAACCCTGACCTCCCTGCTGCATCCTCCTAGGCAGTAATTCCCGAGACATCCCTGAAGATGGAGAACAGCAGGACAAGTGCTGGACACTGAAGCCTCACTGGGGCAAGGAGGGCTGGTGGGTGTGCCATGGCCTCAGGAAATTAGAGTTTTGGAATCATGGATATTCTGAGTTGGAAGGGACCAATCAGGGTCATCGAGTCCAACTCCTGGCCCTGAGCAGGACACCCCAAGAATCTTACCATGTGCTGAGAGCATTGTCCAAACACTCCCTGAGCTCAGACAGGCTCAGTGCCTGTGACCCTGGGAGCCTGTTCAGTGCCTGAGCACCTTCTAGGTACTAAACCTTTTCCTGATAGCCAAACTAAACCTGCCCTGACTCAGTTTCATGCTGCTCCCCAAGCTCTGAAAATACCACAAAAGCCTACAGCACCCAGAAGGGTTTTTGTGGTCTGCAAAGCAAGTCCTGGTCCCCTGCAGCCCAGTCTTGGGGTGGCACTGGGCTCTCTGGTGGCTCGCCAGGCCCAACTGTAGAGAGCTTCACATGGAACAGGATGGCAGCTCGGGGGGCTGAAGGGCTGCCTGTGCCAGCAGCCAAGGGCAGGCACCCAGGGAAGCTCCTCCAAACAGGGTGAGCATGTTGTGCTGCCTCTGCAGGGTGCTCCTCTGGCCTCCAGCTGTCTGTGGCTTCGGGTCTTCCCACCCCAAATGTGGTGTTGGTGCTTTTGGGAACCTTACAGCAGGTTTTTTTTCCCTTTTTTTCCCCACTATTGTTTTCTCCCCTCTGATGTTTTTTGAATCCATACGAAGTTTTGAGCATCTGCAGCAGGGAGTTGTGCAGATGGGCTGGGTGGTGTGCAAAACCCCACCACCAGGCACTGACTCTGAACACACCAGCTCTGGCCTTCTCTTGGCTGAGGGCAGCAGCCAGGCACTGACCACTTGTGTGTGTCCACACCCTTGGCTCAGACTTTTCTGAGAGATCCAGTGGACAAGGGGGAAAAAGACTGAAGAAGCAGGCCTGGGGCAGGTCCTGGGCAGTGATGGAGGGGATGAGCTTTGCTTTACCCACCCATCTGCTTTGCTGCTCCCTCTCCCAGGTCCTCCACAAATGAGCTGGCCGTGCTCATCTCCCGCATGCAGACAAATGCTGACCAGGTGGAGAAGGACATCCTGGAGACTCAGTCCAGACTCAAGCAGGTCAGTTGTGGCAGGGGGTGGTGGGAGGTGAAAGGCTTTGCCTAGAAATGCAGTGTCTAGGACAACAGGTCAGGTGTCTGCTCTGTGCATGCTGGTGCAGGTTTGGGGGGCTGATTTGAGGCTGGGGAGGAACAGACATCCCACAGAGCCTCCCAACCCCTGGGGCTGCATCCTGAGGCCTCCCAGATTCTTTCTGCTCAGTGCCTCAGGTTTTGCACAGCCAAGGCTGTCTCACCCATGGCAGCATAGCCCTGTGCCTCCCAGCAACCCCAAAGGCTGCCAGCCTGAACCACAAAGCCCCTGGGAGGGAGGGAGCTAGAGCAGGAGGATGGGCTCATCTCTGTTGTGTGGAGGATCCAGAGCCTCTGTGTTGGCCAAGGAAAGTGTTCAGAGGTCCATGTGGTCCAACTAGGCTTTTTCCTCTGTCTCCCTGGCCTCTAGGATTCCAGCAATCACCAGAAGAACAAGGCTTTTGAGTTCCAGACAGAGAATGCCAGGAATTTAAAGGAAGCTGAGACCCTGCTGAAGGATCTCTTCCTGGATGTGGACCGTGCCAAGAGACTGAAACACCCACAGGCTCCTGAGATAGAGAAAGAGTGAGTACAGTGGAGAGACAGGTGTGATGAGGACACTGAGCAATTGGGAACCTCCTCAGGACACAAAATGAACTCCACTCCTTTCCATGAGTGGTGGTTTCTCTCTTCTTCCCACAGAGTTTAGCCTTAAAATCACCTTTTCTGCCAATTTAATATAAAGATATTGGTATGCAGAGTGGATGCCAGAGTGATTGCCCAAGAGGCCCCAGTCTTTTGGGAGCCCTTATAAAAGATACTAGAAAAATGCAGATCTAAAACATTGCCTCTCTCTCAGGCACTCCCCTTTTCCCTCTCACTTTCCCCTTTTCCTCTGCCTTCCCTAAAATAAATACGTTTAATTTGAGGCAAGGACAGAGTCAGAGGTGGGTGTTGGAGTGGGAGAAGAGCAGAGTTGGCTTCTGGCTTCAGTTGGCTTCTGGTGCTTTGCTCCCCTTCACTTCAAGCCCTTCTATGTAGAAATGAGGAGGGAAGTTTCCTAGTTGGGAAGGGACAACCCTGACCTCCCTGCTGCATCCTCCTGGGCAGTAATTCCTGAGACATCCCTGAAGATGGAGAACAGCAGGACAAGTGCTGGACACTGCTGAAGGAGCCCAGTGCTGCAAAGGGACAGCAATGACTTGGTCTTGCAGCTGAAATTTGGGCTCCACAAGGCCCATCTTGGTTCTCCTGCTTCCTGACTGATACAGGGACCTGTGCCTTTCCCCTTGGCAGCATCCAGCAGCTCCATGACCGTGTGACACAACTCTGTGCAGAGTACCGGGCCCTCTACGAGCAGCTGAATGTCCCCGAGGTGGGGCCCAGGGTGGACTGGGCCAGGATCCTGGACCAAAAGATGGTAACAGCAGCTGGGTTTGGATGTCATCTCCATCTCCTACCAGGCCAGATAATGTTTGTTGTTGTCTGTAGGGCTGTGTCAGCCACTGCATACTCAGTGTCACACAGGAATATTGGGGTAGTGTGAATAATTCAGTGGCTATGGGTGGAAGACAAACTCCTTCTACCTCTTAAAACCCTCTGGAGCTCCCTCTGAATTAACCTCTTCAGATTAAGGGTTACCAGAAAGGGATCAGGTAGAGTCCTGCTGGGGGATGAAGGGATGGAGAAGGTGATGTCCCCTAGGATTTTACAGCCCTACCTTTCAGGGTTTCACACTGCAAGGTTTGGGTATGTGGAGTGCCCACATTGGAGACAATTTGGATTCCCCTGAAATCTGGATGGTAATTAGGTGTATCCCATGCATGTCACCATGGGCAGGGGGCTGGCTCAGCTCAGCTCAGGTCTGTAGCCCAGGGTTATGTGACCTGGCTATCTTTGCCCCTGTGCACAGCTGGGGAAATGGCAACCAACAGCAGTAATGAGAAACAACAAAAAAATCCCCTCCCTTCCTCCTGTACCTCCTGCTATCAGATACCAGATCTTTTCATGCCCTGCCAGCACTGCCTGGGGTTTCTCCCTGAAATGAAGCCTTTTGCTTTAGTGTCTGCCCTGACTCCTTTTGCACAGAAACAAGTCAATGCAGGACAGTATGGCCCTGGCATGTCAGAGCTGGAAAAGCAAATAGCTGAGCACAACATCCTCCAGAAGGAGATTGAAGCCTATGGGCTCCAGATCAAGAACCTCCGCTCTGGGGTAAGGCACCCTCTATCCCCTCCTTGTTCCTGTCACTCCACTCCTCAGTGAATGTCCCTCTTTGAGAGACCCTGCTGGCTCAGCTCACTGTCTGGCTGTGTGTCCCATCTGCTCCTCCACACAGTGAATGTCCCTCCTTGTTCTGCAGAGGGCATGGGGGGCCAGGGAGGTGGCTCCTGGATGGTTTCTAAAGCACATTCCATAAATCAGTTCATCAGCATTCACCACGTGTTTTGCTAATGGCTTTTTTTAATCTTGTTTTGTTTTGTTTTGGGGTTTTTTGTTTGTTGTTTGTTTGTTTGTTTTTGTTTATCTCCTTGGTCTTGGCTGTGTTTTGACC
The DNA here is from genome assembly GCA_018697195.1 of Certhia americana. Lineage (NCBI taxonomy): Eukaryota > Metazoa > Chordata > Aves > Passeriformes > Certhiidae > Certhia > Certhia americana. Next base: position 4,739,674 of record CM031873.1, read on the forward strand.
CAGGATGTGGCGGATTTAAAAAGCCAGTACAAGGACTTGCTGGTAAGTCCTGCTGGTTCTCAGTGGTTTTCTGAGAAGATGGGGTCTTAGAGCAGGGTAACACCATCCCTAATGGGCAGGGAACATTCAGTTCAGAACAGGAGTTACCCCTGGGCTTGCACAGTAGAGCTGTGTCTGTCATATCATTTCCCCATTTCCTTTCCTCCCTGAGCTAGGTGTAAAATGTAAGAACTCTTGCTGTCCTCAGGGCAGTGCTGAGGGTGAAATCCATGTCTCTCCTCTTCATGGGTAGTGGATCTGCAGTTTCCTCTGTGTCTGTGAGCACAGGGACCAGAATGCACCAGGAAATCCAGCCCACACACTGTTCCAAATCAGGATTGCAAATGTGGAGGCTTGCTCTGGTCCCTAACAGAGGGAAATGAGCAGAGGAAGGTCCTGGATTTACCCAGCTGAGCCCATGGAAGTTGATGCTGAAAATGGGATTTGTGAGAAATACAGCAGAACTGGGCCAGCTCTGAGACTGCCCCAGGCACCAGCCCACACCTGGGATTCTGGTTAGACAAACATATCTTGTCTGTGAGGAGGGAAAGGGAACAGCAACCCCATCAGATAAGAGCCAGTGGTGGCAGATTTCTCACCAGAGTTTCTGGGAATATTCTGCTGCATGTGCAGCAGGAGTGTGGTCCTGGGGAGGAAGAGGAGGAGGGGAAACAACTCCCCAGGCTGAGCACTGACACTGTCTCTGTCCTGTGTGTGGGCAGAAAGCTTCCATCTGGCGAGGGCAGAGCCTTGGCAGCCTCTACCACCACCTCCAGGGCTGCACCAAGGAGCTGGGCTACCTGACAGACCAGCAGACCAAGATCCTGAAGCAGGACTGGAGTGACCAAATGATGGATGTCCAGAGCGTGCGTCGGGAGTACGAGGTGAGCCCTTAGGGGCTGGCAGCATGTCCTGCCCATGAAAGGCTGGCCCACCCTGGCAGGTGGGATCTGCAGAGTGCATCCCTCCTGCATATCCAGCCCTGAGCATGAGGTTTCCAAAACCGAGGGGGAATTAGGAATGAGCTGCTCGGTGTGACCCCTCCAGTCCCCTGAGCTGCCATGTGGGATCATACCTTGGAGAGCTCTCAGGGAGGCTTTCCATGGTCAGAGGGAAGGGAAGGGCTCAGTGCCACATCAGCCTCAATGGCCACAGTACAACACCCAGTGACTGCTTAGTGCTGGGACACAGAAAATGAGAGGGATAAGTGCTTAGGAATATGCTCTTTGAATGAATGCCCAGATGCTTTCTGAGACCCAAATTGTGTCTAATTTTTTTTAACTCTGCTTAGCCTCTTCTGTTTTAAAAAACAAACGAGCAAGGATGTCTGTACTTTGGGAGCCTTATCTCTGTTATGTTTGGTGACCACTCTGTGCTCCCTGCATGCTCCCAAGGTCAGAAAGTTTCTTTTCCCCTCCAGGATTTCAAGTCCAATGAGCTGCTCAGCCAGGAGGAATTTGTGAACCACCTTCAGGATGATGGGGACAGGATGATTGAGCTGAAGCACCCAGCCATCAAACCTATCCAGGTAGGGAGAGGGAGTCTCTTCCCCAGCCCTGTGGGAGAATGAGAATGTTTCTGTGCTTCAAGTGGTGGATCAGAAGAGGCCCCCTTCACCTTTCCCTGCAGTTATGTTACTCTTTCCTTCCACACTGCACTGGCTGCACTGCAGCATCTTTCTGCCTGCTCCATACCTACTGGGGTCTCAGGTTTTATAAAAATTTTTTTTCTCTCTATTTTTCACCATGGCTGCACTGAAAAACCCGAGAATATAAAAGTCTTTTTCCTCCCCAGCCAGAGATTAAAGAACTGGTCGTGAACCATCTCTTCTGTTGTTTCATTAATTGTTTATTCTTTCTTATCTCTAACATTTTTTCTCCTGACCAGCAGAGTTCTGCACTGCAGGTCAGTCCAAGGCACAAAACCCACCCACACAGGTTTTGTGTGTATTTTTATATTAGAACCCATGTAAGCAATATTTATACAAAATCTCCAATAACTATTATTCACGTTAGAAAGTTAGACTCTACTCTAAGCCAACCATAATGTGCCACCTCCAAAGCAGAACATGGAGGAAAAGAAGAAAAGGGAAGAAGCCCAGAAGCCATGAGGCTCCTCCATCTTGTCTTCCCTGTTTGCTATCCTAAAAAAACCATGTACCTAAAATTCTTACTCTGTGATAAACCTACACACTATGCTACTATCTAATACACACTCTTGAAAGTTCTTGCTTCATTTCAGAGCTTAAAAAGCCCTTTTTCCATGAACAAAGGTTAAAAAATTGTTTATCAGAGGTTTTTAAATCCCTTAAAACATGCAAAGAAATATTTCTCATAATTCTCAATTCCCACACTGAGAAGCTGAGGGAAGTGTAGGGTCTTCACCCTCTCAAAATTTCCAGGAGATAGTCTGCTGGGACCAGCTCCCACTCAGGTGCTCACATAGTGCAGCCACCCTCACACTTTTAAGAAGTTCCAGCTTTGACATGGTGTGATTTATCCCAAGTGAAAACAGCTCCCAGGCTCCAAGGCTGTATTTCCAAGCCTGCAGATGCAGTGGCAGGCTAAGGTGGGATCTCAGTCCCCAACACCACTGGAGCTGAGACCACTTGAGAAGTGATGGCTGCTCTGTATGAGCCAGTTCCTTCTCAAGGGGTGTCCTCACTCAGGCTCAGCATTAGGAGGTGCCTGGGCAAAGCTTTATCTCTGCTCTTCCTCTGATCTCTGGGACTTCTGAGGAAAGGAGACCTGTAGTGGGGAGGTAGGGCCAGCTGGAACCCACTGAGATGTGCTCTGTCCCACTACAGGCTCACCAGGAAGCCTTGAAGAATGAGTGGCAGAATTTCCTGAATCTCTGCATTTGCCAGGAGAGCCAGCTGAAAAGTGTGGAGACCTATAAGAAGGTAAAAAGCAAATTCATGGGCCATGGCTCTGCAGGTCAGGCCAGAGTGGGCAGGCTGGGAAGAGAGAGAGCAAAAGGGTGAGGATGTGAGACCCTTTGCTTGCACCTAGTAAAGGTATTTTGAGGAAACGCCCCTCAAAATATAATCTTTTAGAGGTGCTGAGAACTGAGAGGCACCACTGGACTTGGAGACAGTAGTGTCCCCCATGCCTGACTGTTTCTCTACCCACACCTCCAGTTCCAGGATGATGCCGATGCTGTGAGCCGCTCCCTGAAGAAGTTGAGCTCTGACCTGGACACCAAATACAGCAAGTTCAACAAAGACAGCCCCGGGGTGATGTCCGATCTGCTGCTTCAGCTGGAGGTGAGGCCTTCAGGGCTGGTGGCACCAGCCAGACCTTAGGGCAAATCCAAAGTTAAAAACTCCCCAATAAAGGACAGAGGGGGAAGGGGAAGAAGTGTTTGAATAATCCTACAAGGACAGCTCACCCCAGCTCTCTGCTAGGGAGGGGGAAGCCCAGAAGATCCACACTGCTCACATTGCCCTGAAATGGCACTGTCCCCATCAGTGACACACAGCCAGGCCCCAGGTCACCATCAGAGTAAAGAGAGCACGGGGAGAATCCATGTGCTGTCCCTAACATAAACATTTGGATTAGAGGGCCTGCAGAGTGTGAGCCACTGGCATCCAAGCAGGGAAAGATTCTCCCATCTCCTGAGTACTCCCAAGAGCCAAGGGCAAGGGAGGGAATAAAGAAATCTGACCTCAGGGGTAAGATGCAGATAGGAAAGGAAGATTTGCCCTGGAGAGAGGGAGGGGACACATTCACTAGGGTATCATCCTCCCAAGTATGCAACACACTTTGCTCTCAAGAGATGCTGGAATCTTGTTACTTTCTGACACTGCAATGCAGCCACATCTTGGCAGGTCTTCCATTTCTGAAAAGGAAAACTTCTTCAGGGTATTTGATATGAACATGTGGGTTTACCTAAGGTTAACCCAGGCTGTGTGCTCAATGGCAGATCTGAGAGCAAAGGAAACTGAGGAGAGTGTTGACAATGGAAAGGAGAAGAGACATGGAGGGATCAATAATGGAGAAACTCCCAACTCCACCCCACAAGGACAGATAATTGGTCCCAACATACATACTGCAGTGGGACCCTCCCCTTCCTTCTTATCCAGACCTGGTAACAACCACTGTCTGCCCTGTTTTGTCTAGAATGAGGAGAAGGTGTTGAAGCAGGCAGAGAAGAGCATCACTGATCTGAAGAGAAGGAGCAAAGAGATCAGCCCACTGAAACTGCGCAGGACACGTCCCTCTCAGCCCCTCACCCTGGACACCCTCTGTGACTGGGATGCTGGGGAGGTAAGCAGCACCCTCAGAAGGGAGAGAGAACTGGATCGTTCTCTGGTTGCTTCAGATCTTGGCTCCATGGTGTGAGGAACAGTCTTAGGGCCAGAGAGCCAGGCCTTTCACGAGGTTTTGTGTCCTCTCCCAGGTGCAGCTGACCAGAGGGGACAAGTACACTCTGAAGGACAACAGCAACCCAGAGATGTGGGTGGTCCAGAGCAGCACTGGTGTGGTCCAGGATGCACCTTCTGCTTGTTTCTCCATCCCTCCTCCTGACCCTGAGTCCATTGACAAGGTCAATAGGTGAGTCCGCAGCAGAGACCCTGACACAGAGAGACATTTGGGTCATAACCAGCCTGACTGCAGAGAAACAGTAGCTGGGGGCAGGCCTCTCAACTATCTAGTACTAAATCCCTCCTGGAGAGGGGTTTTTCCATGCACCCTGGTATCTCATCCAGGTGTCTATCATTCCTCAACATCCCTGCACACTGCACAGACCTCACTGTCAATGAGTTTTCTGGCAGTCAGGCTTGATTTCTTCACCCAAACATGTGACCTGCATAGGTTTGACTAAATTCATTGCAGAATCAGTCTGGAGCTTGGGACTTGCCAAACAGGACAGAGTTATCTGTGGTATCTCCTCTCAGCCAGCCCCAGCTGGAGACTGAGCAATGCTCCTTGAGCCTCTGTGCAGGTTTGCTGCCTGCCTGCTCTCTCAGCTCCTGCTGTTCCCACAGGAGGGGGTGGTGGTGCAGGAAGGTTGGCATTGCCTTTTTAATCATGGCCCCGGGTGTTTGGGTAAATCAGTGCTGAGGAAAGGCCACAGCCCAGATTTGGAGCTATGCAGGCATGCCCGAAGTGGGAGCTTGGGTCCCCAGTGCCATGGGTGTGATTGTTCATTGTGTTCCTCAGTGTGTAACCCTCTTCACGCATCCCAGACTACTGAATCCTTTGTATTTATGGGTTTCATGAGTGTTTTAAAACAGAAATTCAGTTCCTCTGCACAGAGGGACAGGCCTCATCTGACAGCAGCCAGGCAAGCTGGGAATTGCTGGTTTTAGCACACAGTGTTTAGCTGGAACAGTCCACAGCAGGGATGAGAACCCACCTGGTCCCTTCCTGTTCCCCCTCCTTCTGGTTCCATGAGTCTTTTCTCACCCAGAAATATTTTTTGGTCCTTCCAGCTCTGGGATATCCAAGCCCTAGTTTCGTTAGGGAGGAACCATCCTTATAAGTGACTTAGCATTTCAGGTGCAGCAGCCACAGAAACAGTCACTTGAACTTGTTTCCTGCAAGGCTTCAAAGCACTGCAACCATATGAAATAAATTTCCAGCTTTGATAGCTTCTGCTGAGAGTTGGAAACACTGGCTGCCTTGAGAGAACTCAGCTGCTCAAACCAACCAGCTGCTCTTGCTGCTGTTCCCTTTCCTAAGGGATATCTCTGAGTTACAACAGGCTGCAGACTCCCATCCTTTGAGGACACCTTCCCTTGCCTTTGGGGACACCTCCTCAGCACAGCCATGGAGCTGCTGCTGTGCAGGGCTCTGTCAGTGCTGTGTCCCTTCCTGGATGATTTTTTCTCTCTCTGCTCACAGGTTGGAAGGGGAACTGAACACAGTGAAGCAGAAGCGAGCAGCAGTTCAGAGCACCCTGAGACGCAGCCAAAAGGAGCAGGTCCAGCCCAGCCAGCAAGGTTTGTCACCTGGATAGTCTAGCCCTCTCCAGAGGCAGCTCTGGAAACAGAGCACCCACCCAGGGTGGGCAGAGGCACCTGCAGCTCACACACAGACACCTGCAGAGGTCCCTGTGGGAGGATGCCTTCTCCACCATGGCAAAGAAAAGTTGGCAGGATAACCTGATTCCTGTCTCAGAAATTCACTTAAAGTCTGCTGCCCTTCTCAAGCCTCTGAGATTGACCTCCAGCTCCATCAACAGCTGGAGGGAATTTAGGATTTCAGGGGGATGTGCCTATCCAGAAATCTTAATTAAACCTGCTTTGTAATTTGGGTCCCTTGCAGTTCTCTTCCCTAGCTGGGGGCTGTGGGATGAGCAGGCAGCCATGGCTAAATCCCAGCCCTGGGTTATCTGTGTTATTCCCACAGCTGCAGTTCAAAAGCTCCCAGCAAAGCTGAAAAGGGATGTGTCTGTATGGCAGCACTCAGCTTGTCCCTCCCTTGGTGCTGTGGCTCACCATGGCTGGGCTACAATCTGGGTATTAACCTAAATTATGTCTCACTGCAGCTCTGTCCAGGAGCCCTCCAGCAGTCCAGGATGATCCCCAAGCTGACCGGCTCCTCAGCAGCCTGGATCGTGTTGGCAAGGACCTGGTCCAGGTAGAAAAGGAGGTCTTGAACCGAGTGAGGTCTCCTGTGAACTACAGTGACCCTACAGATGACCTTGGCAGGAGGATCAAACAGCAGCAGGTGAGTTGGAGCAGGAGCAGGCTCATAGTGCTGTGTCCTTGACCCAAAGCAGGACAACATGGAAATAACACAGGAGATGACAGCTGGTGCTCCAAAGCAGAAAACCATGCTGCAGGTTTAAGAGTTTCAGGATGGCTTGAACCCTTGAAATGGGGCTAAATAAAAACCTCAGGAAATGTAGGCCCTTCCCTTGGCTCTGGAGCAAGAGGGTCTATTCATTTCAGAGCTGTGGTCCAGGTTCCAATCTTGGGAAAGCTGTCACCCTACACTCTCAAGTCTGTAACAAAGAGAGTAAAGGATAAAGGGAATTAATCCAAGGGCCAGCTTTGTCTCACCTGATGGGAAGTACAGACCTGTAAATGTCAGTGAGACAGGAAAAGAGGCAGTGCCCTGGAGCCCTGCTCCTTTACTCTGGGTCAAGGTCTAGGTTTGCAGTATTTCAGCTTGTTACATCTTCATCTGTGGGTATTAATCCAGCCCTGGCAGCAGGATGGGCTCAGGCAGGTAAGTTTTTTCTATCTCTGTCTATATGGATCTCTTTCCCACACCTTGCCACTGCCAGACAGCCACAGTCTGGATGGGGCTGTGCCCCAAGGGGCAGCTCCTTATGAGAGGGGCACCACACCCTGAGCCCCACAGACAAATTGTCCCTGAGGGAAACACATTCCCACAGCAGCACTGTTATGGCTGTGTTGGGTGACTGTGCTTCCATCTGGTGTGCCAGGAAACAACAAAGAAGCTTGAGAACCTGGGGGCAGCCAAGGATGCCTTGCAGAAGGAGTGTGAGACGTACCTTTCCAAGAAACCCACCAGCACCTCAGCTTCCCAGCTCCCTGTCACGCTGAATGCCCTCAGGAGTAAATACAACGATGTCAATATGCTCTCCAGCCTGTACAATCAGAAGTGAGTGATGGGGATGAGGGAAGGAAGTGTCCTTGAACAGGTGTGGCAACACAGAAGCATGACAGAAAATGCTTTTGATCTATATGAGTGTTGGTTGAGGTCCAGCACAGGTTGGAAACCTCCCATCCATCATCAAAGGCACCTCTGAAGGAGTTCCTGTATGTAATTTGTGAGCAGATCCCCCTACCATGGAAAATCCACCACAGTGGGTGTGTGCTCCAGCTCTGCTGCGTGGTGAACTGCAACATATCTGACTTGTGAGCATCATGAGGGGGGTGTGAGTGTATGTTGCTTGTTCTCTGACATGTTGCAGAAACTCTAATTTTAAGTATGGTTAAACATCAAAGGGAGGAAAAGAAGAAGAATGGGGTTTCTGTAGCTAATCTTGTCCTTCATTTTCTTCTTTCCCAGGGCTAAGGCTGCTCTGAACCTGGAGACTCAGATTGAGAACACAGACAAGATTGTCAGCACATTTGAGGCCAAGCTGGCTCAGGACAGCATTATTCCTGCATCCCCCAATGCTCTGCAGGATCGGGCCAATGACCTGCAGGTAGGGGAACATCAGGCTTCTCATTAAGAATGGGAGATCCCTGAGCTCAAGGAGCAATATGGGAAGAGCTGGATTTATTTGAGCTCCTTGAGGCACCAGTGATGAAGCCTTTTTGAGGATTTGTTCCTTGAAGGTTTAATGTTGGTGTTGTAGGCTGACCTGCTCTCACTGAACAGCAAAACACTGTCCCTCTGTCCCTCCCTTTGCAGCTCCTAAAATACATCATGACCCCCTTTGCAGCTAATCTTTGCTGCTCTGCCTCACACCTATCCCTGACCTTTCCTGCTCCCAACCTCCTTGCCCCATCCTTGGCACCCACAGTGACCTGCTGTTTTGCCTTCCCCAAAACTTCTCAGTGCACTGTCCAAGCCACCTTGCTTCCAAGCTTCCCTGGTGAATAAGCCTCACTGCTCCACCTCTTCCACTTTGCATGTCTCTCAGAGAGCCTGACCAGCCCCCAAAGCTGCCCAGTCAGTGACACATTAAGGATGGTGTTTGGATGTTGCTCTGACTGATGCAAACACAAGGTGTCTTTTTCTCTCCCCTGCAGAAGATGAGGCGGGACCTGGTGGCTCAGGAGGACTGTGTGCTGAAGCTGAACCGGGGGCTCAAGGATGCTGAGCACAGCTGCAGTGCTGTGCAGAACAACTTCCAGGAGTACTGCCCTGACCTGCCCCGGCAGAAGCGGGAGGTGCAGCTCCTCAATGATCGCTACCACGCTGTGGCTGACCAGCTGGATCAGCGGTGAGGGCCTGTGGGGTCATCTCTGCTCCTCTTAGCTAAGGTGGACTGGGGTCAGAGGATCAGGTCTGGACTCAGGGGTCAGAGCCCTGAGTATGCTCTTTGTTGTAGAACCCTGATCCTGACCACAGTCCTGTAATACTGAGGATCACAAGTGTCTTGCTGTGTAGTTGCCATTCCTATTCACAGCTTCCTATTCACAAAGCACAGGCTTTGAGTTCCCAGAGTTGTGCTCCCCACTCAGGCATCAGTTGTCACCCCTTGTTTTTGTTATCTTGGTGTTTGTTGTGATATTTTCACTTTTCACCTTCCTTCCTAGGAACTTGCACGTGAATCTATGCCCTTCCCCTTAATGCTCCTTTCCACTTTTGTGCTGCACAGAGAGAAGACCCTCAGAAACATCAGCCTCACCTACCAGCAGTTCCAAAACTCCAATGAGAACCTGATGTTCTGGATGAACAACCTACCCAAGCACCAAGTGAAGACCACTGATGGGCCAAGCCAGATCAATTACAAGCTGCAGGCACAGAAGGTGTGTTTCAGGGCAAGAATAGCCTGTAACTTTACAGGGATGGGGCAATTTGCTTGTGAACAGCCCATGCAAAATAGTACCCACCCACCTCCTAGCTGTGTGCTCCCCCATCACAGTGAATGAACTAGAGAAGGAATGCAGCCCAGGGATAGTGTTACCTGGTGCATCTCACCTTGCTGGGTCTATCTACAGTGCTCGTGTCCTCATCTGTGCCAGTCACTTCCAGGTTGAAATCTTTTCCATGGAGAGGACACGTTCAGATCCTGAAATACTGCACCTTAGTCCGAGATGTTGCATCCTTCATTTTCCTCTCCTTGAGCAGATTCTAAGCTTGCTAGCTCAGATAAGGAGTTGTGGAGGTCTCTGTGTCAGCTGCTATTTATCTTATTTGTGATAAATCAGTGTGGGAGGTCCTGGGCAAGTTACAGCACTGCTGAGATGCCCTAAAACCCTGGAGAGTCTTCCTAAATGTCTTCCTGTTCCCACTGTTCCCTCAGTCAATCAACCCTGATTTTCTAGGCTGCAAGAGTATTACTGGGCAGCTGGATTTCAGTGTGTCCTTAACACCACGTGTGTCTCCTGCAGAGGCTGGTGGAGGAGATCCAAAGCAAGGAGCCTGAGAAGAACGCCCTGACCAGGCTGTCCCAAAATGTGCAGTCCACACTCAATGTAAGGAGGGGTTTTCCCATTTATCACTCCCTTAGCATTTCACCCAAGAGGTCCCACCTGATTCTCATGTGTCTGCTCTGAATAGGACTATGAGCTTGAAGCAGGAAAGTACAGTTCTTCTCTGGACCCTTCCCTGACTGACTCTGCTGCAAAGAGGCTACGTGTGACCCCTCTGCAGGAAAGCATCCAGGCACAGGTAAAATATTAAGATGAAGGCATGGAAACCATTGTCCAGCTCATTACCCATGCCCCAATGGCTCTGCAAGGCCTTAATCCACTCTTACAGACACCACTGATTATGGCCCTAATCCCAGAGTCCTCAGGGATCCCTTTGTCCCCGGGGCAAAGCAGCATGTGAGATCCTGAATTAGGGTTGTGCTTGCCGCCTTGGTTCAGATTGCTGATGTTGCCTCCTCACCACATTCTGTATGAAGATAAAACTTACAGGGTACGTGTGTGGGGAGAGGAAGGAGCCAGAGTTCCCCTGTGCTCTTCCCAGTTACACCCCAGTTCTCCTGCATCACCTTGAGGCTTTTGCCAGCTGCTCTCCATCTGTGAATTTGGAAGACTTGGCCCTGTGTAGGCCTGCAGGCATCTAACAGGCATTCAAATAACAGTGACAGGATCTCCTGCATGAGTCCTTAAACTCTGTGTCTCTCTAAAGAGTCAGATGGGAAGACACTAATCCCCAGAACTGTGCAGTATACTCAAAACTCATCCAGGTGAAAGGAGGTGTGGCAGAGTCTGCCATGCAACAGAGCTGTGTCTGGATGAAGGCACAAGGCTCTCACCACTCTTTTTTTGCAGGAAAATGATGCCACCAAGCTCTACATGGAGCTGGCAGCAGAAAATAAACAGCAGCTCAGCCGGCTGGAGTTTGCCAAGAGGATCATTGAGAAGGTACCAGCTTATAGCTCACTGCAAGATTGGGGTATTCTGGGGTTCAAATCTTCTCAGCCTGGGGCTCCCCCACCCTTTCCTCAGTCTCCACATGGAGGTGTGAGGAAAGGCAGAAATGGAAACCCCTCTGAGAAAAAGACAACAAGAAACCACATTTTCACTGACATTCATCTTGGGTTGTGACTCTCATCAACTCTGGGGGCCCTCAGCTCATTATTGAAGCTGTAGTTTATGCTTGGGGGAAAAAAAAGATTTGGGCTTTAAAGTCCAGTTCTCTTAGCCATAGCTAATCAACAATCACAGACTGAGAATGTCAGATTTGTTTGTGGGTGTGGTTAGAATTTAGTGCTCCCAACCTTCTGGAAACACTTCAAAGTGTTAAAAAAGGATTTTTATACCTTTCTAAGGTTTGAGCCACCTGTAGGAAAGGTCTCAGGACCAGGTGACTTTTAGTGGGTTCAGGAAGCACAAGAGATTAAGCTGGGGGCTGGCTGGATGCTCTCCTTTGGCTGCAGATACAAGAAGGCAGCACAAAGCACTTCCTGCAGCACCTCCATCTCAAGGGAGAAATCCACCAAGTCAGTTGCTTTAAATGATGGGATTGTGTCCTCACTTTCCATTTAGAAACAGCCTTATTTGAAGACTGCCTGAGGATTCTGTGTCAGTTTTGTCTACCACCATGCCATGTCATTTAAAAGATCTCTGAGTCACCTTAAAAGAGTGACTTGGTTTGCCTGCCTTTTTTAAAATTCTTTTTTATTTCTTCCCTTGCAGAAGGAAGTGCACGAGGACATCGAAGCTGCACATGAGCAAACCCAGAAAGCTGAAAACAAAGCCACAACAAGCAGGGAATCTGAGGGGTTGAAATCACGGTTGGAAGAGGAAAGGAGGAAAGTGGCCAGGATTGAAGAGGACCTGGAGGAACACAGAAACAAGCTGTTGATGTTGAAAACTCAGAAGCCCATTGAAAGAGTGGAAGAAAAAGAGGTGATCGAATACTACAGAGACCCACAGGTGGAGAGCAACCTGTCTAGGATGGTACAGCAGATTGAAGAGGAAGGCAAAAAGAGGCAGAGTCTGCAAGAAGACATTGATATGATGAGCCGTAAGCTTGCCCAGATGGAAAGCGAGAAGAAGGTTGCTCCTGCCCAGCTCCTCACCAAAGAGATCACAAAAATTGAGAAGGATCCAAGCCTGGACGGCCAAGCAGCCAGTCTTCGTCAGGAAATCAAGCGTCTCCAGGAGGAAAGCTTGGCTGCTGCTTCTGAACTTGAGCAGCATAAGAGGGAGCTGCACATGCTGGAGCGAAAGCAGCCCAATATCCGAGAGAAAGTGGTCGTGAAGGAGCTCATCAAACTGGAGAAAAACCCAGAAATGCTGAAGTCTGTTAGGACCCTGCAGTTACAAATTGATGAGGAATCCTTCAAAAGACAGTCTGCAGAAGAAGCGATAGTGAAAGTGAAGAACAAGATTGAGGAGGTGGAAAGACTGATTGAAACAGCAGAACCCAAAATTATTGTTAAGGAGGTGAAACAAGTAGAGCAGGACCCAGAGTTATTGAAAGAGACTTCCAAGCTTAAAACTCTGATTGAAGAAGAGAGGAGCAAAAACTTGATGCTGACAGGTGAGCTGGGAGAGCTGCAGAGCCAGTACAGCATCGCAGAGAAGCAAAAGCCCAGGATAGAGGTGAAAGAGAGGGTCAATGAGATCTTCCAGGTGGACCCTGAAACAGAGCAGCAGATTGCACACCTGAAAAGGGAGCTGCAGGAAGTCACTCTGAAAAGGATGAAGATTGACAGTGAAGTGGAAGAGGCCTTAGCAGAGCTCAAAGTCCTCAGGTCACAAAAACCAGAGGTGGAGTTTAAGGAGGTCATAGAGGAGGTGGTGAAACATGAAAAAAGTCCAGAGATTCTCAGAGAAATTGACAGGCTGAAAGAGCAGCTCAATGAACTTGTGAACACCAATGGCAGGACCCAGGAGCAGCTCATTAGGCTGCAGGGGGAAAGGGATGAGTGGAGGAGGGAGAGATCCAAGGTGGAAACCAAGCTGGTCAACAAAGAAGTAATCCGATACGAGAATGATCCACTCTTGGAAAAAGAAGCCGATCGCCTGCGTCAGGAGGTGCGTAACATGTCCCAGAAGAGGAGAGCTGCAGAGGATGCCATCTATGACCTGCAGAATAAATACATGCTACTGGAGAGGCGGAAGCCAGAGGAGAAGGTGGTTGTTCAAGAGGTGATACTGACCCAAAAGGATCCAAAGCTCCGAGATGAACACAGCAGGCTGAGACGCAGTCTGGATGAGGAGGTGAGCAACAGGCGTCGCCTGGAACGCGACGTGCAGCAGGTTCGTGTGCTGGTGGAAGAGCAAGAGAAGTTGCTGAACTTTCAGGAGGATCGAAGCAAGAGGCTTGCACTGGAGAAGGAGATGAGACAAATTACACTGAGAATAAAGGAGCTGGAAGAGAGCCCAGTTCCAGTGCAAGAAAAGATCATTATGGAAGAAGTGGTCAAGCTGGAGAAGGATCCAGTCCTGGAACAGTCTGCCAGCAACCTGCGCTTGGAGCTAGACCGGGAGAAGATGGAGGTGCTGAGCTTGCAGAGAGAATGCAAGAACCTGCAGGTGCAAGTCGATGTTCTGCAGAAAACAAAATCCCAGGAGAAGACAATCTACAAGGAGGTGATTCGAGTGGAAAAGGATAGAGTGCTGGAGAGTGAACGTGCACGCATCTGGGAGCTGCTGAGCAGGGAGAGGGGAGCCAAGCAAAAAGCAGAAGAAGAAGTACGGCGGCTCCGGGAGAAGATCGAGAGAGCTGAAGGCATGAAGAGGACATGGGCTCGTGAAGAGACAGAGCTGCAGAAAGCCAGGAACTTGGCCATCCAGGAGAGAGCCAACTTGGAGAGTGAACTGCGGGAGCTGGAGAGGCAGAAGCAGCAGAAAGTCCTCTTCCTTCGGGAGGAATCCAAACTGCTCAGCCAGCGGACTGAGAATGACAGGCAGAAGAAGAAGCAGCTGGAACATGAGGTTTCCCTGCTGGAGGCAGACATCCTTAGGGAGAAGGACCAGATCTACAACAAGGAGAGGTTCATTCGGGATCTCCAGTCAAAGGTCAACCGTGAAGAAATCAATCATGAGACCCAGATGAGAGAGACAAACCTCTCCACCAAGATCTCTATTTTGGACCCTGACACAGGGAAGGACATGTCCCCTTACGAAGCCTATAAGCGAGGTATCATAGACAGAGGCCAATACATCCAGCTGCAAGAGCTGGAGTGTGACTGGGAAGAAGTTACTACCCTGGGCCCAAATGGGGAGATCTCACTTCTCCTTGACAAGAAAAGTGGGAAGCAGTATTCTATCGATGATGCACTAAGGCTGAGGAGGATCACAAAGGAGGAGTACCAGCTGTACCGGGATGGCAAGATTCCCATCTCTGAATTTGCCTTGCTGGTGGCTGGGGAAACCAAGCCTCCCTCATCCCTCTCAATTGGCTCCATCATCTCCAAATCCCCACTCACGTCACCCACCACCCACCAAGCCCAAACCTTCTTCCCCCCAGCCTCACAGAAGGGCATGTGTGATGACACATCCCCCATCGCCGGGGTGTATGACACCACCACCAACACCAAGTACAACATCAAAACTGCTGTTGCAAAGAAGCTGCTCGATCCCATGACAGCTCAGAAGCTACTGGAAGCCCAGGCTGCCACGGGGGGCATCATAGACTTAATCTCCAGGGACCGGTTCTCAGTCCATAAGGCGATTGAGAGGGGGCTGATTGACAGGACCTACATGCAGAGATTGCTCAATGCCCAGAAAGCCTTCACGGGTATTGAGGACCCAGTGACCAAGCGAAGGCTGTCTGTGGGGGAAGCAGTTCAGAAGGGTTGGATGACCAAGGACAGTGCTTTCCCTTACCTGCAAGTCCAGCATCTAACTGGAGGTCTCATCGATCCCAAGAAAACTGGCCGCATCCCTGTGGTGGAAGCTGTCCAGACGGGGATGATAACAAGCAATCTGGCCAATAGGCTCCAGGATGAGTCCAACTATGAAAAAGATCTCGTTGACCCTGTCACTAAAGAGAAGATAAATTACAAGGAGGCCATGGCCCTCTGCCAGAAGGATTCTCTGAGTCACCTCCTGCTGCTCCCAGTCACATCGGAGGGGTATCAGCGATACCACCAGGCGAGCTGTTCCCCCAGGCTCTCACGGTTCAGGCACTGAATGGACCAAGGCACATACGGGGGCTGGTTCCTTCAGGAGTTCATCCCTTCAGAACACCTCTCCCCACGGAGGCAGCAGGCTCACAGGAACGGAGCATCTAGCATTTAGGGCTGCCTACTCTTCTCTCTTAGCTACCTGCCTCCCAACACAGCTCGGCCATGCAAGGAAGAAAATGTGGTCATGGGCCTGCCACGGAGGGGTCCCCACAGTCCCCGGGTGCTGTTCCCTAATCAGCCCAGGGAGGGGTTGATGGTGAGAACTTCACGGGCAGTAGGTTAAATGTGGCTATGCCCAGAAAGGGGCAGAGTGTTTTCCAGTTAGGTCATTCTGCATGCAATAAACATAGTAAGTGAGTGTCTGTGGCTGTGTTGTCTCTGCAGGCTGTGGCTGAAGGCACAGCTACACCTCCCCCATGCAATCCCATGCCCTGCAGCCCAATCCACACAGGTTTTGTAGGTTCTTGCCCTCCCTGATCTCCCAGAACTGAACTCCCTAAAGTGTGCTTCTGCCTATGAATCTGTATTTTTAAAGATTTTGTTATATCTGTCTTTAAAACTGAAAACCAATGGGACTTTGCTTCCTGGTCATTTGGACACCTCTAAAAGAGGGACTTGAACACCAAAGGGGTGCAGTCCCACCCAACAGTACTGAAAAATCCGCACTTACTATTTCTTTAGATGAACTAAGAGGAAGTAACTCCTCTGCATAATTTCCATCACTCAGTCCTTCCTGAAATAAAAAATTCCCATATCCCAAATGTTGTTCCCTAGCATCTATCCTATTGTGGAGCATCCCCTGGGTTTCTGAGATGAGAAAATTACTTTCTATTCATACCAGCTGCTCCTTCCCCTCTCCCAAAGGCTCTTTTAGCTGATTTTATTCAGGAACTCCAACATAATCTCTACTCTCATGGGTTATTTTGGGTTTCTCCCCTCCTTCACCCACCAGACCCGCAGCATAGCCTCTATTTCCATATAACCTAGCTGGAATTTGAAGTCTGGGCTCCAGGAAGAAACTGTTCCAGGAAGAAACTGTTCTCTGTCAGAGTCAGCACACTCAGCTCCCATTGCCTTCCTACTGGGTAGACAGTGCCCAGCATTAGCAATCTGTAACAAGAAATTTCCAGCCTGAGATCTGCCCAGGCTCTGTCCCAGGCTCTGCAAGGTCTCTGGTTATTGTCACGCCTATGGCTGCTGTTCATGGCCATCTCAGCTGCCATGATCAATGCTGGGCAATTTGTTGGTTTACAAAACGGAAAACCATTGCACATAGCCTGAAGCATCCACTCCCAGCTTGTTTCCTTAGGTAGGACACTGCTGGTCTGGACCAGCATCAAAGCCCTAGAGCCGGACTGTCACAGACCAGCAAAGAAATTCTGCCCATCAGCCCTTGAAGCACCAGAGCATGGCCATACAAGGATCCTGTCCAGCACAATGCAGGGGCCCTGGAGCAGTGCAGTTCCCAGGAATCCTTGTGTCACAGCTCTTCAAAGCTGCTGGGAACAGCCTCACTGTGCCTTGGCTTTGCTCCCCTGGCTGAAAGCAGAAGCATCCATCAGCAATGGAGCTGTTGCCTTTCCTGCAGCTCAGCCCAGCCAGGTGAGTTTGCTGCCAGCCTTTCTCACACCACTCTGGGGGCTGATGAATGGTTTAGGGGAGCACTCTGTAACTATGATACTGGGAGTTCTGGTAATTAGGCAGGCAGTTAATCATTTTGGACAAAGTGTTCCCTAATTGTGGTGGGAGGGATTTACCTGGGATTGGATGAAGTTGTTAAGAAATGATTAAGTGGCTGAGCAGTTTAGTCTAGTTTTTCAGACTCATTAAAAATCCTTTTGTTTGCTACCAAATGTCCCTTACCTGCAGACAGCAGCTCATGTCATGTCCTGATGTGTCCATAGGAAGCACCACTCAGCCATGGGGGTTTCCCCAGAACCTGCTGTCTGGCAGGGTTGTGAGCCACTCAGGAGGAGCCAGGTAGGACTTTTCCTCCCTTCCCAGGCACAAGGTGATGGTGCTGCACTGCAGCTTTCCCAGAGCAGTTATTTCAACACAGCTGCTGTTTGTTCCCTTTGCTGGCAGTGGAGTTGGTAAGAAATGTTTGAAGTTTTCAATTCAGTTTTTGGGCTAGGTTTGCTCTAGTGTTTTATTTAGGTTTCTGGACTGGATAAATGTCCTTGGTATTTATTTTTTTACTGCAGATCTTTTAAAAACAAAACAAGAAGGAAACTCTTCTGCAAACAGTTTGTCTGGTACAACATGAGTATTGTTTGCATAGAGCAAACAGCAGAGCATTGACTTTACAACATGTATGCAAAGACAGGGAAATGATTCCCACAGCAGAATTCCTCCATGTCTCCATGCATTAATCCACAAAAATGTGCCTCCAAGCTGGCTGTCACCACAAAGGCCATAAGATGCAGGAGCACAGCTGTCAGGTTGTGCTGAAATTGTTTTTTTGGGATTGCAGTTACTAGGAGAGCACATTTGTGCATGTGCATGAAAAACAGGAGTGCAGAAGTTTGGCTTCTTTAAATTAGATCTGTCTTTTGAGTATTTAAATAAGTAGAACATAACTCTGAAATAGTGTGTAGCAGCTTCTAATGGAAAGGAAGCCCACACTGAGACATCACTGGGCTGCAGAACCATCAGCCCCTTGTACTGTCACTAAAATTCACCAAAAACTGAGTTATAAAAATAAAAGTCCTTTACACCAATGTAGTGTTAAGAAGAGGCATCATTTATTACAGAATAAGCTCCACCTAGCATGCACATGATTCTCTACAAGTGCATTGCTTATATACAGTCACCACATGCATATTTTAAGAGCCCATTACCATAAAACCCTCCCCATGCTCCCAGGTTCAGGTTTTTTAATAGCCTTATTTTGCCTGTAGCTGCATTCCTAAGCCAGATGTTTTAGGAATTCAATAGGTCCTTGTTGAGAAAGCAGCTCCTGCATGCCCTGTTTCTTTTGCTAAAAGTACAAAGACACAGAAATTGAATTAACCCTTTTGGTATCAATTCCCCCCTTTGAAACATCTCAAATCCCTTAAGACTATTTGATAAATTCCAATTCAATTTCTATTTATAATCACCTATATTCCCACAGGATTATGACTGATCATTTTGTGAACACAGCAAATAGCAATGCTGGTAACTATTACAACTGCAATTACAGTTACAATGGTTTCCAGTATTCCTGCCAGCCTTCCTTTCAGGTACCATCATGCTATTCCTTGAAGAATTTTATTGAACCAATTAATTTCAGGACAGCGTTGGTATCCTCAGCAACACATTTTGGCCACATTTTGTGGTCTTTGGAGATCTTCTGTTACATTTGGGATGTGTACAAAACAACATTCTCTATTCAGTTCTAAATAACCATAACCCTCTTGTTTTTTGGCAAGCAATAGATCTAAGGCCATCCTGTTTTGTAATGTCAGATTATCATATTGAATCACCATTGACAGATTTATAGGGATAATTCCCCAAGGAACAGGTTCCCCTGCTGAACTGGGGATAGGGAGGCAGGCTGTAATGCTGGACAGATTTTGCATCTTACCAAACTCTTGTATTCAAGTCAATATTAAATTTTCTTCAACACCTCCACATAAAGATAAAATAATTCCCATAAATTTAGTCTACACATTTTGCTGCTCATTTACAGATGTCTTCAACATTTTCAGCTGCAAGGGTCCGGTGTTTTCCACTGTCCACTCTGAGTCAGGAGACCTCTGAAGTCAGGTGCAATGTATCCAGAAGTTAATTTCTTTCATTTTTAAAGCTGGTCTTGTAGTCAACAGAACCAGATGAGGTCCTTTCCACTGCTCCTGAAGTGGCTCAGGTTTCCAGATCTGCATGTGTATGTGATCCCCAGGCTGAAAGGAGTTAACTGAAGTGTCTAGGGTAAGAGGTTCTGAGAGAATGATGAACCTTTTTCATTCATTCAAGGGTTTCCCAAATAAAATTAAATATTGTTCTGTTTTTCTGATTCTCAATTTGTTGCTCAGATCCAGGGAAAGTTACAGAAGAATATTATCTCCCAAACATCAATTCATACAGGCTCACCTTCAGGTTAGTTTGGGGCTGTACTCTAACTCATAGCAAGTCTGGTGGTAACACCTGTGGCCATTTTAAGAAAGCTTCCTGATGCATTTTGCCAATATGTCTCTTTAAAGTTTGATTCATTAGCTTAACCTTTCTACTAGATTGCAATCTCCATGGAGTATGTAAAATCCTAACTCATACCCAACTGCTAAGTTGCTGTAATACTTCAGATATAAAATGGGGTCCCCTATAAGATGGCATGCCAACAGGAACTCCAAACTTGGGTATGATCTCTCTGAGGAGTACCTTGGTGACTTTCCTGGCCTTGTTGGTGCAGCAGGGGAAGACTTCTGGCCACCTGGAAAAGGTGTCCAATAAACAATACCAGGAGATACCTGTATTGTTGGTGTGGTAGCTCAGGAAAAACAATTTGCTAGTAATCTCTGGGGTTGTTTCCTCTTTTAGTGATCCATGGAGGCAGTCTTTTTGAATTAAATGGATTATTTTTAAGACATATTTGGAATTTTTCTGTAACAGACTTGACACTTTTTGTCATAGGGACACTGGTACTTGAGTCCTCGGATCAGTCACCATAGCACAAGTGGGTTTGCTGGTATTTCTCCTTGACAAGTTGCAACATCACTTGTGGTGGGACTATGATCTGGTTGTTGGGAGTTACCAGCCATCAACCCTCTCTATTCTTGGCTTTTAGGTAAGTAGCTAATTTTGTATCACCCTGACTATAACCAGGGATAATTTCAGGGAGTGAAACAGCTTTCTTAGGTACTAATGCCAGGATGCCTTGTCGTGCAACCTCTTGTGCAAATTTATCTGCTAGTCTCTTTTCTACAAAAATTTGGGAATCTCGATGCTGGTGTGCCCTGCAGTGTAGTACAGACACTGCTTTGGGCAGCTGGGTATCATCAAGGAAGGACAATATTTCTTCTATTAATTTATATTAATATTAATATATTAATCAGTATATTAATCAGAGATTCCTGTGCTCTTAATAGACCTCTTTCCTTCCATACGGTCCCATGAGAAGGAACAACTCTAAAAGCAGATTTTGAGTCAGTCCATTGGTTTACTTTTCCTCCTGCTGCCAATTCCAGGGCTCTTCACAGCACTATGAGCTCTGCCTTTTGTGCTGAGGTGTCCATGGGCAGTGGTGCAGCTTCTATTACTTTGGTCAGCATTACTATGACATAGCCAGCTTTTTATTTTCCATCTTGCACCAAGCCACTTCATTCTGTAAAGCGCTCTGGATTTTCACTTGGTGCATTTGTAGGTTTGGTCAGCTTACATAAACTTGCTCAACTGTGTATGATGTTCAGGACTTGGGCTGGATTTATCACTGTGGTTACTTTCAACTCCACATCTTCTTGCTCCACTAGAACAGTCTGATATTTCAACATACAGCCTGGGGAAAGCCAATGCCTCCCTTTTTGGCAAAACACAGTGGTTATGGTGTGTGAAGCGTACACTACTATCCTTTGTCCCATAATCAATTTCCTGGCCTCTTGGATGAGAACAGTCACTGCTACAGCTCACAGGCATCCAGGCCATGCCTGGCTGACCTTGTCCACTTGTTTTAAAAAGCACCCCACAGGCCTCTTGAAGTCTCCCACTTTCTAAGCCAGAACTCTGAGGATGAAGCACTGTCATTCCTGCCCAAAAAGCTCAAAGGGCTTTTGTCCTAGGGTGACTTTGTGATGCTTGTGTCCCCACTTGGGTGTTCTGTTTATGCTGGATATTGAGTTCTGCACCTTTAAGACTGGTTCCAAGAGCCAAGGAGGGGAGAAGAAGCACACAGTTTGCTTTTAGAAACTGCACTTGCTCCTGTGCATCCTTCTCATGGACTGTGTTGTCTGCAGCAGGGACAGCGGGAGAGAGCTCTCCTTTGCTTTTAGTTAGTTTTTAGCTAGCTGAGGCAGAGAAGATCCCCAGACTGTGGCTTTTCTTTTTCTCTGAACTCATGAGCCTGCTCTGGACTGAAAACCCAGAAAAACCCCAGGAGTTCACACCTGTGCCCCATTGGGACCCAGGATGCAGCATTTTCCAGCACTGGAGGGGCTGATCTGAGACTGAGCGAACCAAGCGACACCCTCAAGGACTTTCTGAATTTGCCATCTCTTCAGAACAGTGAGAAGTTCCATTGGTTAATATTATTTTTCTTTGTGCTTTTTATGAGTACTTTACTTGTTAAATAAACAGGGTTTTTTTCCACTTTTCTCCAAGGAAATCTTTTCCTGAACCAGTTGGGGGAGGGGCTGCTTGAATCTGCTTTCTGGAGGAAACCCTTTGGAAGTTTCCTCCCAAATTTGCCCTAAACCAGGACAGCTTTGTTAAGTCTGGAAGTCCTAAAGCGGGTGCAGACATCAAGGAGCATCTTTAGGTCACAGAACACATATTCACACTCAGCAGCCCAAATCAAAGGTCCTTCCATGGCCTTCTTTTAAAATTCAATGATTTGACCAACAGTCCATATTTTAAAACCCACAATCTGCACCATCCAGCCATAGCCAGGAATACTGTTAAATCTAGGGCTTGTTGGGTATTTGGCAGATGGCCTCTTTTCTGTCCATTCCGAATTTCCACTGTCCTGGTATTATTTCAAACCCTAGGTAGGTAACTTGCTGCCTCATGATTTGAGCTTTTTCCCAAAATATTTCGTAACCTCCTTGGCCTAGGAAATTTAGAAGATTAATAGTCAATTCCATGCACTTTTCATTAGTCTCAGTTGCTAGTAAGATATCATGAACATACTGCAGGACCAACCCTTCAGGGTTCTCCTTTATCCAGGTCTGTAATTCTTTTGTTAGTTGGTTCCCAAAAATCACTGGGCTTTTTTTAAATCCTTGTGGTAACACAGTCCAGAAAAGCTGAGTCTTCCCACCGGTTTGAGGATTTTCCGTTCAAAGGAAAAAACGCCCTGGTTTTGCTTATCAAGAGATATGCAAAAGAAGGCATCATTCAAACCTACCACTGTAAACCTTTGGTAAGGTTTACAATCCCATTCTGTAAGGGCTGCTAACAGGGTAAAGGGATTTGCTATAACAGAGTGGATATCCTGAAATATTTGATTGATTGCTCATAGGTCCTGTACCAACCTGTACTTATTCATCCCAGGCTTTTTAACTGGCAAAATGGGAGTGTTCTGACTTACATTCTATCAATAATCCAAATTCCCTGAAATTTTCAATTAGACTCTTGATTCCACTCCTAGCTACTAATTTTAAAGGATCTTGTTTCTGCTTTACTGGTTTTGATGAAGGTTTTAGGGTAACAATTACTAGCTGAGCTTGTTGGGAATGACCTGGAGTTCCACTGCTCCAAATCAAGGGTGTTTTACTGCATTTTCTGTTGTTTCTGATATTCCTCCAGAATTTTTTCCAGTGTTCCCTGCAACATAAAAGTACTTGCCTCGATGGCTTTAGTCTTAGGTACCAATAATTACATTTCTCCATCGTTAAACAAAATCCATGCCTCCAGTTTACTTAGCAGGTCTCTTTGTAACAGAGAAACCGGGTATTCAGGCATATATAAAAATTGGTGTGTTACCCACCATTTGCCAAATTTAAAGTTAATGGGGTAAAAGAATGTTTGTTTTTCCTCTTTCCCTGTTGCACCAACAACATCTACAGTTTCTTGGTTTCATTGTCCTTTATTTGTATTTAATACTGAATAAGTAGCCCTAATGTCGATGAAAAAATCAATTTTCTCTTTCCCCCAGCTCTATTGTAACCAGCGGTTTAGCTGGGGTTTTCACTCCCGGTTCCTGTCATTCCTGATAGAGGGTTAGCTCGGTAGCCAGGGGCCCTTTCAGGTTCTTGGGGCATTCCCGTTTCCAGTGGCCAAGCCCCCTACAATACGCGCACTGGTTCGGCTGCAGCCCTCCGTGGGCAGAGCCCCTCTCCGTCCTGCGGTTAAATAGCGCCTTCTGCAGGGCTGCACTGAGCATCGCGTCCCTACATCTTTCTCTTCTTTTTCTTTCCACCTCCCGTTTCTTTTTTCTCTCCTCCCATTCCATTTCCCGTGTCTTTTCTTTCTGCTCCTTCTCCTTCTCTCTCTCCAAGATCTTGCTTTCTTCTTCTTCTCCCCTATTATTAAAAGCTACCCAGGCCACTTGTAAGAGTTCTCCTAGGTCACGAGACTCTGCTCCCTCCAGCTTTTTCAACTTCTTTCTAATATCTGGTGCTGAGTTCCCTATGAAAATGGAAGCCAGATGTACAGCTTCCTCTGGTTTTTCCAGATCAATGTTAGTGTATCTCTTAGCAGTTGTCCTTAAGCGTTCCACAAATGCAGTTGGAGTCTCATGTGATTCTTGTTTCACTTCATAAAGTTTAGACCAATTGATTGCCTTTGGCATTGCATGTCTAAAGCCAAATAATACCCATTGTTGATAATGTCCCAGAAAAACCCTCCCCTCCTTTGTGTTAGGGTCCCAGTGGGGGTCCTGGGAGGGAAAATGCTCTTCCACAGTTCCTGGTAAAGCACCAGTTGTACCTATCCTGTCCACCTCTTTCCTGGCAGTCTGGAGTACCATCTCTCTTTCTGTCGAGTCTAATAGAGTATCTAATAGAACTTGTATAAACTCCCAGTCCGGGTTCTGGGTCTTCAGAATGGTTTCAAATACTCTAGATACTCTCTCTGGATCTTCTCTGTAGGGCCCTGCCAGTCTCATCCATGCCTCAAGATTGACTGGGGAGAAAGGTACCTTCACCACTATCAGGCTGTGAGATCCCAGCCCTGCCCAGAGCTGAGCTATGGCCTCCTGCTTTCTCATATCCTTCTTCCCTACCTCTTGCATTCTCACCTCCTGCTCACCCTGGGCTTTCCCCACCAATGGACTTGAAATTAACTCTTACCTCCCCCCTGACTGCTCATCCCCTCCTTGTTCTTCCCCCTTATCAGGCACACCAAATTCTCTATCCCCCTGTCTCCTGCATCTGGTGCCTCTATCATTTCTACATCATCATCATCCTCCTCGCATTGGCTGTGGCATTTCAAACAGTGGTGCCCAATACTACAAGAGGAACAGCATTGCTTCCATCTCCTACCCTTTTCCCCTTCCTTTCCAAAAGCTAACATGAGAGGGTTTGACAGGCCGGGTAGGCACCCCCTTTGCAATTCCAGATGGTCTCTTAAAGTAAAGAACAGATCTACGGAAGGCATCTCCCTCCACTTCTCCTCTCTTCTACAAAACAGCCTCAGCTCTAACATGGTGTGATAATTCAAGGTGCCATTCTCCGGCCACTTCTCTCCATTGTCCAGTTTATAAAGTGGCCACCAGTGGTTACAATATTGGATTAGTTTGGATTTAAATAGCGAATCTCCCCCAATCTTTTCCCAGTGGTTCAACACACATTTCAGCGGAGAATTCGGGATATCATTTCCCACTCTACTTTTAGAACAGACCACCCCCATACTCAATAATATACAACAACAGCTGGAAAGCGAATACGATTACCTGGGCGCGGGGAGTCCCCGCGACTGTTTCTGGGCTACAGCGAAGGAGTGACGCTGCCCAGGTGGCTGGCGCTGCAGCAGGCGAGAACCCTCGGGCCGGGGCAGGGCTGCTGTGCTGCGAGTCCATTGGGTTCCTTCTCTTCTCCTCCTCCACCTCCTCCCCAAGATGACGGCAGGGGAACAGCTGAGCTGAAATTGAGGGTGCCCCTGCCCGCCCGCCTGCTCCCGCTCGCACCGGGAATCCGGCACGCACTGGCACGAGAGGGCGCTTACCATCCACAGATGCTATTTCAGCCGTGCACACAGAAAAGAAACCAATAATCGATAGCACACACCCCGCGATTGCTTCGACACCCTGTTCAACAGTCAGTTAAATTTCAACACTTTCAGCAAATGAGCTTTATATACAGGCGTCCCAGTGTTGATTTTACAGGCCAGCAAACTGAAATCAACACATGCACACCGCTAGAGATCAAAAAGAATTCAGATTATCTAAGCAAACTCCACCACAAAAGTAGATACAGCAGTGCTTTGGCTCCAGTGTTATGAGCCTGGTTTTTTCTCCTCCGCCAGCTCCAACACTGCTTTAAGTTTCCTGCTCCAGGGGAACCCCTCGGAGGGAACTCAAAACCCCTAGTCCTGAGGGACTGGAACCCCCAGTAGACCTGAGGGACTCAAAGCCCCAGACAGTGAGCTTTCCCAGGGACTTGAACCCTTGTTGGGTGACTTAAACCTCTCACCAGTGACTCTGTGAGGGGATTCGTACTCCTCATCAATAACCCCAAGAAAACCAATTTAAATGATGTCTTTACTCACCCCAGGGATTTTGCCTTGAGCCCCTGATGGTCTGAGGCCGAGGTTCCCCCTGAGAACCCCTCAGTGCCAGCTGGAGATCTGTCAACTGCAGATCCGTCGAGGCTCAGAGGTGAGCTCCCATCTGGGTGGCCAATAACCATTACCAAAATTCATCAAAAAGCAGGTAAAATAAAACCACTTAACACCAATGTAGTGTTAAGAAGTTATCACAGGCACAGGGAATAAGCTCCACCTGATGTGCACATGATTCACTACAAGTGTGTTGCTTATATACAGTCACCACATGTGTGTTTTAATTGTTCATTACCATAAAGCCTTCCCCATATTCCCATGTTCAGTTTTTCCTATAATTTTGTTTTGGCTATAGCTGCATTCTGCATTCCTAAGGCAGACGTCTTCCCCTTATCTTCCTTCTGTCCTTGATGAGAAAGCAGCTCTGCATACCCTGTTTCTTTGCTAAAAGCACACAGACACAGCAGAAATTGGATTAATGCTTTTGGTACCAGTTCCACAACAGGACTGAGAGCACATCTCTGCACCTGCCAAGGATTTGGGTGGGAAAGGATAAAAGAAAGAGTGCAGGAGATGAGGAAGGGAGGAAGGCTCTGTGGAAAAAAGGACCAGCCAGGCAGTCCTGCATTACCAGCCTGAAGGGCTTTGCCAAACAATGAACACCAAGGTTTCTGAACAAATGACAAATATTTATTTCATACTGAAGAAAAAGAAATTAAGATGTCAACACCACACCAAGAGTCAGAGACATTCCCCCAAACATTTCAACAGAAAAAAAACATTTCCAAGACAATAAAAAAAAGGAAACACCATTACATCTGGAACAATGATGGAAAGCCAGTGGTTTAGCTGCTCTCTGTTTTCAGTCATATGCAGCAAATACTTCATCCTAACTGGATCTGCTTTATGCTAACTGGATCTTTTGGCTTCTTGGTCCCAGCTAAGGCACAAATTGACACCTGATAGTGCTCCCCAGTTTGTGAAAGAGCAGGATGGCAGCTCTGTTAAACAGCTCAGATGAAACAACTTGTCTAGTGCAGAGAAGCCTGACTGATGGCACCAGCAAAGGGCAGAACAAAGAAGTGTCCCTCTTCCCTGGTGCCAGCAACTGCCACCAACAGACCTGGGGATGCTCCAGTGCTGGAGACAGAAATCACTGTGTGTTACCTTAGCTCACCAGTGGAAGGACAAACCTCAGAGAGATGCTCTCTTCTCTAAATTTCAGTAGTTTATGCTGATAAATTACCCCCACCTTTTGCACATGACCTCTTCAAAACAGCTCTCCTGGCTGTAACCCAAATTTTCCCCCAGCAACAGACTGAAAATCTCTAAATGCCAAGAATAACCCCTTCCAGACTCCTCAGGAGAAGTAAGACCCTGGGTTCCTGCCAGGCCCCTGCTAAGTGCCCCAGACCAGATCTGCAGTGCTACCTGAAGGTGCAAGAGCTTGGGGAGAGCCGTATCCTCTCATCTGCAGTCTCTCCGCAGCACAGGTCGCTGTTCAGGGCTCTCAGAGTTTCTGCAGAGGAAGTACTGGTGGTTGAGGGCTGCTTTGGCTGAGATGCGCTTGCTGGGATCATACAGGAGCAATTGCTGCCAAGAGAAAAACACAGCAGATTCAGGATTTCAAAAACTGGGTGATTGATTGCACCTGCCCGCAGCTGGGCCCAGTTGCAGATGTTGGTCCTGCCTTTTTCCTTCTCTGGGCTTCAGGAGTCACCCATAACTGAAGTTTCTCTGGATTATGTTAGAAGAGTTCCCTGACTCCCAGCATAGTGGTTCCTAGAGGAACCTGCAGTGACAGTCCTTCAGAGTAGGACTGAGCCCTATTCCATGATTTGGTGCTTCTGCAATATCAGAGGTAAGCATTCAACCCAGATCAGCTAACATACTTCCAGGTAATTAAATCTCAAATATCCTTATTCCTTGCCCAGTTTGAAAACATCCTGCCATCCCCAGGCCCTGCTCTGAGCCCTCACTCACTGTCAGTAAGTCTCTCCCATCTCGATCTAAGTTTGGAACAATGTCCTTCATCTCCTTCCTTGGCCACCGGGGAAAGCTGCCCTTGTAGTCAGGGAGCTGGGTCACACCAGGCCAGGTCACCTCGGTGGGAGTGCCCAGGGTGCGAAAGATCTGGAAGAGCTGATCGATCTCAGAGTCCCCTGGAAACAGGGCCTTCCTGGTCATCTGGAAGAAAGAAAGAAAAAGCCAGGTCGCACTTTTTCATCAGTTGTGTGCCCTGTTTCCCACTGCAAGCAACTCTCTGTCCCAGCAGGTGCAAACAACTGAACAGACATGGGCAGTTACAATGCAGTGATTCTGTCACTGGTTGGGAACATCACAAGTGTCTGACTGCTTGTTACCACACTTGGCCAGATTCCTCCTGCCTGCTCTGCAGCTCAGGGATTTTGGGAATGAGGAAAAGTGCTACTATACTGCAGGATTAACCAGAGCTCTTCCAAGGCAAGTATGGACCCCTAGGAAATCCATTCTGCCATGCTACAAGAGTGCTTGTTCTCTGCAGCCCACCTGGAAGAGAGTCATCTTCTCCCAGGGTCAAAGTGCTGCTGCAATGAGGCTGAAATTACCCCTTTTGCAAGGAGAGGCATCATGTTCCAATGTGCTTGGAACTGCAGCCTTTTGCCAGGCCTCCAGGGTGGTAGATTTCCTTCTGAAATGAAGGAAAACGCTTAGGGTGGGTTTTCCATAAAGCCCACCCCAGGACAGGAAGGAACATAGTATCCCAGATGTTCTGTATCTTATCCCTCCTTCCCACTGCAGCTGCCTCCTCTGGCTCATGAAAGAAATTATTTAAACCCATCCTACCATTTCTGCAAAGATGCAGCCAATGCTCCAGATATCCACAGGGGTCGAGTAGTATCTGCATCCCAGCAGTATTTCAGGGGCTCGGTACCAGAGAGTCACCACCTGGAAAGGAACCAACAGACTGTGTCTGGTTTCCCTGGATGAAACCAGAGGTGTGGGACCCTCCCTTCTCAGATGTAATGCAGTGACTGTACAAATTAGAGGCATGCTAAGGCCTTGCTGAATTTACAGACACTTCAGTGCCTGCAAGGTTGTGATTAACAGAACATTCTTCAACAACATATTCAGGAACAATTAAATGTACCCTGTGGAGGGAAGGTGGGAGCCCAGCTGGCAGCCTGGCTCTGGTAGAGACAGTCAGCCCACTTTGTGGGGACATGGAGGTCCCTTAGCTGCAGATGAGGTTAAAAGCTTACTCCTGGCAGGACTATGCCTCTATTATGGATGAGCAACTTGTGCTGCTGCTGCTGTTCACCCACTCTGGATTGTGTACCCCACTCAGGGAGCCTCGACACTACCTCATGAGTGTACGTGCGTAGGGGGACCCCGAAAGCTCTTGCCAGTCCAAAATCAGCCAGTTTGATTGCTCCTGCTTCGTTAATGAGCAAGTTCTGTGGCTTCAAGTCCCTGTGGATGACCCTGTGTGAGTGGCAGAAGCTCACACCCTGCAGCAGCTGGAAAAGGTAGTTCTAAGGAGAGAAGAGATTTCAGATAAGGCCGTGATGAAAACACTTTGAACTCTGGGTTGTGTGAACCAATGTACTTTGGATCTCTTATAGATCTGAATAGAAAGAAAGACATTGTTACAGTGCAACATCAGGCCTATGGGCCACAAACTGCTGCCAGGCCAGGTGAGACTGTAATCCCTCTTTAGAGAGACTAATCCAGGCATCGTTAGTCCCTTCCACCCACCCATTACTGTCTACAAAGGCAACAGATGGGTGAGAGAGCCTAGAAACAGCTGGGAAATAAAAGTTTCTGAGCAATAGTGCCATGAGAGTTTCCCAGCTGAAATGTCTGAGATCTGGGAGGCTAAGGAATCATTTCCAGGCCCAGACTGAGCAGCTGTGAGATGGCTCTGCCCAGCAGGGACATGCTATCTGCCCTGCCTCTTGGCATTCCTTCCACACTATACCTTGACCAAGCTTAAAGGAAGCTCTCCAGCTTGGCATGAGTCCATGTACTTCTTCAGGTCCTGATTCAGATACTCAAACACCATATAGAGCTTCTTCTGGCTGTGTATGACATCCAGGAGCCTGTAAAAGAAGTACAGGCTCTCCCTTCAATATCTGCTCTAAACCTCTGCAAGTACCCAAACATTCTTCCTCCCACACATGCCTGTGCACTGTTGGTCCTTTGGAGAAGAGAGGGGCAGTTTAAGGGCAGAATCTAGTATGGGGCAGCAGTAGTGTGCTGCTGAAGCAGCAGACTCATGAGGTATTGCTGAAAGCCATGGAAGTGCAAGGGATTCCTGCATTTTTCTGTGTATTTTGGTCCTGCCCATGCAGTTGCGGAAGGACAGAAGAACCCCCTTGCTGTTTGCTCCTGGAGCAGGAGCCCATGCATGAGCTGGTGGGGAAGATGAATCCAGGTCTTACCTGACTATGTTAGGGTGCTTCAGCTCCTTCAGCAGTGAGATTTCTCGGATTGCAGTGCTGGGGACACCCTCTGACTCCCTGTGGCAGAGACAGTCTGTACTGCACCCTGTAACCCAGGGGGATCCCACAGCCCCGTGGGGCTCTGTGTCCCTTCATTCTTCCACTGTACCCCAAGGGAACATTTGAGTTTGGGGTCAAGCAGTGGCTGGGGTTGGCTGGGGTGAGGCAGGGGGAAATGGAGTTGTGGGCAAAGAGAGGGAGGGGATGACCTAGACCTGCAAGCCTTGGGGCAGAGTTTGTTTGGAACCACCTAAGGGTGCATTTAGAGAAGCAATAATGCATTAAATACTTAGGTATTTCTTTTTGGAGGTGGGGGAAAATGACAGCTCTTCATCCCTCAGGCAGCCACCTCCCACACCCTGAGGGGCCATCATGGGGTGCAGCTCCAGCATATTCCCAGGCGACGCAGACACCCCTCACGGTGCACACAGCTCAGAGCTGACCCAAGAGAACAGCAATAACATTTTACCTGCTCAGTCCCACCCTGGAGGCCTGAGGCTGACCCTGCCTGGCCCCCACAGCACATCCCTGAGGGAGACACTACCTCACAACATGGCAGCTGCTTCCTCCTGCCCTTTACCCAGGGCCAAGGTTCCAGCTCAGGCCCGAAACACCTGCACTCACTGACTTTGAGCTGCTGTTTCAACAGTAGGTTAAATCAGCTCTTTTTTATGTCACCTGAACTTTGGGGTCTTCCCTGTGAACCCACATAGCTGCCAAGCCCATGAGACATGGGGCCCCCAAGCCCTCCAGACAACATCCCCTTCGGCTCTGCTTTTCCTGGTGCCACAATACATAAGATTATTTTCATCTTATGTATTTTTAACCCTAGAGACACCTTTTTCTCCCTCATGTCAGGCTTTTTGGTGCCTCTTGCACATACAGGGCATAGGCCTGGCACCATGGCAGGCCCAGGGCTTTGCCCCACTCACGCGTCCAGGCGGATCTTCTTGAGGGCCACCAGCTGCCCCGTGCGCTTGTTGCGAGCCTTGTACACCACGCCATAGGTGCCCTCCCCAATCTTCTCCACCTTCTGGAATGATGTCTGGATGGCCTCCATGCGCCTGCCTCAGCCTGGTGATGGCAGTGGGTGGCGGCTGGCACTGCGCTCTGAGGGGAGAAAAAAAAAAGGGGAAATAAAAAGGTGAATGTGAGGAAAGCGTTAGAACTCCCAAGTGTTCCCTGAGGTGCTGCCAGGGTCTGGATCTCACCTTGCTGCTCCCTCAGCCTTGAGGGACCCCTCAGGAACCTGTCTGGGTGAGTGGACAGGGTGGCCTGGTGAGGGCTGGAGTGTCTGGGGAGCTTCAGGTGGACTGAGCCACAAAGGAGCCACCCTTTGTTGTTCTGCTGCCCAGGTTGTGCAGTGGGCTGGCTACAGCCAAAAATTGAGGAAAATTAATGTAAAGAGGCACTCTGGGGCCTGGAGAAGAACAGCATGAACTGCACAGGGCCAGGGGAAGCTCTCCCACTCCATCTGCACAGTGCTGGGCATCAGTGGAGTAATTAGGTTCATAATTATGGCTCCCTGGGACACACCGAGGGCAAACACCCAGCAGAAATGTCTTCTTTTTCTTGTCTGGGTTTTTTTTTCCCCTTTTATTTTGTCTTGCACAATTGTCCCTTGAACCTCCCCCACATGGCCTGTGCTGCTCAGTCAGCCTTTCAGGAGATGCCCTTGAGGGGTAATTAATCATTGACTTGATACCTGACAGAAGACAGTATTAAAATAACCTTATGTATTGTGGCACCAGGAAAGGCAGAGGCAAAAGGAATTTCATCTGGAGATCTTGGGGGCTCCATGTCTCTGGGTCAGCGTGGACATTGCAGCTGCAAGGGTCCACAGGGAAGACCAAACTTTTAAGTGACCTAAAAAAGGGCCGATTTAACCCATTGCTGAGCCAGCAGCTCAAAATCCATGAGTGCAAGCAGAAAAGGCTGGAGATGGCTGCATTCCCCTGCAAACCACAGGCACGGCTCACTCCAGATTTGGGGATTTCTACAGTACAGGAGAGTCTTCTCTCCCTTGCACAAACATTTGATTCTCATCTGACATTAGCAATGTTCTTTCCTTTTGTCAATGGTTTAATACAGCTGTGGCTGTACAGCATGGGCCTGGCATCATGTTCTTCAACCAGAGTGGCTCTGCTGTAACTTCATCTCCTTTTCTCACTATTTTTTGAAGTCAGATACTTCCAAACACACCCAGTACTTAGGAGGAGGAAAGCTGAATTTTCTTACATCTATAGAGTTCATGCAGGGTCTAACACATTTGAGTTGGCAAGAAAGAGTGATTTAATCAGTAAAAGACAGACTGCCTTCTTTTTTCATCTTTATTTACGAAAATTTAAACCAAAATGTTAGCTACTTCAAAAATAGGGATTTAAGGTCTCTTAAACTTAGTTATGTCAAGGAAGAAAGTACTCAGGGTACTGTAAATATTTATTTTAGAGTTAGAATTAATCCTCCCCTTAGATACACGTTCTTCATACCTGAAGAGGCAGGTGCTACTGAAAATAGGGACTCTTTGTTCATGTTTCTTTGGTCAGCCCAGATACATGAGTGTTTTGCCAGGAATGTTCCTGTGTGGCAGCTGAGTCAGGGTACCCCAACACAGGTATTCATGGGTCGGCAGCCAGGCAGGGCTCATGCCCTTTACCCCATCTGCCAAAGGTGAGATGCTTAACTCCAGATTCAGAGACTTCTACTTCTGACTTCTTCATGTTGTGCATTACGAAAGAACCAGCTTAACCCAAGTGTTCCCATTCCTTAAGCACCCTTTCAAGCAGACAACAAACCTGCTTCCCAGAGCTATTTTAGTCATGACACCTGAGGCAGGAATGGACAGCCCACAGTCACACACATTGACTCACAGTCTTCAAGTGACTTTGCTGTATGCCACAGCAAACACACCTCCTAATTTACTTTTAACATATTTGTTGCAAATAGTAGTGCAAGGGCCAGCGTGTGGCTGATCTCAGAGCTGTCAGGATGTGCTGTTTTCCCTCTGCTTCTGCCTCTCACCGAAGTATTTCCTCTGCTCCTGTATGGCTTGTTCCAGCAGGGGCACATTCATCCCTTCCACGCAGGTCAATATTCGTGCTTTTACCACAGGACTGGAAGTTTCTGGAGAAAGGAAAACAGACAGAGCAGCTTGGAGACAGAGTTCCCTCAGGCAACATATGACTCGACCTGGGCAAATAACCATAGCCTGAGAACTTCAGGAGACCAGACTGGCTGCATGCTGCCACTGATGTGAGCAGCAGGAGCAGCTTAATTCAGTGACCTCTTTATAGCCTCTGCCCTGATGGCTATCAAATGCTGGTGACTGACACTGCACTCCCCTTGCACTGGGGAACGGTGCCAGTGCCTGCCATGCAGCATCTGTCTACTTTGTGGCTGGATGCACATTGGTTTTCCCTGTCTGAAAAGCAGCAGTGGGTCTAAACTCATTTCTGAATGCCCCTGTGCAGACAGGAGGGCTCAAAGCTGGCTACAACCAACAGTTCATTGGTAGCATTCAACTGGCAACATGGAGCTGCACAGAAGTGGTCAAACCTTGGTTGTGACGCAGCCACCATCTCAGTCTGCTCCCCTTCCACCCTACAAAAATGGGGCCAACTCACTCCTAGGCTGGGATGACCAAAATAACAATTTTCTAAAGGAATTTTGCAGCAGTGGCTTAGCAGGTCACTCTCTGGAGGCCATGTGCAGTGTAGCTGTCCACATGCCACCGAAGACTTCTATGACATGAATGTGAATGCTTTTTATCAGGTGTGGCCAAGATAACAAAGAATTTGCTTCACTATCCCATGGTCCAGCTCAAATCAACTCTCCACGCAAAGCACCAAGCAGCTGGAGCATAGGGCACCCCAGGAAAGGAGAACATGACAGAGCCTGCCTTCATTCCTCACATGTCTGAGGGCAAGGACAATAATTAGAGCCTTTCAAGGATGGCAAAGACCAACCCAGCCACTTGCAATGAGGTATTGCTGCAATCTGCCATGATTGGGATGAAGAGGATAGGTGCAGTAGCTGGCAGTGATGCCAGAAGGCTTTTTAGCAAAGGTTTCACAAGCCTAGCAATGCTGCTGAAATGCTTCTAAAAAAATCTGTACCGGAGAACCAGAATTTCACCAAGATATGGGTGGCTCTTCTCAGCCAGAAGACAGCAGGGACAGACAGGCTGCTCCTACCTTGAATCACATGCTCGTGTGACTGGAGGAGCTGCATGAGAGGAGCCTTGGCCCAGGCTGCCCTCAGTGACTCAGGGAGCCCCAAAAGGGTTGATGTACCACAATGAGCAGCAAAGGGCACCAGTTCTTGCAGCATTTACCTTCCCTGTGTTCGGCCTCTCCCAGGACCATGTAGAAGGATCCCACTTGGGCTTGGAATGGCTCCACAAACTTGGTGTCAACGCAGACTTGGTACTGAGCCGAGTTGTGCTGCATGATGAGAATGGCTTCAGATCGGGCCAGGTCATAGCAGCATAACCTGGGAATGATCAATTTGGGAAGCTCAGCCATGCAGAAATCCAATTACAAACCTAAGGGGAGATGCTCAGCCAGCAAAGGAAAGATCTGGCCTGCAAGGAGAGCAGGGTACCCATCTCACCTGCCAAACGTCCTCAGTGTCTTCCCCTCGGGGACTGAGTTGTTGATCTCCCACAGGAAGTAATAGACACCAGCACTCGGCAGCATCTCACACAATTGCTAGCCTGCAGTAAAGCAAAAGGTCTGACTCCATGCTTCTCC
Source organism: Certhia americana (assembly GCA_018697195.1). Taxonomy (NCBI): domain Eukaryota; kingdom Metazoa; phylum Chordata; class Aves; order Passeriformes; family Certhiidae; genus Certhia; species Certhia americana. The sequence goes on from CM031873.1 coordinate 4,774,490, forward strand.
AGCACCTGATCCTCATTGTAAGTGATAACTGCCCTTCAACTCCTTCCTTGCCCAGGTTCCACCATCTAGGGGGCTGCAAGAGCTTTACAGCTTCCCTGCTGAGTTCTATCTGCAGCTCAGTGCCAAACCCAGGGCATCCTGGCACAGAGGAACTGCCTAGTCCCACATAACCCAGCACGAAATACAGGCAGCCCAGCAGATCCTCTAGGTCTTGCCCAGGTTATGGATGAGTTAAGAAAGTTTAAGGAAGTAGGGAGAATGGTGTCTAAGAAGTTCAGAGAGTGTGAGGGACTGAGATGCAGGGATAGCCTCAGCTGCTGGGCTGAGTGCAGCAAGATTTAAGGAATGATCCCAAGCCTGTTCTCTTACTGCAGCATAAAAAGTTCTGGCAGTGTCTGATCCTGCAGCTGGAGAACAATAAATTGGATCCAAGCCAGCTTGGTTTCGTCAGAAGTCTGGTAGGGTTTAGCAGACAATGATGAATTAATTCCAAGACGAGGCTCAGCTGGGACCTCCTGGGACCTCCTGCGGTGGAGCAGGGCTGGCACAGGCAAGTCAGCCACAGCACAGAGCATACAGAAAGGCAGGAATGCAAAACAGCTTCAGCAAAGTTCTAATCCTGCTCAGTCAATGTCATAGCCAGGCTCCTGGCTGTGCCCTGAAGTGGTTTTTTTTTGCATCTGATCTCCCTTGCAGGCTGCCCGTGTTTGGAATGTTTCCATGCTTCATTTACTGTTTTTTTTCTTTTTGCCTCTGTGTGGGACCCCAAGAGCTGCACAACAGCCCAGGCAGGGACTCCTGCCACTCAGACAAGTGAGTCCATCGGTGGGCATTCGAGGACACCCTCAGTACTGATTACTTAGCACAGGAGACACTGAGCTGACACACACACTGTGGCATTAATACTTGGTGTCCCTTGGCCACCCCACGCATTGCTCACGGGGTTGCAACCTTGCAAAATGCCCCACGGAGGATTCCGTGGGAGGCTGCCGAAACCAGGGCGATCCTGGCTTACCCCATGCCTGCACACGCCTCTCTCCCCGCCTGCTGCCCCACAGTCCCATGCCAGGCTGCGGACACCCAGAGTGCGCTGAAAAGCCCCTCTGGCAGGACCCCAACGTGGGTCCCAGAGGTGGAAACCCTCCCGCATCCCCCCCGCACCTAACATTTAAAAATCAGGGTCAATTCTGAACCTCCAGAAGGCAAAGTCTGTCCTGTACCGCTCGGGTTTTGCTCCTGAATCACACTGCGCAGCAAGGTGGATCAGCCAGGGATGCAAGAGTGTGCATTTAGTCCACATTTTAACGTTTAGAATCATTTAGGTTGGAAAAGCCATACCCCAATCGCCACACACCCTGTGCCCACCCAACGTGCTACCTAACGCATGCACCAGCTCCACTGCAGGACTTTGCAGGGAGATTTATGGCACAAACGCAGCCTGCTAACGGCATCTTACGAGCTGTTTATTTAATTAACTACTCCACGCCGATGCCGCGTGTGCCAGGCGCTCTCCCAGCGCTACTCCACGCACATCGCAGCGCGATTTAAGGCACGGCTCCCCGCACGAGTGAACGCGGCCTCACCGCTCCGCCATCGCCTCCCGCGGGAAGGGCGGGCACGGCAGGCGGGCCCACGTGGGCAGGAACCACGTGGCGTCGCGGGGTGACGTCACGCGGGGGGCGGTGCCAGCGCAGCGGGGACGGGAAGGGATCGGGATCGGGATCGGGATCGGGATCGGGATCGGGATCGGGATCGGGATCGGTTACCGCCGCCGCGATGTCGGTGAACGCGGACCTGCGGAGGGAGCGCGCCGCCGCCACCTTCCAGCCCGAGCTGCTTACCAATATCCTGGACGGCAGCCCTGAGCGCACCCGCCGCCGCAAGGAGATCGGTGAGGGAGGGCCCGGGCCGTGCGGACGGAGAGAGACAGCCCCGGTCAGGGCTTGGAGGAGGACAGAGAGATGCGGGAGTGGGAAGGGGAGAGGCTGCGTGGCGGGGGAAACACAGGGAGAGCGGGATACAGGGGGGTGTGGAGGAGATTTTGTGGAGAGGGAGGACCCCAAGGAGAGGAGCAAGCTGTGAGGAGAGGGTTTGCAGGTGGAGGGTCAGCGTAAAGGAAGGGCTTAGAGAGAACTGGAGCTATGTAACGTGCCTGCTCTCCCTCTTGTCCATCAGAAAGGATTTCTGATCCTGATGGAGCAGTGTCCTTTTACTTCTCTGTTTCCCCTTCCTCTAGAGGGTCAGAGGCGACTTCCCATGGGCATTTCTCATGGGCTCCATCTCCTCCTTTTTCTGTCCTAGCATGCTCTTGCCCAACAGTACAAATGTCATCTGTTTGTCACCCGGCACGTCGTGGTTATGAGAGATTAATGAGCTACTTCCAGTCTCTTTGCTGGGGTGGACCTGTCAGAGGCTGGTATTTGTGTAGCTTCGGTGCCAAATGGGGGACACAGAAAGTCTGTGGTTTCTGGGCACCTTGTTTTCCAGTTAGCACAGTGGGAATAGTAACAGTGCCCTTCTGCTGGAGTTTCGTGGGGATCAGAGTTCACAAGGCTGCCTGACCCTGTGGGGCTGTTGCTGAGGGGCCTGCAATTCACTTACATCAGTGAATTGCCCTCCTGCCAAGTCCAGAGTGCTTTGAACTGAAAATGAGGTTGATGTGTGGAATGAGAGTGCTAGCAGTTGAGCTCTCAAAGAGCTTTGATTTCTTTCTCTTTTCATCAACTTCTAATTTTATTTTCAATTTTCTGATATCCCTACCTTGACGTAAAATGCAGGGTCGTTGGTCACTCCCTGCTGAGGTTTATGGAAACTGAGCTTGTTTTCCTCTCCTTTTGTGTCCCCAGAGGCCTTAGTTCTTAATGACCCTGACTTCCAGCACGAGGATTTGAACTTCCTGTCCCGTAGCCAACGCTATGAGCAAGCGATCAGGAAGAGCTCCTTGATGGTGATGAAGCTAAGGGAATATGGAATTGCAGATCCTGATGAGATCTACTGGTTTAAAAGGTACCTAAAAAGATCCAGAATTTGCTTCTTGTACTTCAGTCATCACCAAGGATGCTAGGGTTGTGCTTTTTTTCTGATGTTTGTTGTCTAAAGGGAGCTCAAGCCCACTTGTATAAAAAGCCCACTCAAGTCTGGCTTCAGTGAATTTCAGATGAATGAACCGTGAATTCCGAAATGTTGTGTTTTCTTAGGTTTTTTTTTTTTTTTAACAGAAATGCAACATTAACAATTATACTCTCTTCTTTTTATGCGATGCAGAAACTAAAAAACGGAAGTTGAAGTCAAATTTTTTTTCCCAAAAGGAATAAAAAAGTTAGACTGAATTACTTTGAATCTGAATAGATCTGATGAGTTTGCAGCTTCTAATGAAATCTCTAAAAGCTGATTACTTCACTTTGCACTTAGACCCAATAAAGTCACATTGCAGGGATACTTGAAAATATGCCAAGATGGCTTATAAGTTCTTGTTTATCACTGTCTGTTCTGTGTCCCTCCTCTAAGCTCCTCGTGCTACAGAGGTTCTCTTTGACCCAGAAGTTTTTTGTTGTATCTGACCTTTGGTTTACTGATAGTACCACCTTTGGATCAAGTTAATGAAAATAAGACTGCCCTTATATCTGAATTTCATTCCTTCCAGAAGGAATTAGAACTCAGTTTCTGATTATGAGGCATTTCTCCTCTTTAATTCTGTTAAACTCTTTCTTATTTAATCAAACAGAAACTGATAACAGAGAGGTTACACAGACCTAGAAATCTGTTGTAATCCCATCCTCTGGCACTTTACATAATGAACCACAAGCTCCCCCTGACTGGTTTTGTAGAAAAGCTGTCATGGTCCCCAGGGCATGACCATTGGCTCTAAGAAATTGAAATCATCTTGTCCACTATGGTTTTATTTTCAGAGAAACTGGTCTGCACTGACCTGTGTCATGAAAGTTCTCATGGAAGTAATGTAAATAATTTGAAAATCTTAATTTGTGGACAGTGATAGCAGGAAACAAGGTCAGTGACAGCAGTGGATGATTCAGGTGCTGCGCAACCAAAGTTAATCATTAATTTTTTTTTTCCTGCACAAAGTTTACTGAAAGTGACAGAGAAGTTTCTTCATTTATTTATTTATTTCTACAGAGAGAATTCAGCAAAGTCTATCCAGTCTATCAGATGGAAAATTTTAACAAGTTTTCTGTTGTTTTGTAGCATTAATTACAATATTATATGAAAACAGACTTTTCTGAAGTAATCAAAGGAGAGATTCTAGTTCTATGTTTCCATAAACTTACTTTGAAGTCAGCAATTCTTAAGAGGATTAAGTGCAATATTTCATAGAGATACCAAATAGTACCTCCATATCTAACATGACATGAATGGTCAGGTGTGACTAGTCAGAATCCACAGTCCAAAACCAACTGAAACAATAAAAAAGGTGTTTGGGGTTTTTTTCCAAGTTAAAATCTGGTTGCAGCCATTTAGGATTTCAAAATACAGTTGCAACTTCTGTACTGACAAATACTGACTGTATTTGCCATTTTTAATTTATTTTATATACACATTTATTCTGTAATAACATTAAGAGAATGAAGAGCAGTGCATAAGTTTCTTGCCTACAGGTGAAGTGTGTTTGCTTTAAGAACTGTACACTGTTAATATTCTGAAATGTCTTTACTATAATGTGTGGTGTTGGCAAGGGAGGATGTGGGCTTGCTGCTGCTTAAAAAATGGATGAAATTGAAAGGATTGTTTCTTCATCTTTTGATTTCATTTGCATTTTAACATCTCTCCCCACCTTCCCACCTGTTGAGTGTTAAATATTTTTTAAGTTTGGTGAACTTCATCCAACTGACAAAATCATGTTTATTTCTCTCCCATGTCTAAACATGCTAATTGGTGCTGAGTGGAAGTGACCTCATTAATGTAAAAGCTGGCCTGGAGAAAGTGTGTTTGGGCTTACTCATTTTTCCAACCTGAAAACTGAATGGATATGGTGTTGCAACATGCTTCAAATGAAGTTTATGAAATAGACTGACGTCCTTGATTCAGACATCAAATTGTATTTACTGTGATTGACATTTCTACTTAGGGAAGCTTAAGAAATTTTGTCAGTTATCCCCAAAAGGCAGGGATAGATTTACATACTCTGAAGAATTTTTTCCTGTAATTCCTAAATGCCAGAACATCTCTAGGTAGCTTTGCATATGACTCACCAACTTTGTAACTTGATTTATGAGGTAGGTGAGGAGAAATGCTCCTTCCTTCACTGCCCTGAAGATATACTTAAACAGTTGCTGCTGCTGCTGTGACATGTCCAAGTGAATGCTTCTCCTTCCTGTTTCCAAAGGGCTTTGTTGAACTCCAAATCATAAGAGGATCTATTAAATACACTTAATTGCTTTTCATGTAATTCTTCTGTGTCCACTCTGCAGTTGCAGCTGTTGTGACTACAGCTCTGAAGGCCATCAGCCTAAACGTGCCAATATTTCAGATCACTTTTACAGTCTTAACTGCAGCAAAATGTAAGTCAGCATGAAAAATGGGAAATGTTTCTGGTAATGCTCCAACACTCTTGGAAGAGAGTGAGATGCTCAGTTTTAGTTCACCTTCATTGAGAAAAATGGGATTAAACGAAGAAGTGAAAAACAGTTGAGACAAACTGGGGCACAGAAGAAGAGAAGATCTGAGAGCTGCTGGTCACCAGATGATTGCTGTATTCATGAGCATTGCATCAGTGGGCACTTTCTTAGTTGGAATTTGTTCTTACATCTCTAAATTAGGACCTGGAGTAGCTTTGAGCAAATCAAAGTAGAAAAACTCTACTGTGGTCCCTACTTGCCACTGCTAAATTAATGCAGAGTAAATGAGCCTGACTTGTTCTTACTTTGTTACCGATGGAACAGGAGTTTATTGCCACAGCAGTTGTTAGCTCTGAAGCCCTGTTAGCACAGCTCAAACACAACTCCTGCTGCTGCTCCTTCTCCACTGGGATGACCCTTTGTGCTCATCCTTGAGAGTTACTTCAAGAACTGCACAAAGCACCAAAATCTGCACACAGACTAATGTAATGTTCTTTTTGGTGAAAGAACTGTGTGCCTCGATTCCAGGAACTTGAGGCACTGTACCTGCACCCACACCAGCTTAAAGCACAGTTCATACATTAATCACCAGCATCAGATTACTTGATTACAATAGTTTTGGTCCTGGAAAAATCCATGGCTCACTCAGTCTTTTTCATATAAAACAGGCAACATGCAGTTCAGTGCTGCTTTGTCTCTCACTCTAGGGCTGGCTTTCACAGCCTGTACAGGACCTGCAGTTGAATTATCAATTATTTACTCCCTGCAGGGTGCAAAATGCCAGTCACAAATGCTGCTGTAATTGGCAAGCTGTATGCAGAACATCCCCTGTGGTATTTATGCAGAGGGCTCATTTTTTGCTCCTCTTTCTTAGGGTTTCAATGGAATAAACATTTGTGTACAGTAGATTAAAATGAAGAAACTGTTGAACCTGCAGAAGGAAACATGTTTTAATTGAGAATATACTTTGCCTGCCATTGTGACTACTAGATGATTAGAGTTTTCTTTCATGAGATACCTTCTGCTTTGGTGAAGCACATATAAAATGTCTAATTTCTTTCTCCATTCCCTCAAGCACAAGACTGTAATGGTAATTTTAATTGAAGGTGAGTTCCAGATCCCAACTGATAGAAGCAGCTGCAGGTAATATAGAACTGTTCCAAAAAGAATTCAGTCACCAAAGAAACCTTTTCATTTTTAATACATATTTCTTCTAACTAATAATGCTGTAGTTGTAGGCTAACAGCAGCAGTGAAATTTATTCCCACAAAGCCTGAGAGATGGTGGAGAAAATAATTTGGTTTTCATATTATCCTTAGTTTCAAGTTCCTCATGAACCTTTGTAGAATAATATTTTTTCCAGTTACATAGCAACAGCTAGATTCATGGGGTGAAGAAGATGCCTGGAAGAAAACATCTGTTTCCCCATTAGCATTGCTTCTGATGTCTCCACATTTGGGAGACAAAATGGGACAAAAAAAAAAAAAAAAAAAAAAAAAAAAAAAGGTTGAATGAGGCAAAGAGATAAATAATCTTATGCTCCAGTTGGAGAAAAGCCTTTCAGGTTCATGGTAACAATAAGACTGAGATCGAGATCCCTCTATTTCTCTCCTGTAGAACATGCTTGGGCAATTTTCCTGAACCTTTGGGTCTCCACTTCAGCATGTTTCACAAAACCATAGAGACCCAAACAACTGCTGCTCAGAAGGAGAAGTGGCTGCCCCTGGTCCGTGGAGTCAAGATAATTGGCACCTACGCCCAAACAGAAATGGGACATGGTTAGTTCCCTTCAGGGATCAATGGGTAACCTCTTTTCTCTAACTCCAGTGGGTAAATTGTTAATTGTTAATGTTTCCTGGGTCAGTCTAAAGGGGGAAAGGTAAAATTCCTCAGGTAATGGTTGCTGTCTGTAGCCAGACAGTCACCTCATTTCACATCCTGACAATCTCAGGATTCCTTTTGATCTTTTCCAGAATGCACCTCTTAGCTGATCTCTGCCTTGGTAGTTGTAACCTTTGTTTTGAAATGAGGAGGTTGTTCTAAGCCCTGAGAGTCTGAATTTCACTTGAACCAGTTGGAACGTGTCAATGAACAGTACTTTTGCCTGATTTTGGGACATGTATGCCAGAGCCCTCAGTGCATGGCTGGCCTGCAGAAACAGGTCAGGAGCATTCCTATAGGAGCAATGGAGCACGGCAAGATTGTGAGTTTTGGGTTGGAAGTCAGGTGTGCTTTGCCCCAGGCATTTCTCTTCCAGATGCTGCTCCAATGCAGCTGTACAGCTTCCTGGGAAGGTCTTGTTTACAAAAAAAACCCCATCTTATTCCTGCTGTTGTTGAAAGCAACTTTCACTACTTCAAATGGAAAAACATTTAATGGATCAAAACCCAGTCTTTTAGCAAACCTGGAATTATGGCTGTCAAATACCAGCAAGATTAGTTTACAAACAAGGACTCCAGTGCTTGTGCTGGCATCTGAAGTGGGAAAGCCTGAGGTGTACAAGTCTGGACACTGCTGGATGGCAACACCAGCTGCCTGGTGGTTCAGTTACAGCTGCTGAAACATTTGCAGAAGACTCAGTGGAAGAAGCCCTGTCCTCTGTCCAGCTCAACACCAGAAGCTGAGAGAAAACTGGATTGCAGGAATCAGTGCCTGCTGGCCTTATTTGCTTTCTCACAGCAGCTGCTTGAAATCAGTCACATCCACACTGCAGTGATTGGTTTTACTTCTGATTTTGCATTAGATCATTGCACTTTCTTGCCTGGTGATGGTTGATTTCCTTATAGTTCTCATGTTGCTTCATGGTTAAATTGGTACTTTGACACTAAATGGAACTAGTACAGTGAAGTAAATATACTTTCTATGCTGAATAATTAAAATACAAACATTTGGCATTCCTGCTGTGAATGTTGAGTATCTGATATTTCATCATTGAAGCTGCTGCAGTAATTGTCACTGAGCTTTGCTTAATTTAATCCTGATGTTTAAAATCTGGTGATGGGGAAACAGACCTCTGGATTATTGAATTGAACTCTGGCCTGGATGGCTGGTTACTCAATTTTGTCTTGGTGGCTATAGCCTGTGTGATAGCCTGTGTTGTTAATCTGTTTTGTAGTGAAGAAGTCACTCTCTCTCTCTCTCTCTCTCTAAATAAAGAAAAAATCGAAGAAAGAAAAAACACAAATAGTACAGGGCTGAAAATGAAACAAGAAGGAGCAGTGAAAAAGTGAAATACTGTGCTGTTTCTAACTGATTTATAATTACTAATGTCAGATGAGTTTGAGCCAAGCTCAGACCAGTGCTCTTTCCATAATGCATGTCATTTAAATATATATATATATACCTATATATATATATATATATATACCTGTTAAAGTCCAATTAGATTTATTTCATACATAAATAAGCCAAATGGAGGTACTGGTTCTCAATCTATCCCCACTATTTTAATATTCAAAACTGTCAATATTTTAAGATTTAATGATGAATTAATTCTTTATTTTGAAAAACTTAATAGACCATTTAATTACCTCACAGTGGTGTTTGACAGAACATGGAGAAAAAGTAATTCTATTGAAAGATGTTTAATTGGAGATAATTTGTTCTGGTGATTTACAGATTGAAAAATGTTGGCTTTCTTCCCAAGTTGTTCATGTTCACAGCTTTGACTTACACATACAGAGCACTGTCCTTTGAAAAAGGTTCTTTAAAATAGCAGAAGTTGAAAGAAGTTGATTTAAAATGCCATATACACTGATATTTAATTTAAAAAAATTAGAGTAAATAGTGCCGCCAGCTAGAATTTGCCTTTTTAAAAAGAAAGAATGTTCATTGAAAACCGAACTCATTTAGCTGGATAAACTGGAATTTCCACCAGGTTCTACCTTCAAAACATGGCAAAAAAGAAAACAACAAAAAAAAAAAAAGCTGGACTTCCTATATTTGGTTGAAAGCATGCTAGGTTCAGCCACATCACATCTCCAGCAAACTGGCATTCTCAGCTGACTGCCTCAGCACATTGAACTTAGGGATGCTCTGTTCAAACCAGAAGGTCTGGTCCATCTTTTGGTTTGAGTTCATCCTTTTTTTTTTAACTCAATCATAGTGCATCAAAAATAGGGGAATGTTGCAGATGTACTTTCTGCATGATTACAAAGAAATGCATTGCAGCATGTTTCTTTCAAAATGAGTGCAATTTCTTATTACTCAGGCCTGAGAAAAGGACAATGCTCTGGCTCTCTAAAATACACTTTCTGGATTCTGAGTCACACGTGAATTTCTTTTTTTTTTTTTTTTTTTTGTCTCTTTCTGAATCTCCACCATGAATCCTCATGCCTGCTTCCCCCCCGTAACATTCCCTTGACACTCCCATCCCATGACAATTCTTCACAGCTTTGTTCACCGTGGACGACCTGAACCTCTGGACCTTCACCTGGGCATGTTCCTCCCCACTCTTCTCACCCAGGCCACCCCAGAGCAGCAGGATCGCTTCTTCATGCCTGCCTGGAACCTGGAGATCATTGGCACTTATGCCCAGACTGAAATGGGCCATGGTACAGTACATTCAGTAAATGCTCTTTCTAAGAATGGCTTTGTGTACAGAGGATTCCCATGCCTGGGAAGAACAGTGTGTGTGGATCCCACAGTTTTACACATGCAGCTGTGGTTGTAAGTAAATGTGGACAGCCTCTGGAAGGGTTAGTAGAGCATTATGCCATGTGCTGCTTTCCTCTCTTCCTCCAAAGGGAGGGGTTTTGATGTCTGTAGCTCTATAAATGGGCACCTGAGTGCTCCTTGTGCCATTCATTACTGCACATTGCTGGTGCTGTCAGTTTGGTGGCATCTGTTCATTTTACACTTGCTGTTCTTTCCAGTTTGAGTTCTGCTCTTCTCTAATTAATGTTCAGTGTAAAGACACAAGGACAGAGCTTTGAGGTAGTGAAAGAGATGCCAAAAAAGTTGAGTTGCTTGTTCACCTCAGGATAAACCTTGGATCAGATGGGTCAGGATTAACTTGGTTCCAGTGCTCATGTTCTGTGGGGAGCTTTTTCCCCTTAGTTCACTCCTGTCTGTTCTTTTTAACTGACTATGAAATGTGTTGGGCTTTTTGAGTTCTCTTTCTCAAACCAACTTTGGGTTTTTGTTGCTATTCCTTTGCTTTCAAGCTTTGAAATGGATTTTGATAACTCCAGCAGTACTGTGATTGCAACACTTTTAATTCAAGTTTCAAAGGGAGGATATTCTGCCTTAGGAAACTAATTTTGGTCATCTTAGAGTTGCACATGAGCACTATTTTCTAAAAAGGAGCAGGATTCACCTTTGTGTTGAAGGGACTGTGTGAAGCATAAAGTAACTGCAAGTCCAAGGAGAATCTCTTGGAACTAGTGAGGTTTGAAGATCCTTGCCAGCAGAGTCTGTGTTGAGCTGCCTGTGGATGTCTGCCTCCATGCTTTGGGAACGTGGTTGCTGCAGGGGGATCTCCTTTTTCCTGTTGGAGCTTTTGTCCTGCCCTGTCAGTCCAGACTCTGAGGAGTGTTCACAGCTTGTCTAGTTTAAGCAAGTAGGCCTGGTGATTTGGGGAGATTTTAAGGCAGTGCCACTGCTCTGAGACAGGTGTGTGGGAAGTGAAGCTTTGGGGTCAGAAGATAAAGCCTGTTCCTGGAATTACCTCCCATCTTTTTGCAGTCTCTTCATCTACCTGCATCAGTACCTGGCATACACATGCCATTACTTGCTGTCTTTGAGCTATGGATGATCCCTTCTAGGGGATCAGCTCCATCAAGTGAGGAGAATGTAGGCTTGATGAGGGAATGAAGAGGTGATGGGCACTGTTTATTTTGTCCTGTGTCTGAGAGGTTTTTTGGGATTTTTTGGGTTGTTTTGTTTTGTTTTTTTTTAATTAAATATATTTTATTTTGCATGGAGTTCAGGTGAATGTGTTGCTGTGGAGCATTTTAACTGTGAAAAGGCTTCTGGTGTGTGGTAGCAAAAAGGTGTCAGATTGGAGGTGCTTGGAAAACTAGTCTTAGACCACTGGGGAAAAAAATCAGTGTTTTCTGAGAATTGGCTTCTGGTCCCAGAATGTGGTCTGTCTCTCACTTGTTCTTCCTTAATTTGTTGATATTTAGCTTTTTATATATATATATATATAGCCTAAAAGCAAAGTTAAAATTTAAACATTACTACTGGAGTTCCACTTTCCATTGTCCAGTTCTATCCTTGTCTCTATTTTGTGACTGACTTCCTGCCAAAACAATATGTTTGCTTGTTTCCAGGGACTCATCTTCGGGGCCTTGAAACTACAGCCACTTATGACCCCTCTACGCAGGAATTCATCCTCAACAGCCCCACTGTCACCTCCATTAAGTGGTGGCCAGGTGGACGTAAGTGTGTCTAAATCTGGAAGATGGATGGAAAAACTCAGGGAGGTGATGCCATGTGTGTTATATCTACAGAGTGATGACTGAAAGTTGATCCAAAGAGTTGGCTGAAAGCCAGTCACTCTTGCATAACTAGCAGACTTAGCAGAGCCTGCTAAACATTGTGTGCTCTGGACTGTTGCTCAGAACCATTCACACTTTGGTTTTGGTGTAATTTTTGATTGTATCAAATCATTTATAGTTCCTTCAGCTTTACTGGCAGGTGTGCCAAGGACTTCTCATTTTATAGTCGAGAAAATTTGTGTTGTGCAGCTTCCATTGACTTGAGCAATGCTTTGTCATAGAGCTGTACAATTGGGGTGACATCCAGTGGGGTCAGTCTGGTTTTCTGGTACATGATGTGATGAGGTTATCTCAGAAGGAAGACTCTGTGTGTGTAAGTGTGTCTGACTGTGTTTCTGTGCTGACTCCTGTTCCCATTGCAGTTGGGAAGACGTCGAACCACGCCATCGTTCTGGCTCAGCTCTACACCCAGGGCCAGTGCAAAGGCCTGCACGCCTTCATTGTCCCCATCCGGCAGCTGGGCACACATGAACCTCTGCCAGGTACAAATTCACACTCAGGGAATAGATTAAATCTGTTTCTCTGTCACTCTATACAGCTGCTGTGTCTTGTTAAAGTCCACAGCTTATTTCATTAGCAGAATTCAGCTTGTAAATCACAGGGCTTAAATGAGTCTTTCTTATGACTGAACTACCACTAAATCATCTTTCCTACCGGGCCTTCAATGTGAAGTTTAGTTTGGGATTTGATTCTGCCCCTGTGAAGTTTAGTTTGGGATTTGATTCTGCCCCAGTGTCTCCCAGCTGTGCATTCCATGAGCAGCACATCCTGCTTTCTGAAAGGGGAAGAAGAGCTTTCATCACTCTTTAGCTGGAAGTGAGCTGGATGAGCTTTAGAGACAGCTCCCACAGTGAGTGAATAGTAGGGCTGCATGCAGATTCCCACATTTTGATGTCCAGTTGTGGTTTAATTCATCAGGCAGCTAATGACACACACAGCCATTCCCTCCACACAGAGAGATGGGGGAAAGAATTGTGAAAAAGGTAAAACTTGTAGGCTGAGATAAAGACAATTTAATAGAAAAGAAAGGGAAATTAATAACAACAATGACAATAATAATAATAGTAATGAGTAGTAGAATATGCAGAGCAAGTGATCACTGTGTGATTGCTCAGCACCAGCTGACTGATGCCCAGACAGTTCCTGAGCAGGGGGCTGTCATCCCCCCAGCTGGCTTCACCCAGTTTTATTGTTTAGCATGATGCCACATGATGGGGAATATCCCTTTGTCCAGCTGGGATCAGCTGTCCTGGCTGTGTCCCATGCCAGCTTCTTGTGTCCCCCCAGCCTCCTCACTGTTGGGGCAGTATGGAAATTGAAAAGTCCTTGACCTGATATAAGTTCTACTCAGCAACAGCTGAACCATCAGTGTGTTATCAACATTGTTCTCATCCAGAACAAAGCACTGTACCAGCCACTGGGAAGATAATTTCACTCTATCCCAGCCAAAACCAGAACACCACTTTTCCACCAAAGAGATTAAAGTCATTGTAAATTCTTACTCATAACACTGCCAGGACTTGCTTGAAAATTAAACAATCTCCTTATAGGAGAAGGCTTGAGCCTCTTGTGTTGTGTTTAGTTCCTATTTCTTAATGCAAGTGGCATTTTTCTGTGACAGGTATCACAGTGGGTGACATTGGCCCCAAATTTGGCTATGATGAAATGGATAACGGCTACCTGAAAATGGACAACTTCCGAATTCCTCGGGAAAACATGCTGATGAAATATGCCCAGGTAAAGCAGTGAGTTTCAGCATCTGCTGTTAGAAATGGGCAAGGTGAATGCTCCTGTGAGTATGAGTACTGCACCAAAAAGGATTGTGTGGCTTGTAAATGCTGCTTGATGAGTTTAGAGTGTGAACATGTAAAATGGAGGAAACGTCACAAATCAACAGGCTGTATTATATTTTTTCTAATCTCTTTAATTTTTGGCAGGTTGAACCAGATGGCACCTATGTGAAACCCGTCAGTGACAAGCTGACCTATGGGACCATGGTGTTCATCCGTTCCCTCATTGTGGGTGACTCTGCTCGCTCGCTGTCCCGGGCCTGCACCATCGCCATCCGCTACAGCGCCGTCAGACACCAGTCTGAGCTGAAGCCAGGGTGAGTGCAGGGAGACCCAGAACAGCCTAAACTGCTGAGGGAAAATTCTGAAGTCCTGGGAGGAACGGAGGCTGTGGCTGATACTTACTTTGGCACTTGATATAGTTTCAAAACGCTGTTTGTTGTGGGGAGTCCATAATCTTTCATTCTTGGAATGTCCTCCCCTGCCGGAGGCTGAATGGTCTTAGAAGGTTTGGCTTCATACAGCTTGTGAACATACTTAGAGTAGGGATAAATGGGATTTCTGCAGCAGTTTGCTAGCACTGACATGCTAACTCATTTGTTTTTGCTCTAGGGAACCAGAACCCCAGATCCTGGATTATCAGACCCAACAATACAAACTCTTTCCTCTCCTGGCAACAGCATACGCCTTCCATTTTGTGGGAGCCTACATAAAGGACACCTATCATCGTATCAGTGGGGACATCAGCACAGGGGACCTCAGTGAGCTGCCAGAGGTACTGTGTCCTCTGGAAACAAGAGTGTTTGTTGAATTTGTGTGAGGTTTCTTTACAGCATAGAAAAGAGGCATTGAACTACTTTGGCTTTCACTCATGAGATGTCTTCTGTAGTTTCAGAAGCCCTCAAGTCCAGTATGTGCTGATGACATTTATTAGCTCTGTTCATTTAGCACTTTATAAAAAACAGTGAGTAATGCACAGCGAAAGAGCTACTAGGAATATATTTTTATTCAAAAGGTGCATTTCCAGGAATGATGGAGTACTGTTTGGGAGTTAAGAATGGTCTTGTGCTTGTGCTGTAACTTTTTAATTGTTCTTCAAGTGCCTGGAGTAGAATAGGTGTGTTGATCAAAATATTAGTACTATACTGAGGGGTTAGGGTTGCAAAATGTTAATTTTCTGTTAGGGTTTGTGAACAATGGGAAGTTGAAAACAGTCTTGTACATAAAATATTTAGGGGCAGAAGGACGGATATACTTAAGCCTTTCCATGTACAAGGTTTTCATTTAAATATTTGACTCAGGAAAGAGTTCCTTCAAGAGAAACAAGACTCTGTGGAACAGTGCAAGAATGGTGTTGACTCTACTTTTCTGGGGGAGGGGGGGAATTGCAGTCCTTAACATGTGCAAGCTAAGACTTGAAAATAAACCTGGCTTTGCTGTTTGCCCTCAGCTGCATGCCCTGACAGCCGGGCTGAAGGCGTTCACCTCCTGGACTGCCAATGCTGGCATTGAGGAATGTCGGATGGCCTGCGGTGGGCACGGCTACTCGCGCTGCAGTGGCATCCCTGACATCTATGTCACCTTCACCCCATCCTGCACCTACGAGGGGGAGAACACGGTCATGATGCTGCAGACAGCCAGGTATGGCAGCACTGCACCCCGATGTTCCAGCCTTTCCTCATGGTCCTTGTGGCTGAAGTTGATAGCAAAAGGGTTAATTCAGATTCTGCGGTTTCAGCTTTAAGCAGAGAAGCAAAGCATGCAGAATCTGCTATCCCAGCAAGGACAGTTGGAAGATAAGGGGGAGACATCTGGCTTAGGAATGCAGCTACAGCCAAAACAAGGATTGAATCTGGGAACTTGGGGAGGGTTTTATGGTAATTATAATTATATGAATTATAATATGCACAGAGGGAGGAGTTACCCCCATGCAACCAGGCACCTGTAATAAATGATGCCCTTCTTAACATTAAATTAGTGTTAAGCAGTCTTCTATTTGACTGGTTTGCAGTGAATTTGGTGACAAAGTGATGAGCAGATGTGTATATATTACCTCAAAACTTGTGTCATGTTTCTGTTCCCTACCCCATTTTTGACAGATAATTGTGTGCCTACAACTGTTCTTTCTGGCCTGAGCGTCAGCGAGATGACTTTTGTCCATTCAAACAACTCATGAGTAAGAGCTGCCATCTGCTGTCTCTATTTTCAGGTTCCTTATGAAAAGCTACACCCAGGTGACCTCTGGACAGCAGGTCACTGGCATGGTGTCCTACCTGAACGACCTCTCCAGGCAGCGCATCCAGCCCCAGCACGTGGCTGCCAGGACTGTCACCGTGAGGATCAATGACCCCACCAGCTTGGTAGAGGCCTACAAATCACGTGCTGCCCGGTGAGCTCACACTGACTGGGTTGAGCCAAGAAAAACTGGGCGAGGTGGTGGTGATGCACTGCCCTGTTTGTGCTGGATTCTCGAGGTGTGGTTGGCAAAGCTTTGGTCTGTGTGTTGCTTTCAGGAAGTGACACACTTTACTTGTTGGGTTGGGGTCAGGGTTAAGTGTTTTGACGCTGCATGAGGCTGCTGACAGCCTGCTCATAGCCTGGTTTCTCTGCTCTCCATTCCTTTGGAATGTATCTTTTTCTTATTATATGTAGTATATTCAAACTTAAAAATACCGAACTACTCAGAGATCTTTTTGGAGAGAAACAGTCCTGATATTTAAAGTTCATTGTGAGGGAAGTGGGAGAGTAGAACAGGCACCTAGACTAGAAAGTCACACCTTGTGACTAGGTATTGAAGCACCACATGTGTGCTGTCAGAAGTCCTCTTTAACGCTCTGTAGCTGTGTTGTAGCTGCAGCAGTGATTACTGGTGTTTTAGAGGCATAACTTGTCACTCTAGTCACTGTCTTCACTTACGGCACATGAGAAGAATTCTGAGCTCATGTGCCATGACTGACACGTGAATGAATTCAGCGTATGTCATCCTGTTAATGTGGTGTTATTATGTCAACTGTTTTTCTTCCTGATATGAAACAGGCTTGTAGAATCTGCAGCAAAGAATCTGCAAGCTGAGCTGAACCACAGAAAGAGCAAGGAGGATGCCTGGAACAGAACTTCTGTTGATCTAGTGCGGGCATCAGAGGTCAGTGACGTGCCTGCTATAGAAACATGCAGTGAGAGCTCCTCATCTTTCTGTGTCCCTGACTGACCCTCTTTGGTTTCTGCAGGCCCACTGTCACTACGTGATAGTGAAGCTGTTCACAGCCAAGCTGGCTGAGGTCAGTGACGCCGCTGTCCGTGCAGTTCTGACTGACCTGTGCCTCCTGTACGCCCTGTTCGGCATCAGCAGGAACGCAGGCGATTTCCTGCAGGTTGGTGTCTTCCTCCAGCTCTCCAAATCTCTGAATCCAGGTTCACAGCTCGCAAATGAGCTTTAAACACCAAGCTCTGTGGATGTTATAGCTCTTAAGTTCTTGGCTGCCAGAGATCATTAGGAGTGCAGGTCTGCTGGAAGGCTCTTGTCGGGTTTCCCTTGTGATAAATGGAAACCAGGCCTGTGCCAAGGTTTAGCTGAAATGGTTTCCAGTTGGTGACCAGCTGCTGTGTGTTAAAAAACAAGGAATTAATAAAGGAGCTGCAGTTAGATGTGCTTCACAATATCCCTCAAAGGGGTTCTTGTGCTGCAAATTCTAACCCATCCTTCAATGAATGGCTTTACATTGTCAGGCGTAGCTTTCCTTCTTTTCATTCTGTCAATGTGAGAATGCATTTGTGCGGCAGTATTCTGTTTGCTCTTCAGGCAGACATATGTTTTGTCTCCCTATTTTCCTCTTTGCTCATTACTAAAAACTTCCCTGAAGCCAGGCACAATTTAATATCTTTATATGCACATTCGCCAAGAAAACTTGCTGCTGCAGTTAACTTATGGGTACTCACAGAGTGAGTCTCCCACTCAGGATTAATAGCTGGGCAGTATGGAGGGCATCTCCTTCTGCTTGTGCACTGTGGCAAATTGCCAATTTAATTACTTAGTGAAGAAAAAAAACGTTGGTGTTTTATGCACTGCTGGATTTTTGTGTGTGGGGAAGCTGACCTGTGTGAGAGCTTGGGGAAGGGAAGGATTTGTGACTTGGGGAAGGGAAGGATTTGTGACTTGTGTAATCCTTTTTTTCCCTCTCAAGGCAGGTATCTTGACCAGTGCCCAACTAACCCAAGTGAACCAACATGTGAAGGAGCTCCTGGCTGTCATTCGTCCCAATGCAGTGGCACTGGTGGACTCCTTTGACTTCCATGATGTCCATCTGGGATCTGTGCTTGGCCGCTACGATGGCAACGTCTACGAGAACATGTTTGAGTGGGCAAAGAAATCCCCACTGAACAAAACACAGGTATAAAGAAACCTCTCTTCTTTTTCTCACATGACCAGAGAAATAACTCAGTTTAGGGTTGTTAAGTATGCTCCAATGATCTCAGGTAATTGAGGAAGGGGGGAGAAAAGTCACCGGTAGAAATGGACCAAAACTAACAACCTACTTTTGGTTTGCTCTCTGTAGTTTCTCTCCCAGATGTACTTTGCATTCATCCCTGTGGGATCTCTTGAGCTTCTCAGTTGGCAGAAGAAAATGTGCACTCCACAGAGAAACTGCATTACCTCAATGAATTCAAAAGCAATTATCACTTGCTGTTGATTACGCTTAGTGACAGTAGCTGTGGAAGCCTTGCCCATTTTCTGTCAAATCTTCCAGTCTTCAGGCAGTAGCAGTGAGTGGAGGAGAAAATCATTTGCTCCCCTGTAGTACTTAGATGTCAGATGTTGTATATCTGGCCTAGGATTGGAGCTGCAGCTGAGCTGAAATAACTGAAGTGTCCCTGCTGCATCAGCAGAATGGTAAATCCTGTCTCCTGATGCCTTTATTTGACGAGGGCAGACTGTATCTCTTACAGTGGGCTGCCAGAGACTGCATCTGGAGTTAAAGCCCACCACAACTTGCTCAGTGTTCTGTACTTCTGAAGTCAGTGGGGCTTAGGAGCTTCATTACAGCCCCTTAGGAAACCCAAGAAAACTGTACCAGTTTTCTTGTAATTAAAATGCCAAATCCAATTGTATGGATATAAATCTTGCATTTCATTCTTAAAAGAAAGGCAGTGGGCAGGCTGTTTTTTATATCCTCATGCTTTGTATCATGTAGACCCTGAAATACAGAAGTTACCTGACTGTTCTTTAATCTCTAAAGTGCCTCTGATTCAAATTTTCTTAGTATACAAACACACTGCCAGACGTGAGGAAATAAAACTGTTTGAAAGATCAAACCTGACCTTGTAACCACTGTCTTGTTGTCTTGCAGGTTCATGAATCTTTCCACAAGCACCTGAAGTCAATGCAAGCCAAGCTGTGAAGCCTGCAGGTTTTTAAAAGTGCACTCTTGCCCTGCCCTGAAAATTGGGTGTTTTCATCCTTCCTTCAGGCACCTAAATCAAACCTTTGAATCCTGTAGCTATAGGACAGTGAATAATTGTAGCCTTTCTTTCCTCTTTTATAAATGGAGGAGGTGTTTGGGGAGAGTGCATAGAGATCGATGCCTGTTTTTAAAGTGCAATTATAATGGTAAAATTAACCTTTTAAAAATCTGGGAAAGCTTTATGAATTTATACAAGGATTACTTTTGTGAAGCTGCTAACTAGAGAGAAGTTCTTGTCAACTGGAAAAGGTGGCAGGACTTTACTATGACATAGTTGACAGCCCTCAGGCAGTAGCTTCTGGTGAGCAGTTATGTCCTCCCCTCAAAAAAAGCATCAGTGTCTTGATTTTTTTTTTTTTTTAAAGATTTGCCCCACCTCTCTCCTCATCTGGCAAATGTTTGTGCTGTGTGAAGCCTCCTGCAGAGCTCTGTGCATGTGAGTGTGCGTGTGGCACTGTTTTCCTGATGAATCTGGGAAGTAAATACCCCTCCTTCTCTGGAGCTCTGCTTCAGGCATCTTTCCAGAAGAAATCCTCATGTTTCCTTTGTTTGCCTTCTTTCACTGCCCTGCACAAACTCCTTTTCCCTTTGTGCCAGCTCTTGGTTAATAAGAGTCCAAAGGAGAACACAGTGATGCTGCTCTGAGGATAAAAAAAAAAAAACCCTCATAGTAATCAGCTGGATGCTGATGACAGATGTTCTGCCCCTCTTTTCAATCTTATCATTTTCTAGCACTATCTCAAAGCACTTTACAAATATTACTTATGTTGATTTGGTGGGAAAAAAAAACACATGTAGTGGTAAAAACTGCAAATTTGACCTGGAATGATGAAACCAGTATTGGAGGGCAGAAATCAGATGATCAACGTCCTCAGGTCTTCTGATTTTTCTGGGATGTTGTCCTGGTTTTTTAAAGGCATTTGTCAAGAAAACGACAATCCTAAGTGAAGTGTCCGGATTTAAATTTTTTTTTTTTCCTATCCATGCATTTCTAAGGAGTTTTCTCTGATTTGCTTAATTTTGTTTTGGTATCAACTTGGGCCTTGCACAGTGCTGTCTGATTGAACAGGAAGAATTTAGCTTGGAAGAGAACGTCCTGCTGCCCAGGGAAATCAGTGCAACAACTACAACCAAGCAAAATCATTGCTGCTTTTCCACACCAGTAACTCTGTCCAGTAACCATAAAACCTCTTCACACTAGAGTAGGGCAACTCTGAGCTTAAAGTGGTAAAAAGCTTCAGCATAAACCCAAATCCTGCAGTTCTGAGGCAATACCAGAGAAGCTGCTTCTCTGCAGCTTTGGTCTCTGTTAGTCTCTAATTTTGAATCAGTTTTCTGGCACTAACAATGATCAGACACAAGGTTTGGCTCCACATGCAGTAGCTGAACAGAAAGAAATGTTTAATTTTAAATAAACTAATCAAACTTGCCTTTTGGCTGTCAAGTGTTTCAGTTCCCATGGAAGTTCAGGATGCCAGAGGAGGCTGAGGGCTCTGCCTTCTCTGTGTCCAGTGGAACAGGCTGCTGGCCTGGGGAGGGAGAATGGAGGAGCAGGTTAAAAATATGCTAATGAGAACAGCACTAGCTGTGTACACATTTAATAAATTACAAAAATGTGTTTTCAGACAAAATATCTTTCCTTTCACACACTGCCTTCAGTGGATCTCAAGGAAAGTAATGTGGGAAGTAGAATGAAGTATTCAGAAGACCTGAAATTAGTTGGATTTTAGTGTTTTGTGGAGCGTGACCTCCCTGGCTTTGCTCTGCAGTGTTGTAGGGCACCCAGCCCCATCCCATGGGTGGATGTGTGAATTCCACAGGGATCCATCCTCAGCAGCTCCCAGCCACAGGGGAAGCACAGCTGGCAGAGCTGGCTGTGGCATTTGCTCAGTGTTACTGCAGCTTCAAGACCAGCAAAAGCTGAGCAGTGCCCACAGCAAGGGTCTGACCATGGTGCTGGGCACCAGCAGCTCCAATTCACAGAACTTGTTTCCCATTCATTTTTGGAGTTGATGTATTGGGAAACACTTTCCTTCCTTGCTGTTGGTGAGGATATTGTGCACTTCTTACCTTGCTGTGATGGGTGACAATGCCTGAATGCCACAACCTGGTGTGATTTGCTGTGTCTCAGGGTCAGCAAACAGTGTTTAAACTCTGCCCGACGGCCCCGCAGCCTCATCCATCTTTGTGCAACACGTTGGTGCCATTTCCCCAAGTGCTGAGCCTCTTCTGGCACAGCAGTAATTCCAGTGCCAAGCAATGACTCCTGTAAGGGACTCCGTCCTGCAGAGCCCTGAAAGCCACGTCTGTGGCTGTGGGCTCGCTGGATGGGAGACATGGACTCTTAATTTAAAATTCCACCTTTTGGGGACGGCGTCACAAGGGGCCCGTGTTCCCAGAAGGGCTGGCAGCATGTGTGGTGAAAGGCACTGCAGGATGGGTTATGAAATACCAGACAGATGATTCCCTAGGATTAACGGGGAGCTGGAAGTCGAGTACAGACAAGGCAGGAGCAGGGCTGGCTTTGTCGTGAACTCAGCCTTGGTGTGAACTGCCCACGGCACGAAGGAGGTTTGGGACACTTCCCTCAGTGGGGCAAGGGCAGGGATTGGGAGCCCAGCGCGAGGGAAGAGCTGCGGCTGTAGGGAGGTTTCTAATCAGGCTCTACCAGGGGCAGCGCCACTGCGGGGACCGCCCGAATCAGGCGGCGCGCAGGGCAGCCCCATGGCGGGCGGGCCTGCCAAGCCAGGCCTGCGCTGCGCCCGTCACGATGGCAACCGGGTCCTTCTCTGAGCGCGGCGCACAATATGGCGGCGCCCCTGCTGAGCGCGGCGCTTCGCGGGGCCCGCCGCGGGCGGAGCTTCGGCACGGCCGGTGAGAGACGGTAGAACCAGGGGAGCCCCGAAACCCGCCGGGGAAGGGAGGCGAAGGGGAGGGTGCTCTCGGATGGCTGTGTCCCGAACTTCAGGCCTTGTCACTAGTGGTGCCCCCCAGGGTTCAATACTGGGCCCAGTGTTGTTTAATTTGTTCCTCAGTGACTTTGATGAGGGGTCGATGCCTCCTCATCAAGTTCGCTGATGGCACAAAGCTAGGTGGTAGCCCAGAGTGCTGGGAGCCCTTCAGAGGGACCTGGACAGGCTGGGAAGAAAGGCAGAGAGGAACTGTCCAAAGTTCAGCAAAGGCAAGGGCAGGGTCCTTCACCTGCAGAGGAACAACCCCAGGCACCAGCACAGGCTGGGACAGACCGGCTGGAAAAGCAGCTCTGTGGGGAAGGAGCTGGTGGACAACGAGCTGTCCAGGACCAGCACTGTGCCTGAGGGGATGAGAAGGGCACTGGTGTCCCGGGGTGTGTTAGGAAGAGCATTTCCAGCAGGTCAGGGAGTGATGCTGCCCCTCTGCTCAGCCCTGGAGAGGCCTCCCCTGGAGCAGTGCCCAATTCTGGGCTCCTTGGGATGAGAGAGACACGGCACTCCTGGAGCAGGTCCTGTGGAGGGGCCACAGAGATCATCTCTGTGCTGGGGAAAGGCTGAGGGTGCTGGGGCTGAGAGGGATCCTCATCCCTGTTTGTCCCTGTCTGCAGGGAGGGACAGAGCAGGGCCCAGGCTCTGCTCCAGGGGGCCCAGCAGTGGCACCAGAGGCACAAAGTGATGCCCAGGAAATTCCATCTGGACATGAGGCAGAACTTCTTCCCTGTGCAGTGACCAGATTGTCCAGGGAGGGTGTGGAATCTCCCTCATTAGAGATGTTCCAGAGCCATCTGGACACAATCCCGTGCCCTGTGCTCTGGGGTGACCCTACCTCAGTTGGTATTAGATGACTCTGCTCCCTTCCAGCCTCACCCTTCCTGTGACTCCATGAACGTGGCTGTGGGAGGTGGGGATGGCTCTGGCCCTGTCCATGCTCTGCCCGTCCCAGGCTCGTTTCTCTCCCTCTGAACCCCCTGGGATCTGTGTTCCACTCCAGCCGTGCTCTGGAAGAGAGCAGCCCCGCTGGGGCCGATGCCCAACGAGGACGTGGCCGTGGAGAAGCTGGAGGTGCTGGAGAAGTACCGGAGCTTCACACGGTACTTCCAGCAGGCGGAGCGGGAGAGCCGGAAACCGCGCTGGTGGAACACCTACCACAAACACAGCAACCCCCCCGCAGGTACCCCTGTTGGAAAGGAAGAAAAGTCCTATAAATCTGACTACTTAGCCAAAGATGCTAAGAATGCAGAAACTAGAAGAGACATTGAAATGAAAGCAGTGTTTGTCTGAATGTTTATAGAACAACTTTGGCTGACCAAAGGTCTTTCTCTCTTTGTTAAGAATGTGATTTACTAACAGACATACCAAAATCAGAACAGACCCTTCTTCCCTGGCCTAACAGAAAGGGTCCCCTGATAAGATTTAGAGATTAGAAAGTAGTAAAACATGGTAATGTAGTGATTCCTATAGGATATATGTAAATGTAGAAAACTTGTATTTGATACTAGATTGGTTAATGAGAAAGTAGAATATTCAACATAGAAAGAGATAGAAGTCATTGTAAAAGGAGAGCTCACTCTCTTGTGCTGCTCTTCTTCTTTTGTTCCCCCTTTTTCTCTCTTACTTCTCCTCTCTTCTCTCTCTCTCTCTCTCTCTCTCTCTCTTTGTTCTCCAGCCTGCTCTGAGCTAACTCTGAGCTGGGCTCTTTCACCCACACCCTATGGAATAAACTTCAAAACTTAACCATAGAGATCTCACCTGAGTACTGCTCCAACTGTTCTAGCACAGAACTGCTCCCACATACCCCTGTGAGGAGCAGCTCTGGGAACACGGGTACAGCCCCAAACCACCCCGTGAGGTGCTCTGGCACAGGCTCAGCTCTTTCCAATGTGCAGGTCTGCCGAGTGCAAATGTCTCCAGGGAAAAGGGGTGGCAGTTTTCCAGAGGGAGGGAGGCTGGCCAGGACTTGCCAAAAGACAGGGAGCAAAAAAGTGATTCTTTGGAGCCCCAGTGGTGCCACAGAGAGCAGACAAGGAGCCAGAGCTTCAGGGCTGCAGCAGCCAGCAGAGCTGGGAATGGGAGGGCCATGAGCTGGGAAAGGAGGTGCAGAGGGGACAGAATCAAGTCCGGATTGTCCTTTCAAGTCTTTTCTACTGGGAGGTGTCCTTGTCCATGGCAGGGGTTGGGAGTGGATGGTCTTCAATGGCTCTCCCAACCCAAATGCTCCTGTGATCCTGATTTCTGGAAGTCTCTGACTCACACTCTCAGATGTTTCACAGGGGGTGGTTTGGGTGCTCACATGTCCCTCTGCTCAGCCCTGGAGAGGCCTCCCCTGGAGCAGTGTCCAATTCTGGGCTCCTTGGGATGAGAGAGACATGGCACTCCTGGAGCAGGTCCTGTGGAGGGGCCACAGAGATCATCTCTGTGCTGGGGAAAGGCTGAGGGTGATTTGGGTGGTTTGGGTGCTCACATGTTTCACCTCCTCTCTTTTCACCCCTCCCTGAAGAGCCCCAGACAGACATCGGCCTGCCCCGTGAGAGGCTGTCACGGGCACAGGAGATCAAGGAAAGAAAGAGAATCCTGAGGGAGAATCGCCGGAATGCTGAGATGGAACGAGCAGCGCGGCTCCGGACTGGTCAGTGCCCCAGCACCTCCCTTCCTGCTCCAGCTGCTCTGGGTGTCCAGCTGCTGCCTCTGCATCCTCCCTCTCTCCTTGCAGTGCTCATTCCCCTCGATGACGTCAGGGCTGAGTGGGAGAGGACCAGTGGCCCGTTCCACAAGCAGCGCGTGGCCAAGCACTGCGGGGTGTTCCGGGACCTGTTCAAGGGGGCCACCTTCACCCCCTGGGTCGCCCTGAGGGTGCTGTACAGCGAGGGGGACGAGCACCTCGTCCCAGTCTACTATGGGAACATGGTGACTCCATCAGAGGTGTGTGTGAGAGGAGCTGGGAACAACCTAGAGCCCCTGGGAAGTCTCTGCCAAGTGCTTCCAATGGGCATGGTTCATTCCAAGGGATGCCTTTTACAAGGGTGTTTCCTTTGTGCTGAAGGAAACTATTTTATGGGTGTGATAGGGACAGAGATTGTAGGTTGTCTGTCAGGAGGCTGATGGTTATTTATGCCCTAGGGGTCTCCAGGTGGATTCCCCAGTGGCCTGGCAGTGCCCAGTCTGTGTTGTGTGCAAGTCTTGCCCAGACACAGTTCACAGAAGCTGTTGTGTGAGTGGTTTACATTCTCTTTATGTTGCTCTTTTAGGCTTCCAGTCCCCCTGCAGTGTCATACGAGGCGGACAAAGGCTCCCTCTGGACCTTGCTGCTCACAAATCCAGGTGAGCAGTGAGTTCTTTAAAGAAATATGTTTAAACTGGGTTGTTACACTCAGCTTTTGGTTTTTCTGGCTTCCTGATTCTTCTGGCTGCACAGAAATGAGGAACACTGGAAGGGTTCAAGGCCAGGTTGGAGCAACCTGGTCTAGTGGAAGGTGTCCCTGCCCATGGCTGAGATAATCTTTAAGGTCCTTTCCAGTCTAAACGGTTCTGTGATACTGTGACATTGTATCTATGAGATTGGGACATATTACATGTAGAGGAAAGATTGTAGCCTCCCCAGATCTGTAGCAGTTGAGAGAAGGGACAGTGACACAACAGGACCTGTTCCACTGTAGAGGAAGCAATTTCCTGACTCCCGTCTTTGTTTACCTCCAAACTCCTCCTCCTTGGCAGTCTGCCTGGAAGGCAGCTTTGCTGACACTGTTCACCCTGAGAGACAGAGTGCAGTGTGGAGGGATGCACAGTGAAGGGATGCAGCTGCCCAAGATTTCAAGAATCTTGGAATTAGATCTGCAGAGTTCTTTACTCCTCATTTTAAACTCAATCCTATAGGAATTCATTTTCTGCTAGGGAAGGAATGCTGGGAGGTATTGAGCTGCTCCCTCTGGTCAAAGCAGGTCTGGGCATTTTCACTTTGGGGTCGATGCTGGCACCAGGGTGTCCCTAAGTCACTTTTCTCTGTTCTGTGTTGGCAGATGGACATTTGAGGGATGCAGACTCAGAGTACCTCCACTGGCTGGTGTGAGTACATCAGAGCCATGTGCTCTGTGCTTGTGGACTGGGCAGAAACTCCTCCAACAGCTCAGAATCCATGGCTTTTCCTGGTGCTCCTGACATTAGCTCCTGTGTTCTGGGTCCTTCTAAGGATGCAGGAGTTCTAGATGTTGCTGCTGTTTAGCATTCCAGTCACTGGGTGGGATTTTTCCTGTAGTAAAAGCAGTCTCTACTCCCTGTTCCCTTATCAAATGGGGCAGAAATCACATCACAGCATGGCAGAGTGATTTGCAGTCCTGGATGAATCTTCTGGAGGGAAATGAGTGTAAATGTGCTTGTGTTCAGGACCAACATCCCAGGCAGTGACATCAAGGCTGGTAAGGAGATGTGCCATTACCTGCCCCCCTTCCCTGCCATGGGGACAGGCTACCACCGCTTCATCTTCCTGCTCTTCAAGCAACACCATCCCATCGACTTCAGCCAGGAGGCTCGGCCAACACCGTGGTAATTCCTCATGTGCTGGGCTTGGCTACTGCTGCTTGTGGGGTTCATGTACCTGTCACTGCAGTAGAGCAGCTGCTCCTGTCACTCTGTAGAGTTCTCCAGGGCTGCTTTGGGTTTGTGTGTCCTCTGCAGCCACAATCCCAGCACTGCAGAGTCCTGTTGTTACAGAGCAGGCTGTTAGAGAGTGGTTTGTCCTGCCCAGAAATGTGCAGGGAGCTGGAGACTCTGGGAGATTTCCTTTTAGTGGCTTCCTTTTCCACTTCTTTCATAAGCCCTGGGGTGATGTGGAGCAGGGTTCTGCTACAAGGAGAGGTTCACCTGGTGCTTGTGCCTTGTTTCCAGCTACAGCCTGAAGATGAGAACCTTTAGCACATTTGACTTCTACAGAAAACATAAGGATGCCATGACCCCAGCAGGGCTGGCTTTTTTCCAGTGCCAGTGGGACAGCTCTGTCACTTCCACCTTCCATCAGCTGCTCAGTAAGGAATGGGAATGCTAGAGGGGGTCTGTGGGTGGGATATAGCCCTGTGGCTGCAGGCTCTCACTTGATCTTGGCCCTTGTCCAGGATCAGCACAGACTAAGCCCTTCTTGAGGCATCCTTCTCCAAACTAACAGCAACCTGAAGGTGCAACCCCTAATTCTTGGATGAGGATTTTAAAATAACTCAAAGAGCATGTTTGAGCAGCCCTGGTCCTGTGTGGGTGAAGGGGGGGGTGAGGATCAGATGTGAGCCCTCCTGCTGACCCTGTCACTCTTTACAGACATGAGGGAGCCCGTGTTCGAGTTCGTGAGGCCTCCCACCTACCACCCTCCCCAGGTGAAGTTCCCTCGCCACCAGCCCCTGAGGTACCTGGACAGGTACCGAGACACAGAGGAGCCCACCTATGGCATTTACTAGGAGCTGCTCCCCTCTGTGTCCGTGGGATGCTGGCTCCTGGATTTCCTGTGCTCCCTCAGGAGGGAAATAACAAAGTCTCAGAGCTCCCAGTTCCCCTGTGCTGGGAGCCAGCATTGGGTGCTCACAGGGCTGGCAGCTGCATGGTCAAGAGGCTGCTTAACAAGAACATTCAGAGTGAATCCATGGCTAGGCCAAAACCTTGCTCTTGATTCTGCAGCAGTGCTGAGCAGTGGCTGACAGGTTGCATCTCCCCAGGGATGCTCTGACTTGCTTCCCTGTAAGGATCACAGTTTATGGAACAAACAAAGCCAGGCCAGCCTGGATTTCCTCCTCTCACTGTGCTGCGGTTCAGGACTGTGGCAGATTTTATTTGTGCAGTCTTCCTGGAGAGATGAGTTTGATTAAACACTCTTTAAGCAATGCTGGCAGAGCTGTGTTTATTGGGAAGAGCCTGTTACCCTGGCCAGTTGGCACAGAGCTGGGAAGATGGGCAGCCCTTTCACTGGCCAGAGTCACTTCCTTTCTTGGATGTTGCAGGCTACATGGATGGTAAACCTGCACAAGGTTGGTGTTCGTGGAGGTGGCTTCAGCTACCCAAGCACGTGGCCCTCAGTCTCCTTCCCCTCTCTCCCTGGACAGGACGTACCTGGCATGGGCAGGTGGAGCAGAAGCAGAGCTGCTGCTGGTGGTGGCCTGGCACTGCTGCTGCTGGTCCTGTTCCCAGGCCTTGGAGAGCCTCTGCTCTCTGTTGTGCTGCTCCACTGTGCATCTCCTGTTCACATGGACCCCCAAATACCAACATGTTCCTGCTGCTACAGCTGCCTCTTCCCAACTCTGGTTCCCAGTGACTTTTTTTGAAGTTACTTCTACAAGGAAATTAGAGCCTTCAGCAAACAGTGGAGATTGGTCTGAAGTGCCCCCCTGCTGCCTGTGCTCAGGGCCGTTACCAGTTACCCCAGAGCTTCCTGAACTTCTCTCCCAGCCTAAAGGGTTCTGGGTACTGATTTAAGCTGGGGTGAGTGCGCTGGGGAGGTGCCCACAGTGGGGACACAGGTTCCAGGCAGACACACTGGTCAAGTTATGCCTCTCTGGGCTTTAAATTGTCAGCATTGACAGATGCAACCCAAAGGAATGTTTTGGAGCTGAAGCTTGCTGGGACATGCAGGGAGTTGTGACATATCCCAAGTCCTCTCCTGTGGTCAGGGGGGTACCTCTGAGCCTGCCTGTGGTATGGAAGCTGGTCTGGATGATCTACCAGAGACCTGCTCCTTGCTTGTCCTCACCTGTGCAGGTGAAAGGGAAGCTCATGAGGGGAGGCTGCAGAGCTGATGAAAAACCAGGCCCTCCCAGCAGCATCAGCAGCCTGGGAACATGTGCAAGATAGCACGTGGGCGTGGTACAGAGATAAGGCTTGGGCTGGGAAAACTGAAACAACTGTGTGACGAGGTGAAGGTTTGCAGTGCACAGGCACTGCACTGACCTCCAGGCAGGAGACTCCACCTGCCACCTGAGCAGGTGGAACGTTTATTGCGTTTCAGGGTGCTGATGTGCAGAGGTGTTGCAAGGAAGTTTGGAGGAAAAGGTGTGGTGGGTGTGCATGGGGACATGGCAAACAGCAGGAGCTGTGGTTTAAAAGATGCAAGGGAAGAACATGGGGCTGGCACGTGTCACAGCCTTGCCACTGCACAGGGAGGTGACATCTGACTCTTCAGCAGCAGCGGGTGCCTCTCTGCTGGTTCCCAGGCAGGAACTCTGTACAGGGGTCTCTGTGCCAGGGGGGACTGCCACGCTCAGCTCAGAGACCCAGCCCTGGCAGAGCTGAGGATGCCTGGAAGTTTCCTTCAAAGGCAAGAAAGGAATTAAAATCCAATTGCACATCGATGTGTGCCCAGCAAACCTGTTCATGGAAATACACATAGCTCTGATCCCTGTCAGCCTCCTGCGTGTCTCCCTATGCTTTCACTGCAGCATTCCATCCTCTCCGGAGTCTCCCACTGTGCTTCACAGCCCTCCCTCTTCAAGGGGGAACAGCTCCCACCCTCCCTGTCGTCTCGTCTCCGCAGCCAGTGGCACAGCCAGTGTGACGAGGGGCAGCCACCGGGTGTCACTTTAGGAGTGCATCTCGCCGGGAGCCCTGCCCCGCCTCTGGGCACAGCGTCACTACCGCTTCTTCCTCTGCACTCCCCAGTTTCTATTTCCCCGGCCTCTCCCCCCGATCTCCGGCACAGACAGGATGGCATCCCCCGTCTCGCAGAAGCTGGAGGAGAAGCTGGTGTGCTCCATCTGCCTGGAGCTGTTCAAGGTGCCCGTGACCTTGCCCTGCGGCCACAACTTCTGCAAGCGCTGCATCAGCGACCACTGGGACAAGCAGAAGCAGGCGCCCGCCGGGACCGACGCGAGCTACACCTGCCCCGAGTGCCGCAGGGGCTTCGAGCGGTGCCCGGAGCTGGAGAAGAATGTCACCTTGGACAGCGTGGTGGAGCTAGCACGGGACAGTGACACGCGAGGCTCGGCCACTGGCCGGGGCGAGGTGGCCCCCGCCGAATTGTGCCGGCAGCACGGGCGCCCGCTGGAGCTCTACTGCGAGGACGAGCGGCGCTGCATCTGCTGCATCTGCACCGTGCGGGACTGCCAGCGGCACCAGCGGGTGCTCTTCGAGGAGGAACGAGCCAAAAAGGAGGTGGGTGCCCCCAGCAGGGAGAACAGGGGGTCCTGTGACAGCGCAGGCACGCACAGCATCCATCTCCACTGCCCCGTGAACTGCTGCAGGGACGTGATGTCCCTCTGTGTGCCAGACTGCCCAGCCTCAGCTGGACATGGGGCTGGCCAGGGAGATGCCACCAGTGCCCGGCTGCTCCTTGAGAAACCAAGTGTTGTCAGGAGCAGCAGTGAGCTGGGTAAATCCATCAGCACGAGATGAACAGTGCCATATGTGTTTGTCACACTCTGAACTAGAGGAAACAGCTAAAAAAGGGGTGAAAGGCAGCACAAAAAATCACTTCTTTGTTATCCTAACACAGAGCCCCTTCCCAAGCTGCCTCGTTCAATGTTAGCCTTGTCCTGCAGCCCTGAGATGGTCCTGGGAGCCGGGTGGGCAGCACTGGGCTGTTCCACAGGATGTGCAACTGGACATGACTGGGAGAAATAACTGGATATGAAACTCAGTGCTCTGGGCTGGTTGAGGGTGTTCAGTAATAGGTTGAACTCGATCTTGGAGGTCTTTTCCAACTATAATGATTCTATGTTGGTGCCTCTCTTCACAGATCTTTTTGAAAGAGTCCCTGGAAAAAGCCCAGGAGGAATCAGAGAGGATTGAACTGGCCATGAAGAAGCTGGAGGAACAAACACAGAGCATCAAGGTAATGCTGCAGCCTCTCTGTGCTGGCCTCTGTGAGGGAGTACACTGGTTCTCATGGCTCTTCCTGCCTAGGACTGCTCTGAGCTCAAAGCTGGAATTAAGAGCAAATTCACCCACCTGAGGAAAGCTCTGGAGGATTTCCAGTGTCAGACAGTGGCCAGGATCGAGCAAGAGCAGGGGGCGGCACTGGAGCATGTGGACAAGAACTGGAACCTGTGTAAGGACCGCCTGGATGTCCTTGGCCAGCACAGGGAGAGGACTCAGAGCTTGCTGGCCTGCCCTGACCACAGGACCTTCCTCCAGGTACCACTCTGGCACTGTATCCTTCCATTTTCTTGGGCCTGCACTGTTTTGATGACAGCAGAGTCATGTTCAGCCTATTTCCACTGGGAATACATCTTCAGTTTGGCTCTGGGATGTGATGGGGGCTATGGGGAAGAGCTGTTTTTTGGGGATCTCTGAAAAATTGTGTGGGCAATGCTGGGATGCTCCTGTTGCCCACTGGGGAGACATGGTGAGTGCAGATGGGTTTGCACAGTTCTCCCCAGACTGGTGCATGGTGTCTGTCTGTCTGCAGGAGTTCCCCCTGCTCCCACCTCTGGAGAGCCCACAGGTGCTGGTGCCTGTGGAGTTTGATGTGGCCACTTTGATCAAGCCCATCTCTGAGATCCTCACCAGCATCTCCAGGCTCCTGCTGAAGGGCCTGCCTGGCTCTGGGGCCCCCAAAGCCCCTGACCCTGCTGGCCAAGGTAACCCTCCTGCTCTCAGGGGCATTCTGAAGGGCTCTGAGTTATCCTGAAGATAAGCCTGGCCTGTGTCACTGCTGGGGACACAGCTGTTGGGCACAGGGGGTTGGGATGGGACACACATTTGCTGTTCAGCAGATGAAGTGGGATGAGCCAGATGGCCTCCCTGTGGGCCCTCCTTGCTGGGAATGCTGAACCATGGTGGAACATGCCTGCTCCCAGGTTTGGATAAACAGAGTTCCTTCTCCTCTTCCTTCTCCTCTTCTTCCCATGAAGCCAGGAAGAAAAAAGTGTTTTGGCACTCAAAAATGCTCCTCCACAGGCCCAGTGCATCCCCAGGAGCTGGCAGTGAAAGCTGTGGACCCTCTCCCCAAGTGCCAGCTCCGAGCTGAACTTCTGAAGGGTAAGGAGCAAAGGGGGGCCTGGAGGGACAGCACCTCATTGGAGTCTCCAGCAGGAAGAGATGTCACCAAGATGGGCTCCTTCCCAGGAGGAGGGTGGTTGTGGCTGCAGGGACAGGGGCTCCTTCCCTGGTTCTTTCACTGTGTCTTCCTAAATGCAGAGAAGGGTGGTGTAGGGCCAGGGTGGATGGGCTGGAATGGAAAAGGACTCATTAGGGGGATTAGCAGACCCAGGAAGTGCTTTCCCATGGAACTGAAGCCATCTGGTACTGGATCAGTCACTGCCCTGCATGGCATAGCCTCAGTCCAGAGCCCTGGCTGCTGTTATTGCTCCCTATCCACGGATATGGCCTCAGCATTCCTAGCTACAGTCCTTCATTCCCCTTTTCTCCCTGGATCCATCTCTCTCCAGTTCTTAGGAATTTCCTCTGTGCTCCTCTTCCCATCTCCTCCCTGTTGGGAAGAGGGTTGGGTAATGTTCAGGCCATGTGACATGTTGGTCATGTCTCTCTTGCTGAGGAGGCAATGACTGCTATGGGACCTGTAGGAATTACTTCAATCAGCCCCCAGAACATTCTTAGGATTATTAATAGGAACATTCAGAACATTATTAACAGGAACCCCCTGTTTTTTATGAGCAGTAGGCAGGAGCCCAGCCAGCTGCCAAGCCCAGGTGTTGGGGCAGGAAGGTGGGGTGCTGGTGACCAGTGAATGCCCATGGCAGGAGCTATCACAGCCCATGCAGAGGAGAGTAACTCCCTGCATATTTGCTCACTTAATACCATGTTTTCTCCCCCTCTCCCAGCCCACTCTGGTACTTTTTGCTCTTAAAACCAAGCACATCCCTGCCAAAATGGCCACAGAGCCATTGTGGTTACAATGGCCACTTGTTGGTTGTGAGCTGGATTGTGCAAGGACTGTACAAAGCATTGTGTCTCAGTGCCTCAACAGCTATTTCTGGGCTTTTTCATTCCCTCTAGGGCAGGTATTTCATCCTCCCCATTCCCCCTCCAAACAACCCGTGCCCTTCCATTTCGGGAGCCAGCCCTACAGAATTTAAACCCCATCACTGCTGGAGGGAGGGCATAAAGGTCTGATGAAGCATTTCATCCCCATCCATACCCTTGCTCTCCCCAGACCACCGCAACCTGACCTTCGATCCCAAGACAGCCAACAAGTACCTGGAGCTGTCGAAAGGTGCCCGGAAAGCCAAGCATGGTCCGTGTGCCATCCATGGGCAGGAGCAGGGCCCCCGCTTCAAGCCCTGGCAGGTGCTGTGCACGCAGAGCTATGGCTCTGGCCACCACTACTGGGAGGTGAAGATCTCCAGCCACTCCATCATCCTGGGGGTCACCTACCAGGGGCTCCCCCGGGAGCAGCAGCAGGGCCACAGGTTCAACATTGGACTGGATGGGGGCTCGTGGGGGCTGCAGGTGCGGGAGGATTGTTACCTGGCCTGGCACAAGGGCCAGGCTGAGAAAATCCAGGAGCAGCTCTATAAGAACCTGGGGGTCAGCCTGGATTATGGCAAGGGGCTCCTCTCCTTCTATGGCCTTGGGGATAGGACAAAGCTCATCCACTCCTTCCATGGTGTCTTCACTGAGCCCCTGTACCCTGTGTTTTGGCTGTGTGAGGGGCGAGGGGTGACTCTGTGCCAGAGGGACTGAGCCAGAGCCACCACAGTGGCAAGACCCAGGCTGGTGCCTTAGTGGAGCTGCAGTTGAGGCTGTCATGGTACAGTGGGACCTCAGTGCTGAGGTGAGTGTGGAGTGCAGTGTTTTAACAAGAGCTGATGAGGACAGACAGGTAAATTAACCTGTTTGAGCTGCATATGCAAATATCACACTAGTGACACATGGCAGGGCTGGAGCTCACCATGGGTACCTGTCCCTGCAGACAAAGTAAGGGATGGGGAGATAAGGAGGGTGAAAAAATGGAGATTTTCCTCTTTCTTCTATCCCAGCCAAACTTCCCAAACTTGGGGAAGGTTTGGGATTAGGGGAACCCCAGAGGGATGTGCTGCTGCCACAGGGTGCTCTGAAACCATTCAGAGGGACATCTATGCTCACACAGCCTCACATGCAGGCAGGTCCTGCTCCCCCCAGCCCCTTCTTGGTTTACTCTTGCTGTTCTTAGATCTGGAAGAACTTCTCAGGCATGAGAAGAGCTGCAACTAGCTCTTTGTATGGTGCTGCTTTTCCCCAATAAAGTTCTATTTTCTTACTGGTTTGACCTTGCTGGTGTTGGAAGATGTGGGCCCCAGCAGCACTGGGGGTGGGGAGGAGCTGGGTACCCCTGCTGTCACAGCCATCCCTGCAGGGCCCCATCCTACCCCTCCATGTCCCCATGACCAACCCTTGGAGAGACCAGCTGGCAGCAGAGCCAGAAGGTGCTTTATTTACTGTAGTACTGTGATAAGGAATCCTGGTTTCCTGCTGCTCTGCTCCAAGGTTGATTTGGCACGGTAGAAAATCTAAAGTTTTCATTGATGTTTTTCCAAGGGTGAGACCGCAGGTCCGACGTCTCCTCCGACTCCTGTGGGAGTGCTGGTGAGGATTAATGGGGTGAAACTGGGCACTGAGTTCAAAGGTGCTGGGGATATGAATGCCTGGGAAATGAATCACACCATTTTTTCCATTGGGGACAAAAAGCTTAAAAGGATCAATCTCCTTCTTCAAGGACAAATGTGATTTGTCTTGTGCTTCCTGCTTCACTCCACACCTCCCTGCTCCTCCCAGCCCTGTCCTTGGGTGAGGCCTTGGGCCACCATGCACCTGGGAATTTATCCAAGTCAAAAAAATTGTCTGTGTATCCTGCACAGAAGGGGCCCAGGCAGATCTTCACTCTAAAAGCCCTTTGGGGTCTCCCATCCCTCTTTGGTGGCTGCCAGCTCCTGACAGACCCCAGAGGAAAAGGGGACAGTGGCTGAGCCACAATCTGGGCACTGCAGCCCTTTTTGCCCATGGGGAGGGCTGATGAAGGTCCACAGACACGAGGGGTGGCAGGAAAGCACCTGCACCTGTGCACTGGGGGGGCTCAGGACCTTCCGTGTGGCCCCAGGACAGGGAGCACCTGGGGAGTAGTGGAGCAGCAGGTCCTAGAGGGGGAAGGAATGCTCAAGGGGGGCAGCAGATCCTTGGGAGTGTGGGATTGGAATGGGCTGGCAACAGCTTCCCTGGATGGGAGAATTGGGGAAGGTCAGCAGCTTCCCGTGGCAGCTGTAGAATGCTGGGAAGAATCCAAATCCCAGTGGGGCAGATTCTTTAGGAGGTGGTAGACCCTGGGTGGGGGGCAGCACATCTTCAGCAGGGTAACATCCCCCTGGGGCTGATCTGCCTGAAAGGCAGTAGATCCTGGGGAGAAGGACCAGATGGGAGCAGATCCCATTTGGGGTGAGACCCTGTTGGAGTCTGGAATTATGAGAAATATTTCTTTGCACGTTTAAGAGATTTTAAGATCTCTGACCAACAGTGTTTTTAACCTTTGTTCATGAAAAAAGGGCTTTTAGGCTCAGGAATGAAGCAGAGTTTTCAAGAGTGTGTATTAGATAGTAGAATAGTGTGTAGTGCATTACAGGGTGAGGATTTTAGATATATGGGGTTTTAGGATGGTAAGCAGGTGAGGACAAGATGGAGAAGTCCACGTGGCTTTTGGGCTTCCTTCTTCCTCCTCATCAGCAGATGTTCTGCAGTGAGGTAGCATGTTATGGTTGGTTTAGAGTAGAGTCTAACTTTCTAACACGAATAATAGTTATTGGAGAAGTATTATAAATCCTGATTATGTGGATTGTAGTATAAATGTACACACCACCCTGTGTGGGGGGATTCGAGGTTTTGTGCCTTGAACTGACCTGCAATGAAGATCTCTCCTGGTCAGGAACAGAATGTATTGATAAGAAAGAATAAACAATGAATGAGAACATAAGAAGAGACGACTCACGGCCTTTCCTTCGATCTCGGGGCCGGGGAAAAAAGACGCGTTTGCATTCTCGGGTCACGGAAAACAGCCGGCAGAGAAAAACACACAAAAATATTTTTTATAAACCCGAGAAGACCCTTCCCAGGAGGGCGGGTGCCTGGGACCATCTCCCGGTGTTGATGCTGTGGGTCAGTGTCCCGAGGACGCTGCAGCTCCCCCAGGAGCGGAGCCCCGGCTGCGGTCGGGGAAGGCGGAGCGGGCGGGCGGAGCACGGCTGCTGCCCGCCTCCTCCAGGGCTGGAACCGGCACCGGGGCCGCTCGGGGCGTTCAGGGATGGATGCTGCGCCCAGGAGCGCCCCGCCGTCCTCCGCCGCGGCGTTGCGACTGGCGCTGGCGGCTCCGGGACTGCCCGAGGGTCCCCTCGGCTGCCCCATCTGCCTGGACGTGCTGCGGGACCCGGTGACGGTGCCGTGCGGACACAATTTCTGCCAGGGCTGCTTGCAGGCGCTCCGCCAGCGGCCAGGCCCCCCCGACGGCGGCGGGGCGGGCGGGGCCGCTCGCTGCCCGCTGTGCCAGGAGCCCGTCCCCGCGGCCCTGCGGCTCTGCAAGAACCGCGCCCTGTGCGAACTCCTGCCGCTGCTGGCCACCGCCACCGCCGGCTCGTCCCCGTCGTCCCCGGCCGCCGCGTCCCCGATGGCGCCGGGAGCCGAGGAGGAGGATGCTGCGGGGGAGGAAGGAGCGGTGGTGCTGTGCGATGTGTGCCCGCCGGGATCCCGCGTGGCGGCCGAGCGGTCGTGCCTGGTGTGCCTGGCGTCCTTCTGCGGGGCGCACCTGGAGCCGCACCGGCGAGCCCCGGCGTTCCGCGCACACCGGCTGGTGGCCCCGCTGCGCCGGCTGGAGGAAGGGCTGTGTCCCCGCCACCTGCAGCCCCTCGACGGCTTCTGCCGCACCGAGCAGAGCTGTGTCTGCTCCCGCTGCCGCGCCCACGAGCATCGCGCACACGACGTGGTGCCCCTGGAGCAGGAGCGAGAGCACAAGCAGGTGAGTGGGGCGGGGAGGGGCGCGGAGGTCCCCACGCGGGTGGGACCCTGGTGGAGGTGTCGTGGGGGGGATGAGGTGCGGCATCCCTCGGGGAGGGATTCATCCTGAACCCAAATCCCCACGTGGGGTGTGTGCAGGTCCATCACTGGTGGGATGCCGTGTGGCGGGGATGTGCCGTACTCTCACCCCTCGGGGGATTCCACTCTAACATATGGACAGGGCGCTGCTCCATCAGGGAACTCCTGGGATTGGGACAGGATGGGCAGATGGGGACGGGTATCGAGGCAGAGCTGTTTCCAGGCATCCCGTGGGGCGTTTTCCCGCTGCGGAGCCGAATCCCGTGGGTGTAGGGCTGGGGCGAGGCTGCCTGGGACACCCCACAGCGGCCGCCCCCGCGGTCCTGGGGCACCCGCTGTCCCCGTCTCGTTCCCACAGCTCCGTCAAGGCGGTTTTTCTGGCCGCGCTGGCAGCCGGCCCGGCCGCCGCTCCCGCTCCCCCAGCCTTTTGTATCCTGCCGTTTTGGCAGCGGGGGTTTTTCCATCACTCCCATTCCCAGATGTGACTGAGTCACCTCCTAAACTCACACCCTCGAGCCGTCCCAGGAGCCGGGACTCCAATCCCAACGTGGTGCTGCCTTCCTGGGCACTGCTACCTTGAAAGTGTGGAGCCTCTGTAGGGCTGCAGGCAGAAGGGAACCTGTGAGGCTCACCGTGTGGTGGCATCTCACATGGCCGTGAGGCATTTGGAGACCTTGGGAAAGTTTGCCTTTTCCAAGGAGGCGCCCATCCCCAAGCAACAGCCCCAAGTCGGCTCCCACTCCTGATAGGCTATTAGGATTGCAGGAAAACCCTTTTATCAGCATTATTAGTCATGAGGTGCCTTAAAATAGAAAGTGTGTGTAATCCCAGCCCCGAGGAGCTGTCAGACCTCGGCAGGCGCTGCTTAATGTCACCTGCACTGCCCTCGGCCACCACCCTCATGCTGTGGGCTGGGATGGATGTGCGGGTAAAGCACCTATTCCTGCTTCCCAGAGGGGAGCAGGGCCAGGGAGCGGAGCATCAGCGGGGAGCTGTCCTGGCTGGGGAGTGCCCTCCTGGCTCCCGAGGGACCCAACCTCGTGATGGGCAATGGCTGAGCCAACAATAGCGTCTCAGGAAACGCGGTGTTCAGAAGGTGCTTCCTTTGCAGCCCGTGCTCTGGAGCTGGTTTGCTTTGCTCCTAAACAGAAACCTCCAGGGGACTTTGTGCTGAGTTTCTAAGTGCTCCAGGCCTGCCTTTCCACTTCTGCAGCAAACCCAGGTGGATTTTTCCCAGCCCTGGGTACTCGCTAAGAGCACTCCCTCAGCTGTAATCGTTGCGTGATGGGTTTGCTTTCAATTCCTGTTTTGTTTGGTTTCTGCTGGGACCAGGGTGGGGAACATGGAGCTGGACATGACCCTTTCGTTTTCCAACTGAGTGAGAAGGGATGTTTGCAGGCTGGATGTTGCAGGGAAGGAAAACAGAAAAACAACTCATAGTTCCCCTTGCATCCTTCACCCGAAGTCTGGTAGCAAGTTCACGGTCAGAGAGGGTCTGTGGGTTGAGCTTAGGGAGAGGCTGAATGCCCTGTGGCTCCCACTGGGACTGGGGGTAAAGCTCTGTGTTTGTCCTTCATGTCTGCAGGCCCAACAAGCCAAATTCCTCAGCGATGTGGAGAATGAGCTGGAGGAGCTGGCTGTCACCATCACCCAGGCCAAGAAGATGGTGGAGCTCATTAAGGTGACTCTGTAATGGCTTTGCTCTGTTAGTGCAGCTCAGCTGGGTTGGGGGTGGAGGAGAAGGGGCTGTGAGATTTTGGGGTGTATGGGGTGTAGAGATGGTGCTCACAGGAGCACCGTGAAATGACGGTGATCCTGACAGAGATCCCTGGGGATTATTTCTCCTCATCTCTGCTATCATGGCATCTCTGGTTGCTTTAGTTTTTGACATGGAAGAAGGAACAGGACAAGGGCCATACCAGGGCATCCTCTGGCTCTTGCACCTTCTCTCCCCAGGCTCATGGGGGGTTGTCCCCTTTGGCCCTTGTGCAAACACGTCACTTTCCTGTTTGGAGGACACCAAATGTGGTGCAGCAGTAAGGCAGTGCTCTGCCAGGTCCCTTGACAGCTGCGCTGTGAAGTGATCTGTGTTCTTGGGTAAAGGGGATGATGGAGTGTCAGGGGGATTCCACAGAGATGAGAACTGGGTGCTGGGCAGGGCACAAGGGTGGTCCTCCTGCACCCTCACCTGTGGGACCTGACCCCTCTCTCCCTGCACTCAGGGTGCTGCCACTAAGGAGAGGGAGAGGGTCGAGAAGCTCTTTGCAGAGGCCTCTGAGGTGCTGGCAACCTTCCAGAAGGAGGTGATGGGATTCATCGAGGATGGGGAGCGCTCCATGCTGGGGGAGGCTGAGGCCGATCTCCGCTGGAAGGAGGAGCGACGAGCCAAGCTGGCACAGTGCAAGCAAAACCTGGAGAACGTCTCCAGCACCGACACCATCTACTTCCTCCAGGTGGGATGGAGCAAGAAGGAGCTGACAGTGTTGTGTTTTGGGGTTTTGTCCCATTTCCATTGGAGCAGAGGGCCAGGAACCCTGGGATGTGGAGACTGCAGAGTCTCCCTCCTGTTGGACCAGTCCTCTCCCTTCCCCTCTCCCCTGGGGGATCAGGCAGCCAAGATTTTCCCCTCCATCACCCCAACCTCTGTCCTGTCTATGACTCAAGAGAGGCTGATGTGCTGCCCAGAGTGGGTACCTGGGGGTGGGGGACAGCACTGCCTGCTCCAACATCCCCCCCCATCCCTGACATCCCATCAAGAGGAGACGTTTTAGGCAGGAGATGCTGCTCCATGTGAAGTGGGCATGGTCTGAGTCCAGGTTTGAAAGGGAGTGAAGAGAATGTGCCAGGAACACGTGGCCGTGAAAGTGCTCTCCTCCCTTACGCTGTCCTTGGGCCAAGTCCTGAGAGCTGCCAGATCCCAAATCCTCCAGGGCCGGGTGGGGTTGTGGAACAAGAGACAACTTTGGCTTGTTTGAAACCTCCTGAAACTCAGTCTTTTTTGGCTCAGGAATTTCAGGCCTTAAAAACAGCCATGGAAGAAAACCTCTCTCCACCTTTGAGCTTCCAGAAAGAGCTGAACTTCACCAAGTGCACCCAAGCTGTGGGTGCCATGAAGGATGTACTGTCCACTGCCTGCAAAAACCAGTGGAACCACTTGCAGGGGAAAGGAATTGATGGATTGAATTGCCAGGAGATGGAGGAAGGTTTGTGTTCACCTGGCCCCTCTGCCTGCTTGGTTCCCTGTCCCTTTCTTTCTTCCCTACATGGGTGGGACGTGGCTGCAGGTTCCATGGCCCCTGTGAGTGCTGGCCCCTGTCCTTCCAGCCTTGGAAGCTGCTCAGCACGGGTTCTCTGCACGTTGCACAATCCCTGTCTGGGTTTACGCCTCTTTGAGGTTTTGTGGATTTTTCCACGGAGACTGGAGGCTGGAGAGGCAACAAACAGCCTGGGAGTTAGGCAGGGCCCTGTGGGAGGGGGCAAGTGGCCAAAGTAGCCTCCTGTGAAAGAGGACTTTTCTTCCAGGACAGAGAATCCTGCTCATGGGGGCAGGTGATGGGCTCCCAAACATGCCAGGGTTAGAAAGCTGATGTGGCAGCTCTCTCCCATGCTGTCTCATTTAACCTGAGCTCTCTCCTTTCTCATTTTCTTGGATGCCCATCAGAATTGCAGCTGGTTCCTTGCCCTATTGCCCATCTCCGTGGGGTGACAAAAGTGGTGTCTGTTCTTTCCTGTGTGGGAGCCACTTGGGGATGTGCAGGGGAAGTGGGGATGCTGGCTGGGCGTGTGACAGCTGGGTGCCATCAGGGGCAGGGGACGATGCTCCAGTAA
Organism: Certhia americana; assembly: GCA_018697195.1. NCBI lineage: Eukaryota > Metazoa > Chordata > Aves > Passeriformes > Certhiidae > Certhia > Certhia americana. Next base: position 4,815,591 of record CM031873.1, read on the forward strand.
CCCCCTTGTTGTTGGTTTGGTTCCTTTGCTGATGCAAACCCTTCTGTTCCTGTCTCCACAGCATTGTCTGAATCCCAAGTTCCAGACAAGTCAAACAGTCCTGCCTGCCTGGAGAACCGTGATTATTTCCTGAAATGTAAGCGGGGGACTTTTGCTTTGGTGGTTGTTGCTAAGGCCCATCTTCCCTTTCCTCTCTCCTTCCCGCCTGCCTGGCGGCACTGATCCAGCAGCTGTGGGAGCACTGCCACCAACAGAGGAAATATTGCTTGGTTAACAGGGAAACCTCCTGGCTTTCCTGACAACAGTCATAGCCTGGTTAGGTGATGGGTTTTTTTCTCTTGTCTGTGGTTCCGCTGGCCCAGCTGCCCCAGGGGGCAGTTGTGTAATTCCTACTGCCTTCCAGCCCGTGGCAAATTGGATCCTCTTTAAATTAGATCAGACTTTGTGCATCTGCCTTGTTTGTTGCAGGACCCTGGGTTGGTGAGGGTTGTCTGCAGCAGCAGAATGACAGGGTGGAGCAGAGTGGGGCAGGAGAGCCTGGAGGCTGCAGGGCTGGGTTTGAGTTCCACACCCCACGTGTGTGTCCCCAGCCTTAGAGGGGATATGGGGTCACCTACTGATATGTCCACAGGGGACAAGATGTGCCTCAGTGGCACAGAGCAGCAAAACTTGTGCTCAGGGAGGGTGTGCTCTTCTGTTGTCAGGCTGGGACATGGCATGGTTCAGACTGCAATGCAGTTGATAATGACCCATGTCCAGGGTTGTTCACTGGAAGAACTTCCTTGGGCATCCCCTCTGTTTGGGACCCATCAATGGCTCTCACATGGCCCTTGGCCCCACTTGCTGGGAGCTGCCTGTCTGTAGCTGTGGCATACCTGGCTGTTCTCTCTTCTTGGGGTCTCTCTCAACTGCATTTATCTGTGGTTACCTGAAATATGCTTTTATGTGAGATTTTCTTACCACCAGTCTCTCAGGTGGATTCTCCAATGTCTGGTATCACTGTTGAGCTCATCAAGCAGCCTCTCTGCTCTCTCCTTTGCCTAGTTACCTGAATTCTTCCTGCTTATGGGAGTATCAGCTCTTTCAGCCTTTCATGCTCCTTGACTGAAATTTACCATGGGACTTAAAAGCAAGGGGACAGAGTGATGGGAAACGTTAGAAAGGATCATGCTCATCATCAAAGGCTGGGGCAGGGAGGATTTCCTCACGTTTCCCTCTGTGTGTTCACTTCTCCCTCTTGTCCCACACAGTTGCCTTCATCATCGACCTGGACAGTGACACAGCTGACAAATTCATCCAGCTGTTCGGCACCAAGGGGGCCAAACGGGTGCTGTGCCCCATCCCCTACCCGGAGAGCCCCACCCGCTTCATCAACTGCGAGCAAGTGCTGGGTTTGAACCTCATGAACAGGGGCAACTACTACTGGGAGGTGGAGCTGATCGATGGCTGGGTCAGCATCGGGGTCATCGCCGAGGATTTCAACCCACGGGAAGCCTACAACTACGGCCGCCTGGGCAGGAATGACAAATCCTGCTGCCTGCAGTGGAACGGCCAGAACTACGTGGCCTGGTTTGGTGGCTTTGAGTGCACCATCCAGCAGCCCTTTTTCCAGACAATCGGTGTCTTCCTGGAGTATTCAGAAAGGGCTTTAACCTTCTACGGAGTCAAGGATTCCAAAATGACCTGCCTGCGGCAGCTCAAGATCTCCTTTTCTGGCAAGGGGAAGATCGACCCATTCCAGAACAAGATCAACCGCCAGTTTGCCTCTCTTTTCTCCTGCAAGCTGAAGCCAGCCTTTTTCCTGGAGAGTGTGGATGCCCACCTGCAGATCGGGCCACTGAAGAGAGATTGTGTGTCGGTGCTGAAGCGTCGGTGACTGCCTGGGGAGAGGGGCACAGACAGATCCATAAAAATCTCCCCTGCAGGTTATTGCCACCTTTCTTTGGTAGCCCTGTCTGTCTCTGTGGCAGCTCTCCCTCCTCTCTGCACTGTTGTGGACCCAGAGTGGGATGAAGCCTCCTGATGGGCAGGGCTGGAGGCCAGGATGAGGCTGGATCCGAGTGCCAGCTCTGCCACTGAGCAAGCTTGGGTGAGTCCCTGTGCTGCTCCCTGCCCCTCAGCTTCCCTTTCTGGACATCAGAGACTGCGACAGCCTTTCTTGGTAAAGTGTGCTGCTCAGAAGTGCCACATGGATTTGGAGCTGTGCCTTGGCCACCTGCCCAGTCCCTCTCCTTCACCTCTGTTCGCTCTGCCCCAGAACTTGTGCAGATGCTTTGTGCCTTATCTCAGGCTCTGTTGCTGATGCTTTTTTTTAAGTGCTGCCTCATTGACATCTTCTGCATGCTCTTCACAGAGTGCCTTTGATGGAGCAAGCCCTGTGTGGACCAACTGAACCCCCAAGGCAGACATGGTCACTTCCCTGGTGCCACATCACTGCTGTGCCCTGGAATGGGAGAGATGGTGCTCTGGGGAGAGGGATGTGGAGGGGCCTGGCTGGGTGCTGGGGTGATGCTGGGATGATGGAGCACCTCTCCTTGCAGGGCTGCCCACCCATTAGTGCTGGAAATGTGAAAAAAAGGATTTCTGCCCAGCTGGGAAAGTGAGAAACATCCTGCCAAGAAGCAGCACCACTGTTCCCACCTGAAGATGGGGAAAGGAACAGCACAAACCAAGTTTTGAGGATGTGCTTTAAGTAAACACATTCTTTGGTAACTCCTAGCAAAACTTTGCAGTCAAATTTTCCCCCATGTTTTTTGATGACACTACTGTTTTGGGGGATTTTAGTACTGTTAAACGATAACTCCTCAAGAACCCTGGGCACACTTGAGCTGTCTGCCCCTGAGCTTAGAGATTTTTAAGTGACAGAGGTGCTGTGAATATGTCCCAGAGATGAATCGTTTGGTTTAGTGTTCTAGGGACAGCTGTGAGTGCCTCGATAAAGGTGCAGCATCAGTCAGCTCCTAAATGACCCTTTAGACTCTGGGAATAAGTAACAATTAACAAAAACTACTCTCAAGCCGAGAGGGAACACTGTTCCCTTCAGGAAAGGTGGAAACTTGAGGCTGAGAGACAAAACTGCCAGTTCACATGTCCTAAGGGAGCTTTTTCAGAAGGAAAACACAGAAATACTGCCTGTGAGGGCAGCACAGAGCAGCCCCTGTCTCAGCACAGTGTGCCTTTCCACAAGTTTATTTTTTCTGGGGTTATTTTGCTGCCTACCTCCCAAAGCTTTCTTTACAGAACCGTGGTGCTGTGTAATGTACACCTAGAGAGAAAACACAGAGGGTCAGGTTCTTCACTGGCATGAGTGAGTCAGGGATGATGCAACAACTGTCAGCAGGGATAATAAACAGCCCATTTAGCTAAATATATGATATATACATATATATTTTCCCCAAAGGATAAGTTGGAAATCATAGCAGGGATAATAAACAGCTCATTTAGCTAAATATATGATATATATATATATATATATTTTTTTTATCCCAAAGGATAAGCTGGAAATCATAGTGCTATATTCAAGTGGAGCCAAGGAAAAAAAACGAATGTGAATAAAAGGCAGGCACAAAGCTGGGAGGTTTGAAGTTAAAGCCATGGTTACATGTAAAGCCATGTTTATGTGTAAAGCCAGGCTCAAATAACTCCTTGACTGTCACTGCTTCACCAGCACTGCTAATTTCTGCTGGCACAGAAAGAGCTGCCAGTGCCCTGAAAATAAAGAGCTGCCAGTGCCCTGAAAATAAGGATATTCGAGTGGATATAGGGTCTGAATGAAGTCACCCCTTCCCTGGGGCAAGGCTGGTGAGTCAGTTTGGGAAGGGGCTTGCTGGGATCTGTCTGCAAATTCCTTCTCCTCCTCCTCCTCCTCCTCCTCCCCTGCATGAGGTGACTCCTAAACTGCTTCGAGCAGTAGGAAAAGGAACAGTAGGGCTTCCAGAGTGAAATCTTCAGCTGAAATCTTGGCCTTTCCTGGCTGGTGGGAATGCTGCCCAGACTTCTGTCCGGATGGGAATTCATTCCCTGCATCCTGAGCTCCAAACCCTCTTTGTTCGGCTGGCGCCAGCAGCCCCTGCAGAGCTCAGCCCTTGCAGGAGATGTCAGCGGTGACACAGAGCAGGCATCGCTGCAGCTCAGTGCACACGGGGAGAACGTGGTGTCAGGAGTTCCTGATGGAAGGAGAAAGGTAGAGCTGTGCCACAGCCCGTGCATGGTCACGTCCTGGGAGGATGAGGAAGGGAAGGAACCTTTATCTCTTCAGGAAGAGAGCTCCCGCGTGGGCCCACATCAGCACCCTAAATCTCATTTATTCAGGATAAACTCCCACAGTTTGCAGCAAGGAGTTTTGCCAGAGTAAACACAGCAGATCTGGGTCTTTGCCGTGTTTTGTTTCACCGTAGGCGGATTGATTGCTCTGAGGGGAAACCCATGCTGGAGCCATGCATCCCACCCTTCTCCGCTTTCCTAATGCACAGACACAAACCTCTGACCTCCTTCAGGGCTTGGCAGGCTCAGAGGGACCCTCTCTTTCCACCCCTGTCACCACGTGGGAGCAGATCTGGGGTGTTTGGGCATGGTGTGTGGTTGTGCCACTGCTTTAGGTGGAATCATGGATGGATTCACAGAGGATCTGGGGGCTCCTGTGGATGTGCTGCAGTTGGGAAGTGATGCCCGACCCTCTCTTTCCTGCTGCTTGCTTTTATCCTGGTTGGGAGTGCTAAAAACCCTCCTGGTTTGGGGATGATTTACAACAGGAGCAATCCCCTCGGGAGCTGGGTCAGAGTTTGCTCTGTGCTGCCAGTAATTTGGACTGTAAACTGGAACGATCAGGGAATGTGCACTGCACCAGCTCTGGATCCCTGATTTTGCTGTAAACAAAAGGTTAAACGCAGGGTGAGATAAGTTGAGATGAATCGATAGCACTTGGCAATTTAAACAGCCTTTCCTTGTTCCCTTGGGTTATTTCTGCTGTCACAGAGTGTTCCTCTTATTGATTAGGATTTTTTAAATACAGTAACTGTAGAGTGTTTTACAGTGTGTGAAAAAAACTGTAACAGAATAATATAAGGGTGTTAGAGACTATGATTTGACCATTAAATATGATACAGTCATTACCCTGTGTTGTCTTTCCTTTAGATACCAAACCATTTGAGTTGTCTCATTATCTCATATTTATTTTACCGAGTCCTGTACATCTGGCATAAAACAACAAATATTATTTTCCAAGTGCGTCCAAGGGAATTCTGCCACATACACATTTTTATTGCAAAAGGAGCAGAAAAGCCTTAAACTCCAATAATAATTGTCAGCCCATGGCAATTCTAAACAATGAATTGTCACAGTTCTCTCTTCTGTGTCTGTCCTCATCCTACAAATAAAAAAGATTATCAGATTAGGTATTTTTTCCTTAGTGTTCTCAAGTTTTAGAGTATAAATTTCCAAGGTTTTCGGTGTGATGTGGAGGTCTAGAGCTTCACACACACACTGGCAATTAGAGCAGCATCTTTTTTAAGTGAAGACTGCTTTTCTTAATCCCAAATGTCAGCTGGTGTTAGGATAAAAATGTTATTTGGTGAGCCTTAGTTCATGCGAGGTGCCAATGCTCCATCTGGGCGTTTCAGTGGAAGCCGACTGGATTCTGCTCCTGACTTTAATAGGAGAAGAATCAGAACTGTTTGTTATGGCTGTTTCTTAAAAGGGAAACTTACTGCTTATTGAAAAAGCGGATATGAAAAGCACAAACTTGTTCTTTTCCTGCCAAGAAACTGCACAGATTATGTCACTGCATTTATTTAAATCTGGTTTCCATTATGTCGTTTTTCTGTTTTCCCACCCTACCCGCATCTGGTTCTCAGGCACTCAGACAGGACTGGGCTGCAAACCCAGGGAATAGCTCAGATCCATCTAAAAAGATATAATAGACAGTAATACATGCTCTTATTTGTATATTATTGTATATTATTGATATACAGCTATCAGTTATTGAACTGAAAGAGCCCTTCAAACAGCAATTAGTTTTGCAGAGTTCCTATTTTTAATTAAGTTATGCAATTATTGATTTTTTTTTTTTTTTAATTCTTCCCACTTGCACACCTGGAAGAAGAGTTTAGACCCTTCCTGCAGATCTGCAGATGCCACAGCTATTTTCTTGCCCTCAAGATTCCTGACAGAGACACACAGCCACAGTCCTGGCTTGTTTAAAGGGCAACCAGTTAGTCCATCTAGTTTAACACACTTCAATATAAAAGGGTAATTTTTGGATGTGCTTGATTCCATCACTGAAGGCAGCCAATAACAGGATCAAAAATTTGTTTGCAAGTGTGCGAAACTGGAAATGCACAAGTGGGAATTTTAAAAATCATTGGAAATGAAGCATCTTCGCTGTTTAAGGGACTAAGCCTCATTTCATGTGCAGAACTGCTAGACATCCGGGATTATTTTTATTTTATTCCACCAAACAGCACAATTATAGAGAGAGCGGGTCCCAGGCCCTCAGGCGGGGCGGGGGGGGGTATCATGGCGGCCGGCCTACATCTCCCAGCATGCACCGCGTTGTCGACACGAAGGGTGTTAATACCGAGCATGGACGGACTACAGTTCCCAGAATACACCGCGCGGGCAAATGACACAGTGCTAAAATGTGTTTGTGCGAACTACAACTCCCAGCATGCACTGCGCGAGAAAACAAAGTAACGGCTCCATTGATTGCGATGACTACAACTCCCAGCATGCCCACCGGCTCAATTGACAGCAGCCACTTTTTCCCGCGCAGGCGCGGAGCGGGGCCGATGCTGTGAGGAGGAGGAGGCGGAGGCGATGGCGCTCAACAAGAACCACTCCGAAGGCGGCGGCGTCATCGTTAACAACAGCGAGAAGTGAGGTGCTATCCCCTTCTCCCCTCCTCCGGCCTCGGGAGCCGGGGAATAGCGGCGAGTTGCCGTCTCCCCCCGTCCTCCTCCTGCCTTCCCTCGCAGGGGGAGCGGTTGTGTGGGTCATGGGGGGCCGTGCTGAGGGGGCGAGGCGGGTAAAGGGGGTGGTTTAACCCTCGGTGCTCATCCTCCCCTCATCTCCCTACGGCTTAGGGGCTGTACGTGTCCGCCTTCCCCAGGCCCTGTGCGGGCGGAGCTCTGCTGGGCTTCAGCCGCGGGCCTTTCCCCTCTACACCGCTTCCCTCAGCATCCAGCCTGTCCCCCAGCCTGCTGCTGGCTCTTGCTGCTGTCCCCAGCCTCTCCCCCGAGGGCTCAGGAAGGGCTGGCAGAGCTCAGGTGATCTGGCCTGGGCCCAGGTGTCGCCCCTCGGGGATGCTGCACCTGCATGGTGTGCCAAGGCTGCCCGCTGTGGTGTTCTGGGGCACAGCCCCCTTTCTGTGTGTGCGGGAGGGAGCAGCAGTGTTGGGATACAACCATAAAAAGGTGCTGGGATATAACCATGGAAACGGCAAGCCTGCACAGAGCTGCCTGTGTCTGCATGGCAAAGGGCTGTCCGCACCCGCTGTCTGCTAGCGTGGTTCTGACGTGGCAGTCATCTGCTTCGGGGACAAAGGAGTGCTTCATCCTCCAGCGCTGCTTTCCACCGGGCCACTTAAACATTGGTGTAGAAATTCTGCACTTGGCTTCCACTTGGGATGTGGCCTTTCTTAGAAGGCTTTAGTAAAATCAGCTCAGGTAGTTATATTTGCATTCCCTGAGGGAACTGCAGCAGCTGAAGGTGTTGCTGTTCCCAGCTGTCAGCCTGAACAGAGCTGGTCCCACTGCCTTTCCCGAGCTGTTCCTGGAGGGACAGGTATTTACTGGCAAATGTCTGAGGATGGAAACATGTCAGTTGCCAAAGATAGAGGTGGTGGAGATTTCTGCAGCTTTAGGGATTAGAGTCTCTAATGTGGATGCTGTCACGTCAATAAAAGTTACCTGCTGTGTCCATGCAAAGGTTTTAATCATGTCAGTTTGTAATTGAGAATTAAGGAATCAGTGAAGGCAACACGAGTTAATGAAGTCTTGTGGCAAGGAAGAGGAGTTCCTCTGGATCACATTTTTGTGTCAGAGGTGCTTGAGCTGTGGTGAGACCTTCAGCAACCATGTTGCATAAGCCAGCCAGAGCAGTTTCTTCTCCTGCAGTCTTTCCTCTGTCATGTTACTTGTGGACAACTGAATTAGAGAACTGATCCATCAGAAATGCAAAACAATTTTAAAAAAAATAAGTCTTGAGATTTCGGTCAGCTCAGTTGGCCAGGTTTGCTGCCTGGTTGTGCAGACAGCAGCAGCAGCTGTTGTCAGCACACAGAGAAGGGAACAAGCAGCCAGTGCTGCTTCAGTTGCTGCTGCCAACAACAACAACAACGAGGCAAACCAGAACTGATTTTGTCTGCACGGCATCTCCATCAATGCTGAGCTTACAGGTGGTGGTTTTCATAGGTCAGTAAACTTCTGTGCATGCTGCACTTCTGCCTTGGGCTCTAACTCATGTCTCTTCTGTAACCATTTGCAGTGTTTTGATGACCTATGACCATGTAGAAATTACCTTCAGTGATCTGGAGCCAGTGCCAGAGGCCTTCAAGGGGACCAAGAAGGGGAGTGTTTTCCTTACTCCCTACCGGGTAAGTGGTGAAAGGCTTTATCTCTTCCAAGGAGATACCAGTCCTGGAATCTGTATTTAAATGTCCTCAATGCATGAAAGTCAGGATAATCTACTCCTGCTTGAAGTGTGGCTCATGCTCTCCCTCTGGGAAGCATTATGAATTCATGGCATATCCCATCTATTTGTCAACAGATAATAAATCTGATTAGTTCTCGTACAGGCAGCAGTTTAGTCCATCAGGCATCTTGGAACTGGGAATTAGCAGTGGTCTGGAAATGCTGAATGCAACAGCACAGCTACTAAATCATAGCTGTGTGGAGCAGCAGGTTCTGTGGAAGCTGGGAGGAGCATTATCTGAGCAAGGGACTTCCTGGAAGGCTTTAGTACCTTGAGGATTTGATTTATCCCTCCGGCTGTTGTGTGTAGCTTTGGGCTTGCAGAAGTGGTGATGTGGGAGGGAGTTTCAGTCCATGGAGAAGTCTGATCATATAATAAATCATGGCTGTGCTTCCTGTTTGTCTTGAATAGCTCTTGTAATGTTATTTTCTTTTCAGGTTATCTTTGTGTCAAAGGGGAAGGATGCTATGCAGTCATTTGTGATGCCCTTTTATTTGTTGAAGGATTGTGAGATTAAGCAGCCAGTGTTTGGAGCAAATTACATCAAGGGCACAGTGAAAGCAGAGGCAGGAGGTTTGTATCACATAGTGCATGTTCTGTGTCTCAGTTCATAGCAAAATCCTGGCTGACCAAACCGTGGCACTGTTGGTGCCAAATGGGTTTTCACACTCCTGCAAAAACGTGTTTCTTTCTTTGGCAGCTAGAAACATTTCCCTTACCAGGTCCCTGTTCTGTTACAATGAGCAGATGTGCTCTGCAGCCCATCTCATTCCTGCCATCTGCAAAATACAAAGTTCAAGCAAACAAGTGATCTGAGCAAATGAACATCCAAGTGGAGTCAGCAAGAATGAGGATATAATTTTGCTTTGGTCGCTTGGGATCACCTATCCCACCTGCATCCAAGTTTTCCTGTGCCAAAAACTCAGATCCTCTCTGGCTGTTTGGCTTCAGGTGCAGATCCCCAGAGCAGTTTCTCCTTTGTGTTTCTTGTGCAGTTCAAGGACAGGTGTGCTATTGCTGTAATGCATTCTGGCAGTGAAAGTGGCACTTGGAAGGGAAAGGACTGGCTTAAAATCAGGGAATTGAAGAAGCTGTTTCACATTAAACTCAATGAGAAGGGTTTGGCAGACATTTTCAAGAATACTTTTGGGTTTGACTGTTTTTTTTACCAAAGGTGCAGAGTTCAGCAAACTTTCATCCTCAGCTTGACTCAGTGTAGTGGCTCAGAAATCACAGCACAGGGTGTAAGAGCCTTCAGCTGGAGTTCTGAAATCAGCATTGTAGCTTCTGCGTGGGAGCTGGGTGGGACCATCCAGCATGAGAGGGAGCCTGAGCATTAATGACAAACTGAACTGTGAAAGGCAAAAGGCTTTAGCTAAACCTTTATGAATTTTCCCCAGAGGGCATCTCTTTCAATGATGTTTTCTTAACAACCATGAGAGTCTGGTTTAGCTTAAAAGGCTGTTTAATCTACTTGTTTCTGCTTCAGCACAGCTTCTGCTTTGATGCTTTTTTGGGACTCTGGACTGTGTATGATTTTCTTTTTTATACTGTAATGTGAGATGTCACTAATTCATTTGTTTTTTAATTATTATTTATCCTGACTTGAAATATCTTCCATGGGCTTTAATGGATTTCTGTGAACCATGTTTTTCATTAAGCTCTTTGCTTTGTTGGGCACTCAAGACTCCCAGACTAGTTTGGAGCTGACAGTTAGGTGCAGTTGCAAAGCCTTTTTAGCAAATGGAATTAACAAAATCCCTGTCTTCTGCACTAATCTTACCCAAAGCAAGAGCAAATCCAGCACTCCTGATAGCTTGGCCTGTGACAGCTACTGTGGCAACAGCCAAACTCCAGAAAGCTTTTGAAGCTCTTCCTTGTGGATGTTTCTGTTCAGGTGTCTCTTAACCTGACAATACCCCAGTGTGAATTTTTCTGATCGTACCGTAATTCTGCCACTTCCTCTGCTTTTTAATTTGGATTTTTGGGATAAGCTTTTTAAAGAATTATATACAGAGCATCTGTAGATGCAGCATGTAACCTAAATAGCAGGGAAATGGCTTCTCTTTATTCCTCAGTGCTGTCTTTCCTCCCTCAGGTGGCTGGGAAGGATCTGCCACATTCAAGATGACCTTTTCTGCTGGGGGTGCAATTGAATTTGGGCAACGGATGCTGCAGGTGGCATCACAAGGTATGGAAGTCTGGGGGTGTCTTCCAGAGTTCTGTGGTTTCAGGAGCCCTTGCTTGAAGTTTGCTTTTAAAAATAATTTTTTCAGATCCAACAAGCAGCAGATATATTGGGATGACACTTGTTTTTCTGCTGAGGACTTGTTGGAGTTCTTGGCCTGCATTTGAGGCAGGCTGGATGTTCTGATGAGGTCTTGTCTTTGCTTTTCCAGTCTCCAGAGGTGAAATACCCAGTGGAGCTTATGGTTATTCCTACATGCCAAATGGATCCTATGCTTTTGCACCACCTGCAGCTAATGGGGGCTATCCATACCCACCTCCTCCTCCAGGTAAGCCTGGGAACTGAGGCTGGAGATTATTCCAGTGAGGAAGAGTTAAAAAATAGGTAAAAAGGGCAAGAAACACAGATTTTCCACAGTGTTTTACTGATGATTTGTGTAGCTTTTGTTTCTGAGTTTAATTATGTTTGCCTTGGCTTCTTTCGGTTGATAACTCCACCCAGAGGAGTTAAATCTCTTGCTGTGTGATCTCCTTTCCTGACAGACTTTTATCCTGGTCCTCCTGCTGCAGATGGAAACATGGGCTACATGCAGCTGCCACCCCCACCATACCCAGGGCCCATGGAACCCCCTGTCAGTGGCCCAGACCTGCCCTCCACTCCTGCAGGTAACATATCCACCTGAATGAACTCACAACAGCTTTGCTAGGAATGAAACAGACTTTGTTTCTTGGTTTTTGGGCAAATTTGAAGCTCCACTTAGAAGTTGAAACTTGTTTAGAAAAGGGATTAGGGATCTCCCCTAATCTCCAGCCTTGTATATCCAGCTCAGTCTGGAGTCCAGCCTGATTCTCTCCAGGGTAGACATCATTTGTGGACATTTTACAGATGGATTTATTCTTCTCTTGACAGAAAAATCCACAGTTTGTGATTCTCCTGTGGTGTTAATCTTGCCCTAATGGATGAGTACAAGGAAACTGATAGTGAAATGTGTTTGTGGTCCATTTTAGTTCACAACTGTAGCTTTGATGATATTTGCTTCCTCTCCCCCTGTTTCATTCTCAGTGTGATTATTTTTGCTGAAACAATATGGAACAGGGAAAGAAATGATGGAAAGGAGCTGGGGAAATATCAGGCTCATTTTTCACTCATTTGGGATTTATTAAAATGAAAAAAAGAGCTATTGTGGTTGGGCACAGCATTAGATCTCTTGCAGATAAGGATATTCGTTTGGATAAAGATTTAACTTTTCTCTTCAATTTGAATAAACAATCAGTAATCTTTGAACTATTATTTGGAAAGTGACACTGCTCCAGAGGGTTGTAGAAGATTTTTGTGTTCTGCAGAAATGGAGGATCTGGATTATCCTCATAAATTACCATCTTTAATGCACGAATCCCCTGAGCTGCTATAAACTTGTGCTGTTTTTTGTTTTGCCTGTTGATTTCACTCTCAGGAAGGAGGGTTTGTTCACTGCTTGTTTATAAAGGGTATTGTCTTTATTTAGGCAAGGCAGCAGCAGGCATTTGTTTATGGCTGACATGCAAGTCCCAGGTGACATTTCCAAACTCAGTCTTCCTCTGTTTCACTGGGAATTGACAATTCTGTGGTAACTGGAAGAGATAATGCTCAACTGTGTTTGTTGTAGCTATTTTGCAAACTTGAGCACTGGTCCAATGGTGCTCTGTTAGTAACTCTTGATGGCCAGGAGTACTTGTTTTATTGTAAGAGCTCTCTGTATGTCCCTAACCTGTCACTTCTCTCCCTGTCACAGCTGAAGCCAAGGCTGCTGAAGCTGCTGCCAGTGCTTACTACAGCCCAGGCAACCCCCACAATGTCTACATGCCCACGGTGAGTCCCTGTTGCTCTGGGGTTGCAGGGGAGCCCAAGTGTGTGTCTGGCAGATCTTCTCTCAGTGGCATAGCAAAGCTGGTCCAAATTGATGTTGGGGTTTTGGGGGGCTTTGAGCTTAATATTTTATTTTTAGCCATGCACTGATGTCCTTTTGTCATCTTTATTGCAGGACCAACCACCCCCTCCTCCATATTTCCCACCAGAGGACAAGAAAAACCAATAAGCTGACACAGAACATCTCCATGACTCCTTGCTTTCTTTCTTTCCATATTGGCAGAATTCTGGGGCACAGTCTATAGCACTGAGGAGTACAGCCTTCCCCAAGGCACACTGCATTCAGGGGCTCTAGGAGTAGGTCTGTGCAGAGAAGGGGAGGGATTTTGGCAGCCTGGCTCACCTGTGAAGCTCTGAGGGTTTGCTGTCCTGCAGCATTCTCTTCTCCCTGTGCATGGCATTGCCCCTCCTGTGGGTTCTTTTAATCTGTGACTGCTTCCCTTAGCTCTGTTTCTTTTGATACTTAAATTATGCCTCTTTAGAGTCAGCATCTGCTCGAAACTGCTAATTAACATTATCATGACATGGAAACAAGGCACTTGGGGGTGGGAGGTGTCTTGAATTTACCTTAGTGTGCATCTAAGAGCCCCTCTGGACACAAGGATGTCTCTGATTATTTTTAATCCAGAGTTTCACAACTCTTTGCTCTTGAGAAACGATTTCAAAGGCAACCTTTGGGATCTCAAAGAAAATACACACCTAAAGCATTTTTGAGGTATATATTCAACTTTCTTGGTTTTTTTGTTTTGTTTTTTTTTTTTTTAATCTAAGTTGTTCCTGACAATCATAGCAAGTGATCTGGTAGTGCTTTAAGTTTCCCTGCTGCTCACCATGTATGACAATGCTGACCAACTTTCCTTCCTCAGTCATGCTGCTCTTCACAGGATTCTCCAGTAGCATCTGACCAGTTTAGATCCCATGGGAACACCAATATTTCTGCAATCTCTATTTTCCAGTTAGACATGTGAATTCACTAAGTCCTGAACATTCTCCTCATAGTCTATAGTGCACTTTTGTTTTTCCTTTGTTGTAACACTAGTTACACTTTTTGGCCAGTGAAGCATCTTCCTGCTGTGATTTACCTGGTGAATTAACAGCTAATGAGCAGAAAGCAGTTGCTTTACTTCTGCCCTGGAAGCACTTGAGAGAATATGCAAAACATTGGAATAAGCTGTAAGGTACAAAATGTTGTTTATTGCTGTTTGTGTTCCTGGTCCAGCTATGAATTCCCAGTCACCCAAAAGTGGTCTCGTAGCATTGATTCCTTGGTCTCATTAGCAACAACTCCAGTGCAGAACCTCTGCAGGACTGATCAGAATCTGGGCTGTGAAACTTTTGTGTTGTACAAAGCTTTGCACAAGTCACACTTGACTGACTTCTGACAGCTGAGAGAGAAAATCCTTCCCAGCAGAGTGTGACAGAAGATCCTGTGCTAGGGAACTGCTGAGATTTGCTGCATGCAGCCTGCTTGGAGAGAAAAAAGTTTCACCTCATGTTTTCTTTTTCTTTGAGTTTAGCTGATTAATGAAATTGCTACTGTTTGTGCACTGACTTTTCTAGAATTGCTACAGCGGTGATGTAAAGAAATGTTTATTTAAAAAAAATTATTTATTTTGAAAGCATTTGATTAATATATTAATGTGAAATGACTTTTGAATGCAGATTTGTTTTGCCAAGACTGTGAAGTAAAGAGAAATCAGCTCAAAACTTGGGGTGTTTGTGTGTGTGTGAGTGGTTAAACTTGTGAGTTGGCAGCTCTGGATGCAGAGAGGAGGAACTAGAAGCAAAATCACTTGGTTCTTCACTGGTGACATGAGTTGCTTGATTTCTCTTGGGTGACTTTGTGAACGAAAATAAGATGTTAAAATGTTTCAGCAAACTCCTGTTTAACAGTTCCTGTTGGAAGCTGGTGCAGCAGCTGTTTCACTCTACCCAGATGTGTTGTTTTTGTGTCTACCCAGGTTGTTTTACCAGATCAATTGTCCTCATAAAAGTTACAACCTGTTTACTATTTTACTTTGCAAGAACCAGCTCAGCAATGCAGCATAATTAATGCCTCTAAAATATGTCTCTAATTAGAAGCAAGCCACAATTTTATCCTTTTTTCCCCTGTAAGTATGCTGAGGTGCCTGGGTGGTTGTGCCCAGAGAGGTGGGAGCTGTCTCAGGTGTGTTCCCCCTGTGTTTCTGTCCTTGGAAAAGCCAGGAGTTGTGCTCCAGCAGCAGTGCCAGGGCTGTTCCTCCCTCTGAGCTGAACCAGATGTGTCAGTCTCCCTTGGCAGGGCAGGACAGGAGTTGTTCCATGTGGGATCAGGTCAGTCCCCCTGGCTCACACTGACACCTGTCAAACAGGAGGTACCCAAAGCTGCTCTCCAGGTATCATCCAAACCTCACTTGGTCTCATTCCTATTCCCAGCTGTGGCTGCCTTCATTCTCTTGAATTGCCTGACCAGCCATCAGGGACATTTCCCAGATTCTGCTCAGTTTTACATCCCTTTTGCCTCTCACATTCTCCACATGGCTGTTTGACTGCATTTTAACCCTGACTGAGCTACTTGGGGTTGTTTTCTGTAGAAGAGGTGGCTGAAGGAGGAAAGCATTGAGATAAAATTTTACAGTCCAGTAGAAGCTGAGTAAATCCTGATTTTTGAATTAAAATACTTCAAATCAAGGTTTCCTCTAAGACAGTGCTGAAACCTTTCTATTCTGGCTCATTCCCAGTTACCCTCTACTCCGAGACAGAATCCTAGAAAACACAGATTGCACAAACTTTCCAGAGCTCTTGCCCAGCCCTACTCTCTGTGCAGCTCTTAGGCCAAAAATCAGAAGAAATCCCCGAGGTTCTTTTAAAACCCTTCCTCAACGAAGTGTGCTTCAGAGATAAATATTTAGATACCTGCTCCCATGGGAACTCGGCTCCATGGTTCAAGCTGAGTCACTTCCCTTAGAGTGGAGAAGTGGCAGGACCGTCGGAGACACCATGAGGTTTCTGTCTGGCAAAAAGGAAAATGCAGTCAAAGGATGAGTCAGGCTGGAATAAATGAAAAATTCCTTATTATGGGTGTCAGTGGGCTAAATCTGGAGCTGAAGCTGTGGGCTTTCCACAGTGGTTTGAGGTTTAACATTCCCATTCTGCCAGGCTGGAGCTGGGCACGGTCTGGGGGGAGGGGAGGAGGAGGAATCCAAAAAAAAGAGATTTGGCGTGGTCTCGATGTGTTTGGAGTGTGCTGTTGGGAAGTGAAGTGCGTTTTGGGAATGCTGAAACTGGGGCCAAAAGGCTGGGCAGGTAACACGGCCAGCAAGGGTCAGGCAGGTATTGGGCTGAGTGGAGCAGCACAGTTTGGGAATCCAGATTCTTGAGTGAGAATCCCTGACAAAACCCCTAAATTTGGCTTTGGTACTCAGTGCTCCCTGCCATTCCCCTGATGGAAACTGGGAGCTGTTCTCTGCTTGGGAAAGGGCTCAGGGAAGGTGGAAAGGTCACCAGTCCTGCTGCCCACGCAGAAGGTTTTAAATATTAAAGCAGGGAAGTGCAGTTTGAAGTCTGCTGCTGCTCTGGAAGCAGGGTGGGAGTAGGGCAGGAAGAAATGTTGTGCATTGACACGTCTCCAGGTCTGGTCCCTGCCTCAATGATTAACTGGCTGTGCAGCAGGAGGCTGCCATGTGACAGCCAAATGGGTACCATTAAATTCCAATAGTTGGATGGTATTATACTACTGAAAGAAAAGAGAAGGCATAAGGAACAATTAGTGTTGGATCCTTTGGCAGAAGCAGATTTTTCCACCACCACCTACAGTTCTGTCTCTTTGATGTGACTTGGGCTCTTCACTTGAGAAGTCTCTCCCTGCCCCTGATGCTGGGAAATGTAGCTGCTTCCCTCCTCTGTGGAGTGTGGGGTAACTGGGTATTTCCAAAGTGCTTTGAGATCTTGTGCAAAGAAGTGTTGCTGCAGGAACCGCAGGTGCTGCTGACAGATTTCCTACTGTCAGCTCTGAAATCCTGATGCTGTCCCTGGGGCCTGGGGAAGATCTTTACCCTGGAAAGATTGCCTCATCCTGTGTGTGCTTGCTTGGGGTTGCCTCCAGACAAAAGAAGAAACGGAGTCCTTCTCTTGCTCCACACCATTCTGCCCAGGTTTTACCTCAAGATCTTCAGCTTCATGCATTAATTTCTTTCTGGCTATGGGGACGCACTAAGCAGTTGTAGGGAGTGGGGTTAAGCCCACCTGGCCAGCACCTCTCTGTCCTCTGTGTGCCTTCCTTTGGAGATCAGGAGGACTTCCCACCGTGCTGAGCTGTAGATAGTCAAACTACCTCTGCAACATGATGGACACTGTGATTTACCAGCTCTGGCTTACAGCACTGTCTCCCTTTGCAAGCACTCCTGGAGGTGGCAGGAGGTGTGGGGTGAAGTTTGGATCCAGCTGCTCCCAGAGCATCCAGAAGCAGAGCCAGCCCTTGCCAGCGAGCAGCTCCTGTTGCATCACAGTCACCACCACCTGTAAAGAGCTGCCAGGGGTGTGTGGGAGGTGAGTTTTGCCAAGGCAGGCTGTGACCAAGAGGAGTTTCAGATTAAAGCTGCACAGGAAAGCCCAAGTGACAAATGTGAGATTTGTGGGTGGGGACAGAACGCTGAGATGTGTAGGGTGGGGATCTTTATTTCAGTCAAGGCTCTGTCTTTAGCTGTAGCAGGTGTTACTCACCTGTCTGCTCTCTGGAGTGAGTCAGCTCCAAGAGACTGGAACAAGTATTTCAGTCCCCTCCTTGCTCAAGGGCTGGCCTTGTGGCACTGCGAGAGGCCCCAGCGGGACATGAAGTGGCCCACATTACAGGGAGCAGGAGCAGGGACTTGTACCTGTCGGTGGTGGCTGCTGGATCTCACACCTCAGGGTGCAAAGGACCAGGATCTCTCCCTGCTGGGTCCTCCCAGCCCACCTGCCATTCCCTACACAATTCCTATGGTTTCTGGACGCTGGAGCAAAAGGTATCAGCTTGGCTCCATTGACAAGCTCAGCTCGGCAAATCCTGTCTTTCTAAATTTTTCCTTTCCCCTGCTCAAGTTGTGTCTCCTCCTCCTTCTCCTCCTCCTCCTCCTTTTCCATGTGCTTTGCTCTGTGTGGGCTGGGCTCTGGCTGGGACACACTGTCTCTTCCCATGGAACGGACTGACTGCAATAATATTGCATATTTTGGTGTGTCCCTCTGGAATGTGGGGGCGATGGGAAGGGTTGTCCTGCAGCCTCCTCCCATCACCCAGGCATGTGGCTCCGTGCAGCTTGGTGAACTCCTCAGGGGCTTTGTTAAGTGTGTGGGGAGAATTGTTGGTGGAAAAGCCATGGGGAGAATGCTCTGTGCTGAAGCTGGTCAGTAATTTAGCATCTGTGCTCCAGAGTAATCTGGTTAATGGTCACCATGGGAGCATGGAGGTACCTGTGTGTCAACCCTGGGTTCTTCCATCTTCACAAGCATCCCCCTGGTTCCTCCTCAGCTCAGGCACATGCACATCCTGCTGCTCTCAATTGAGCCCCCAAACCAGCAGATAAATTTGCTTGGAAATCTTTGCCCCCCATTCTCTGTCCCTGCAGTAAGGGGATGATAAAACCAGTGTCTGAAATGGAATTATCTCACTGGGAGAGGGAAGTGGAAGACAGCACATGACAGTGATGGTGAAAACATTTTAAAGTGGTCACAAGGTGCTGTGAGGCAAATGAAGGGCATCCAAGTCTACACATGAAGTCTGTGGCTTCCTCAGAGTCATCCTTGTGTGTCCCTGCCATGGAGCTGACAACTTTTGTGCCAAACCTCTGCTCCTGCAGAGGGCTCCTGAGGGGAACAGAGCTTTCACAATTGCCCTGTCCTGACTTCCAATTGCTGGAAGTCCCCTTGCTCTTCCCAGGGGGATGGAGTTTGCCTTGACACCCTTCTAAGATGTCCCAAATGAGGTTGGAGATAATGTTTGTTCCCCATTTCCTCCCAGGTACCACCATCTTTTGTGAGATTCTCCCAAAGTGCTCAGGAGAGCCTGTGGCAGGAGAGATGGGGGTCAGGGCAGGAGTAACTGGAGGGCCCCATTGGGAGCAGGGAGGGAGGATGAGTGACATCCCTCCTGGGCAGGAATCATTGTCCCCACAGCACCCAGTGGGTCCCAGGGGGATACCTCACCTGGGCAGCCCCAAGGAGAGGAAAACAGGGATGTCTCTCATTTTGAAACCACCTTCCTCTGCCCTGCCTGCTGCCTGCACTGTCCCCTTTGCTCTGGGTGCCTGGGTTTTGCAGAGTCATTGGACCCCGTGCTTAAAAGGAGAAGTGAGGGAGGGACATGTTGAAATCAGTTTTTTGACTATTTGCCCATTTCCATCTGAGAGATAAGAGTGAGGCCAGACTGCGGCTTCAGGATCAAGACAAGAGGTAGGAGATAAACTACTATTAATGCTGGTGGAGGGCTCTTTCCTAGCAGGTTTTCCCTTAAGGGGAAGATGATTCCCTAAAAAGAAGGTCAAGATACTTGTTCTATGGAGATCTGTTTTCTCAGCATCACCTATAACTGAACTGTGGACTTTATTTATACTGGGGACAGGTATAAAGGGTTTTCCTTTAAGATGACTTATTTTTAAAGGGAATGTAAGGCTTCACTCCATATTGTGCATATATATGTTGGTTATTTTGGGAGGCAGACTGACAGCGTGGGAAGCAGGGACTGTTTTGGGGAATGCCAACCCCCTCCCTTTGGAAAGTTCTGCCTTGGATGTCTGGGATGTTTTGCTAGTGTCTGCCAGTGTGAGGAACAGAGTTTATCAGGATTGTCTCTACTAACCAGAAATCCTAGTTCGTTCTGGAGCTGCTTTTAAGGCTTCTCTTATTGTTTCCTGGACAAGGAGTAATTCGAGGTGCAAATACTGGAGCTCAGTGATTTTTGTCACCGATATTTTGTGGAACAGTTGGCTGCTGGTAAAACCCAGGAGGAAAAAAGGCTATTTGCTGCTTTTGAGACCTGATCACCAAAATAGCTCTCCCGTGGCACACACAGAGGCTTGAATCAATGTGATCCCTGCACAGAGTCCTTCCCCAGGACCGTGCTGGCCTCTGATGGGAGCTGTGTGCTCCCTCCCTGCTGGGCTGTGCCTGAGCATTTCCAGTGGGTGTTGCAAACCAGTGCAGTGGCCAGCTAGGGAACTGCTGGGGAAATTGCTTTTAAACAGATGCTTCCACACTGCAGCTGAACTTTTGCTTTCTAAAGCCTGCACAACCCCAGACCAGCCACCAGCTTCTGGCTGGAGGGTGACTGCCTGATGTTTAGCAATAGTTATGACTGGATTTTATTTCTTCAGTGTTACCAGGAGGAACGAAGTAGATTTGAGGATTGACTAAATTCTTTTAGCTGTTCTTTCTGTGCTGGCTGAGGTAAGAGACATTCTGACTGTTGTTATTTTTTATTGGCAAGGAGCAGTGAAATGTGTGAGCAACTCAAGGATGTTGAGTCCATGTCCTGCCTTTACCTCTGGGGTTACTCTTTGCTGGGACAGATTTTGCTTTTGCAATCAAAGCTAAAAGCAAAGATAACAACAATGGTTTCCAAAGGCAATCATGCACTTTTCTCTAGTTCCCACTAACACCATTTTGCAAGGGAGCACAGAGCTGATGTCCCAGATCAATAAATTGCATTTGTGTGTGTCACGGGACAGGAATTGGCTTCTCCACCACATCCCCCTCCACCAGCAAGGCAGGAGATGCTTTTAAGCTGTTTGCCCAAGGTGAGCTAATGGAAAAAGGCTGGATAAAGCCAAGACTGAGGCTGGCAGGGCTGGGAAAGCACCTCTAAGCATCTCTGACATCAAAGGGAACAGGCATCCTCACCTGGTGTGGGGCGAGGAGGTGGCTCCAGTGCCAAACTGGGAAGTGCACAAGAAGGGGTTCTGAAGCCCAGTTCCTTGGGGCACCCAGTTCCTGGGGACAGGTACCAGAGCCTTCCTGACAGGAGACAGAGCAGAAGTGTAACAAGCAGCTTTTTTTCAGACCTCATGGGGCAAGGCTGAAAAATCTCAGGAGTGCATTTCAGCTTTTTGGTGTCTCACCGTACCTCTGGATTTTTATTCTGTAGATTATCTTGGCATCCCCCTCCTCCTGGAAATTTAGTGTTTTTATGCTGTGCAGCCCCTCTTGGCCCCAGTCTTGTTCTGGCTGGTCTGGACAAAGAAAATCTGCCCCCCTACATCAACCCTCTGCTTCTGCTTTCAGCCCTTTTTTCATCTCCTGGTCCCACAACTTCAGGGAACCCCTTTTGACATTTTAACCTGCTCTTCCTGGGTTCCAGGGCAAAGGGAGGTTGTGTCTCTCCTAAAGCAATTAAAACAGTGCAACCTGCCTCAATTAAAGGACTGGATGAGTGCAAGGCTGGAAGGGACTGGCTGCCTGCCCTCATCCTCTTGCAGGGATGATGCAAGATGCAGCAAGCCCTGCTTGGAGGGCTCTGTGCTGATGGACTCTGATTCCTTCACTGCTATTAAGGAGACAAATTTTCCAGTGCAGTTTCCATGGTCATGGTTTCCTGTTTGGATTCAGCACAAATTCCAGAGTGCCTGCACAGTACCACTGAGCCCAGTGTGGCACCACTGCCACCTGTGTTACATCTGGAGCATCTTTTTTTTATGGCTTTTCAACCACCCAGGGGCCAGAAAGGTGCAGGGAAGGCAAAACCTTCCTTGGAGAGTCACTTCCCTGCTGCACAGGGCCTGTGGCTCCTCAGCAGCCCCAGCAGTGACACCAAACCCCAGCAATGACACTGAGCATGGGCTGATGTCCTTGTGCTTCTCTGGGCTGTGGGTCCGGCCGCTGAGCAGCAAATGCTTTTGCAGCTCAACAGCTCCTCCAAAGCCCAAGCCACTCTCAGCTGTGCCTGTAAACACAACAGACAGCCAGGAGCATGGCTCTTCCCCATGTCATCTCCTGTGGCCCAGCCAAGCCTCCCCCCACCCAGTTTGTTATCAGTGAGAGCATCCTGATAGGGATCTGCAACTGCCTGGCAAGCTGCAGTCACATAAAGTGTTTATGAGAATAAAAATTGACGGTAAAGAACAAGCTTTCAACGTCATTTTTTTCTGCTTTTTTTTTCTCAGTGAACAGCTCTTTCTGGACAGCCCGTTTGGGAAAAAGGACACAGGCCCTTTCTCAGTGCTCTTCTTAGCTCTTTACTGCATCTGTTCTCAGCCCAACCTTGTGCAACTCTCCTGAGTATTGCAAGGACTTCTCATCCTGCAGCTTTTGCATGGGGTTTCAAATCCCCTCCATCCCCCGGGGCTGCAGACACCCCTGTTTTCTGCAAGCTCCCTGCCTCTGCTCTCAGAGCATGATGGATCCCAAAGACAGATCAGAGCCCAGGTCCGTAGTGTTGCCTCCACTAATCCTCTCCATTTCCCCCTTCCCCTGCTGGGCTTTGCCTTCTCAGGACTATTTCTCTCCACTTGCTCCCAATTCCTTGCTCATAAGAGAGAGCAGGGACCGGGTGTGACACCTTTCTTTTGTCCCCATCCCATGTGTGCCACAAAGTCCCCATGGCCGAGGTGGTGCTGGGAAGCAGGGCCGGGGCGCCTGCGTCCCCAGGATGCTCTGGAAGGAGCCCTGAGCTGTTTCCGTGTTGCTAAAATGGCCACGCTCTGATAAGGGCTGTGGTTTCCTCCTCCGAGGGAGTGGGGGAGGCTGCAGTTTCAGGCAGAGCTGCAGCCCTGCCCCACACTCAGCCTCCCCCTGAGATGGATCCTGCTGGTGAGAGGCCCCTGGGGACCCTCCCTGGGGAGGAGAGCCCCGAGGTAGGTGGCTTTGAGCTCAAGGGGGGCTGGGGAGAGTGTTTGAGGTGCAATGGCACCAGGCAGGGTCAGGGTGGCTGTGCCCAGGGGACCCTGAGCTGGGTGCTGAGGCTGTAAAAGGGGAATGACAGAAAAGGGACCAAGGCCTGGGTGTGACCAAGGGATGGGGTACTGTACCCGTGTAAATGGGCCCCTCAGTGTGAGTATGGGGTCAGCTGCAGCTCTGTGCCCCCACTGAGGGTCCCCTCTGTGCTTTCCCAGCACCTCCCAGCCCCTCTGGGCTCTCGGCTGCTGGCAGCTCCCCCAAAGCCCTGCTATAGGACATCCCAACCCAAATGACTTCCTCTGGGTTCCCGTGTCTGTCCTTGTGAGATGGGACCCACTGCTCTGCCCAGTGCTGCTGGGAGACTCCTGAGCTGGTCTGTCCTGGTCGTGTGCCCTACTCAGGGACTTGTCCTTCCTCCCAAATCCCCCTGTCCATGCTGCCTCCCCCAGTGCTGCAGCTGCTGGGGTGGGCTGATGCTGGTGGCTGTATCCAGATCTGGATTTAAGCAACACTCCTGGATTTGAGCTGGGCTCTTGGCATGAGGATTAGCAGCAGTAAACACGTCCTGGTGGCTCAGCTCAGCTTTAGCTTAACCAATCCCGTGTGCACATGGGAGCACGGAGCAGATCCATGTGTGTTCCTGCACATGGGAACAGCAGGGAGCTTCCCCCAAAACCAGCAGGGATTCCTCCCCCTGTGCTACCCCACTGCTGGGCAAGGAATAGATGCTTGTGTCTTGCTGATAAATAAGAGCAGCAGAGAAATGAAGTCCTTTTTCAGTCCCCTCTGTGCTTGTGACCTTGCAATGGGGCAGCACGGGCTGTGGGGATGCTGAAAGATTTGGGATGGGGCCATGCCCTTTGGGCTTTGGCACAGGCAGGACAGTGCCAGCAGCAACAGAAGGTGCATGGAACCTGGGCAGGGGCAGGCTGGGACCCTCTTGAGTGCAGCAGGAGCCCCTTTCACAGGAACCCCTTTCACAGGGGGCTACTGAGCCACCAGAGCCCCCAGCAGCCACCAGTGGGTACAAGAAGAGGTGTGGAGGCAGGTGGGAGAGAAGCAGCACAAGGGTTAAACTTGCTGGGGCTGGAAGGGTTGAATTCAGTCCAGATGGCCAGGGGATTATGCCAGCCCTAGATTTGCCACAAGCAAATGTTAATGTTCAAGCTTGGGGTTGCTAGGGGCTCCTAAGGTCACTTTGGGGCCTGGACTGACCCACAGGTAGGATTTGCCCATCCATCCATCCATCCATCCATCCATCCATCCATCCATCCATCCAGAATGACCCACGGTAGATTTGCCCATCCAATCAATCCATCCATCCATCATCCATCTCCATCCATCCATAATCATCCATACATCCAATCCATTCCATCACATCCATCCCCAACAGCCGACATGAAAGGGTGCTGGCAACGGCCCTGCAAATGCCTCAGCCAGAAAAGCCCAAAAGATTTTTAAAAACTTCGCTGCATTTTGGCTGTCACCCCTTGTATCCCAGTGGCTACTTAGTAACAGATGGCACAAGGACACTGGTCCCCTCCCTCTGGTGGTGTCGCTGCTTGGATTTAATTCTTGTTTGGAAAGTCAGTGCTGTGCTGGTCATCCTTCAAGTGGGGAATGAACAGTGCACCCTTGCAGCTTTCAGAGATTTGTAGCAATGCACCAAATCCTGATGGTTTTTGGCATCTCCTTGCTCAGCCTGGAGCTCCTCACGGTGCTCTGGTACCCTGCCCTGTCCCTCAGCTGCTTGGCTCCCCAGCTTGGTGCTGCTGGACTGAGAGGCTCTGGAGAGTGAGAGGTGGGTGGTTGGCTTTTAAAGCCTCCTGGGGGTCACCCCAAGATGCTGTTACCACCCTCACAACCCCCTCCTCAATTAATGGGGCTTGGGGGGTGAAGCCCTTCGTGCTGCCCTGCTGGTGGGTGACATTGTCACTCAGCCATGGGGTGTCTGTGGGGTGTCACAGCATCCTCTGGGACATCCCACTCTCATATGCTGTGGTGATGCCACCCCATCCTGGCTGCCCTGCCCTGTCCGGCCACGATTTCCTCCTCAAACCTTGATGGGAAACCTCTCTGCTTCTCTCCCCAGATGGATCTGTCCCACCGGTTCTCCAAGGAAGAGGTATGAGTGTGGCCCCACTGTGGTCTCCCCTTGGTGGCACTGGAGGGGATGGCAGTGCTGCAGGGGCTCGGGGACGTGGCTCAGCTCCTGGAGATGCTCCCCAGGGATGGCCAGGCAGGGCTGGATGCAGGGGGTGGCAGGGCCTGGCATGGAGCCTGGGGAGCTGTGAGGAGGGAATCCTGCTGGTCCTGGGGGATGCATGGAGAATGTCCCTGCTGACTGTCCCCCATGAGGTGTCAGCACTGCCCCCCTCCCACAGCTGGCCCTGCTCTACGAGGAGGTTCTCTACACCATCCGGCACCGCCTGGGCAAGCCTGAGCAGCAGCACATTGGGGATTCCCAGGAGCTCTACTCCTATGTGCAGAAGGTACATCCCCTCCTGACAGGATCCCCAAAACCTGCCCATATCCAAACCCTGACATCGCCATCCTTTCAGCTACAGGGGATGGTAGGGGTCTGTTAAGCCCCAAGATCTCTCAGTGAGTTTTTAAAGGGGCTTTGATTTACTCTGGTGGTACACAGGAGACCACAACATTCTCAGGAGGCTGAATAACAAACTTTTACTTGCAAACTTGAGAATATGAATGTTGAATAAGGTTGGGCTGTCCATGTGGCAGGGGCTTGGACTGGACCAGAGGCTCCAGGGGCCAGGATGGGGAAGTGCCCCATCCCACCTATGCAGAACTTGCCCTGACCCCCACCACACACAATTTCTCTATGGTTGTTTGGAGCCAATAATCATTCCTCTGACCCCCTACAGGGTCGCTCAGAGGGAGCTCTTAACAAGCACCATGAAATATGTAGCAGCTGCATCCAGCTGGAGGGCTGGGAGCATCCTGTGGCTGGGAAATATTAGCCCTGGGGAGAAATGTTTATCTTAGGCTGGGGCTGGTGGGAAGAAGGCTCTCCCTCAAGAGCTTTCAGCTGATCCCCAGCCTTCCTGCTGGACTCTGCCACTCCTCTCCTCTTGGGCTGCAGCTGGCTCCCAGGGAGCAGAGGGAAGCCCCTAGCTGCTGCCCAGCCCCTGTTACCAGGTCAGCATCCATCACCAGCCCCAATATCCACACAGGCTTTTGGCATGGACACAGAGGAGCACAGTGTCATCATGCAGCAGGTCATGGAGCTGGAGGTACAGTGTCCCCTGTATGTAGCTGGGGTGGTGCTCAGGGGCTGCAGTGCCTCTGAGCCCCTCTGATTGGGATGTGGGGTGCCCTGGGGTTGTCACTGTTCGGATGGGAGCTGATGGCAAGGTCCTGCCCCAGCCCCATCCTTCCTTGCAGGGTTAGTAACCCCAGACATGAATAGCTGGTGTTTTTTCATTCTTCCAGAGCCCCATTTACTGCCTGAAAGCCACTGTGAAGGAAGCCAAGGGAATTTTGGGTAAAGATGTCAGTGGTAAGTGGAGACAGGTGGCTGTCCCATGGGAAGAGGGGCAGCTGCTGCTCCCGAGTGGAATTCCCATACCTCCACCCTCCCAGGGCTCAGTGATCCATACTGCCTGCTGGGCATTGAGGCCAGGAGCCAGGAACCAGCCCACCCTGACCACAAGAAGAGGATGAAGGCTGTGGTCAAAGACCTCATCCCAGAAGACCAAATCCATCGCACCCAAGTCATAAACCAGACCCTCAGCCCAGTGTGGAATGAGACATTCATCCTGTAATCCACCCCCAGCCCTTGGCTCTGCTCTCTGGGGGGATGCAGGGCATGGCCAGGGCTCTTGGCTGTGGATGAGGGTTTGCCATTCCTATGTTACTCGAGTAACAACATCCCTTTGTGCCTTGCAGGGAGTTTAAAGATGTGGAGACAGCCAGCTTTCACCTGGATATGTGGTGAGTGACAGCATCCCAGTGACCCCAGGACCCTGCCCCCAGGGGGTCCTGCCTCTTGGGATTCGTTCAATCTGCAATATTTTTAAAAGCTGAGAAGCCAGCTGGGACCCCCTTTTCCCATCACTTTCTGTGGAGCAGTGCTCAGTGCAGGATGTGACCTGTGCCAGCAGGGAAAGTCCAGGCTGATCCTAAACCCTGGTTTAATTTATGGAGAGAAACCACGCGAATTTGGGCTGGGTTTGAGGGTGGCCTCAGTTATAACATTTCCCTGCTCCTGTACTTTCCCTTCTCCACCGTCATTGCAACTCCCTGCTCTGTTTTTCCATCACCTGGATTTCCCCCTTTCCCCGTGGTGGGTTTTGCCTCCCTCCCTCGCAGGGACTCGGATGTGGTGGAATCGATGCGGCACAAACTGGGGGAGCTGACGGACCTCCACGGCCTCAAAAGGTTGGTGCTGGTGTTCCCCCAAAGGCTGCTGAGGAGAGAGGGGCTGGAAAATGCTCATTTGCTGCTGGATTTTTAAAAACGCCCTTGGACTTAGGGAGGGAGGGCTGCAGGTCTGTGTCACCCTTCTCCACGCCGAACACGGCCGGGTCACAGCTGCAGGACACCTTCCCACCCCTTCCACTGTTTGTGCCTTTCAGGATCTTTAAAGACGCTCGCAAAGACAAAGGGCAGGATGATTTCCTAGGGAACGTGGTGGTTCGCCTGAAGGTGAGTGCCGCGGTGCTTCCCCTCCTGCAAGGGACTCCCCCGGGATGCGGGCAGGATCCCAGCCCTGTGGCAGAGCCCGGGATCCCTTCTCAGAGCCACAAACTGATGGCAGGTTCCTCACTGTTAGAAAGGAAGAAACAGCAAAGTCCTATAAATCTGACTACTTAGCCAAAGATGCTAAGAATGCAGAAACTAGAAGAGACATTGAAATGAAAGCAGTGTTTGTCTGAATGTTTATAGAACAACTTTGGCTGACCAAAGGTCTTTCTCTCTTTGTTAGGAATGTCATTTACAAGCAGACATACCAAAACCAGAACAGACCCTTCTTCCCTGGCCTAACAGAAAGGGTCCCCTGATAAGATTTAGAGATTAGAAAGTAGTAAAACATGGTAATGTAGTGATTCCTATAGGATGTATGTAAATGTAGAAAATTTGTATTCAGTACTAGATTGGTTAATGAGAAAGTAGAATATTCAACATAGAAAGAGATAGAAGTAATTTTTAAAGAAGAGCTCGATCTCCTACTCTCTTACTCTCCTGCTCTTGCTTTTGCTCTTATTCTTTTGCTCTCTTGCCTCTCTTATTCTTTTGTTCTCTCTTTCTATCTTGCTCTTATCCTCTTGTGCTCTCTTGCCTTGTGCTCTCTCCTGCTCCTGTGTCCTCCAGCCTGCTCTGAGCTAACTCTGAGCTGGGCTCTTTTCACCCACACCCTATGGAATAAACTTCAAAACTTAACCATAGAGATCTTGGCTGAGTACTGTCCCAGGCCGTTTAGGCAAGTAACTGTTCCCACACCTCACTGTGCCACAATCGTTCCAACACACTCAGTCACTGCACATCCTGTATTTTTAACCCAAAACAGAATCTTCCTGCCCCATGAACACAGTGGGATAGAGATTCCCTGGTCTCTGAATGAGATCCTTCTCTTGGGAAGGCTGCCCAGGGCTTCCCCCTTGTCCCTCTGTGCCTGCAGGACCTGCACTGCTGGAATGACCAGTGGTACCAGCTGGAGCCACGGACAGAGACGTATCCGGAGCGGGGACACTGTCACCTGCAGTTCCTACTGACTCACAAGAAGGTGGGATGGGATGTGGAAGGGGGTCCTTTCCTGTTATCTTGGCAGGGTGGGACAGCTGCCTGTCTCTTGGGGCTTGTCTGGGGGTCACAGGTGCCTGCCCAGGAGCAGAGGTGCCAGCACCAGGGTCTGCAGGTGCTAGACCCTCCCCTGAGCTCTGTGCCAGTTCTGGGACCCTGCTCCTGGTGCACCTGTAGCCCTTGGCTCTCCAGCCCTGCTTTTTGGGTCCTGTGTCCTCACTGTGCCAGTGTCCCTGTGTGTCCAGGCAGGTGATGGTTCCCTCTGCCTTGTCTCTTTCCAGAGGGCCACCACGAGCAGCCGGACACAGCCAAGCTACACCGTCCATCGCCACCTCTTGCAGCAGCTGGTGTCCCATGAGATCCTCCAGCACCAGGTACCACCAGTGCTGCTACCAGCACCAGAAGCAGCCCTCCAGCAGCTGGGCTGAGCAGCTTCCTTTGCAGTCCACACCCCGACATGTTGTGTGATGGAAATGAGGGTCAGGAGGATGTTTGGCATCTTTCTGGGGCTCCTACTCCTGCACTCCTGCACTTCCCCATGGTGCCTGTCCTCCTCCTTGCTCATCAAGTCTTGCTCCAGGACAGAATTCCCCTCCCTTTCCCTCATGGCAGGCCGGCAGCATCTCCTGGGACGGGGAGCTGAGCAGCCACGCCAGCACCGTGCTGTACCTGCACGCCACACAAAAGGATCTCTCTGACTTCCACCAGGACATGGCGTGAGTACCTCACCCCCAGGGTGCCCCAGTGCAGCATTTGGGACCTTCCTGGGACCCTCTGACCACAGCTGGTCTGTCCCATGAGGTCAGGTGTTGCCCCCAGGACACCTGGGTGCTGCCCCTGTGACCCCGGCTGTGACGATGGCTGGCTCCTGGGTGCCACTCCAGCCCCCAGGGTCTCAGCCCAGCCCTCCCTCCTCCCCAGGCAGTGGCTGGCCTACAGCAAACTCTACCAGAGCCTGGAGTTCAACAGCAGCTGCCTCCTCCACCAGATCACCAGCATTGAGTATCGGTGGGTGCAGGAGCGCCTGAGGCCAGAGCAGGTGAGGGGGTTCCAGCACCACGTGTGGGATCAGGGAAAGGTGACCCAGGCACCCAACCCTCTCCCCCCAGGAGCCCCTGGGGCTGTTTCTCTCCCCTTGTTCCAGGGAGGGCAGGAGATTTTGGGGTACAGGGGTGCCAGGGTGTTTGGAGGGCATTTCCCAGTGTTTTGTTCCCCATCCCCTTACCCTTTGCACTGAAACCTCTCTCCCCCATCTCTGCCATCAGATCAATCACAACCCCCTGCAAAACTTAAATATGACCCAATTTCTGCTTCTTCCAGCCTGTTTTCCCAGAACATCCTTGCACCCTGCTGAGACACTGATTTTTCCATGCATAGCAATGAGGTTTAAACACAAAGCTCAGTTCAGTCCCTCCAGGGAGAAGCTACCAGAGACATCAGGGGTTTTTTCCCATCCCTGGAGGAGGCTGGAAAGGAATGTCAGGACAAGCTCCCTCCACTGTGGTGCCGTGGATCTGGCTGTCACTGAGGAGGACAGTGCATGTTTCCTTTCTTCTCCTCAGAAAGCAGAGCTGGCCGAGTCCTTCCAGTCCTTGCTGACCTACGGAGTCTCCCTCATCCGTAGGTTCCGCATCATTTTCCCCCTCTCTGTCCCGAGGTCCACAGAGAGACTCCAGTCCTTGCTCCGGTGAGTTGGTGCCAGCTGTATGTGGGGTCCTGTGGCCTGGCCACTGTGATGGACATGCCTCTGAACCTGAGAAAAACTCAGTGTGAGCCTTTTCTTCCCCATCTAGGCTGCTGTGACCCTTGTCCTGTCCCATCCCTCATCCTGGGCTCCTTGTGGGGAGTGTTGCTGGGAGGGGAGGGCTGTTTGGGCAGGGTCTCTGAGGGGAGAGGTGTTTGTTTCTGATGGCAGGCGCTGGGTTTCACTCAAGGTTCTCACTTTGTAGGGTCCTCGTCCAGATGTGCAAAACAAAAGCTTTCCATGAGCTGTGCACACCCAGCCCTGACCTCCCCCAGGTGGTCTCCACAGCTCTGAAGGTACTGGGGGTCTCACCCCCCCCCAACCCCTGCAGGGTGGGACCCTGTGGGTCTCCTTTTCCTTCCATCCCCTGCCCAATGCCCACCCCTCAGCAAATACCATGGTATGGGAAGTATCCACGCCTCTTCACCCTGGTGCCCCCACCCTGTGGTTCCCACCACAGATTCTCACCTCACCTAGGGGACAGGGAGAGTGAAGGGGGTGGCAGAGCTGGCTTTGCTCCTCCTCCTTCCCTGCCATCCCACCAGCACTCCTCTTGCAGTCAGGTACAACGGAGTGGTTTCACATACAGAAGCAGCACCTCAAGCCCATGGTAAAGGTCAGTTCCCATCTCTGTCCCTCCAACATGACACAGTCACCTCAAAATGCCTGAGCATCCAAAATAAGCCGTTCTTTCCTTTGCAGAGCATAGAGGAGAATAGCAAAGCCTTGTCCAAGCTCCTCCTGGAGGTGATAGAAGATCTCAAGCAGTGCCAAAAGATCTGGAATAAATTGTTCAGCACGTAGGTTTCAGTGCTTGATCTCCCCCTCATCCAGCTTCCCTGGGATCAAGAGTGACAGGGCACTTTGATGCTTTATTTCTTGGCCCTTGGGCTCCACAGGTGGGATCTTTGGTCCCATCTCTGCCCCTTAGGGCTGTCCTGTCCTCACCCAGGGCATGGCCTGGCAGGGTTTGCTGGGCTGGCTTTGCTGTGCTGGGGTTGGCAGGCTCCTGACTCCACGTTTCTCTCTTGCAGAAACCTGAAGTTGAATATCTTCTCCATTGCCTACCTGGAGCTGGAGAGCCTGGTGAGCAAGCCTGGGCTGCTCTGCCCTCAGGGGACTAAGGTCTAAAGCCAGGCTGAGGTTTTTGGCCACCCTTCAGGTGGAAACTGCTTGTTGCAAGCCTGACAGGGGAGCAAGAGAAACTCCCCCTCTCTCCCTGTGTACCCAGAGTGACTGTGGGGACTATTTGACCCTACAAATCTCCTGAAATGCCTCCCAAAAGGAAGAGGAGTTCCCTGAGCTGCTCCTCACTCCAGAAGGAGCCTTCCTGGCTGGACCTCACTTTGTACCCCCTACCCTTCCTCCCATCCAGGTCGCAGAGCATGTCCAGGAGCAGCTGCACAAGGTTGACAGCAGCATGTCCAGACCCACGGCCGAGAGCCTCTTTGATCTCTACAGGAAACTGCAGGAGCTCTATCAGATGAAGGACTCCCTCCCAAGCTGGTATCCAACCCCAAGAGAGGAGAGGTGCCAAAGGAAGGGATTGAGCAGTTAGCTGAGAGGATCTCTGGATCCTTCTCACTCTCCTACAGCTAATTGCACACCAGGCAGAGCAGGTTGTTGGTGTCTGGTGCAATGGGAGCATCACCAGGAGGGTTTTGGGCTCATGTCTAGGTGGGGTTGGTGTGAGAGCAGGAGGGGTGATGGTCCCATGCCACTGCTGTGCAGTTAGAGAAGCTGGTGCCTTTATCCATAGGGATGGACCTCTGGCTCTGAGCAATTTCCACCAGTGGTTTGAGGAAGCATTGCCCCTGTGGCTGCAGAAGGCCTACACCACCACACTGGAGAGGGCTCAGAGAGCCATCCAGATGGACCAGGTAATGTGGGGAGGAAAAATCTGCCTCCTCCATTTGAGGACACTCCAGCTGTCCTCCATGCCCTACTGTTAGGCCTGACTCACAGCACTGGGACCACCACAGAGCCCAGGAGCAGCCTGGTTCCTCTCCCAAATGCATAACAACTTATGTGGTCTCCTGGGCCAGTTGATCCCACCCATCCTGGCCCCACACAATGTCCTTGTGTCCCTTCCCTCACTGCTCTCTGGCAGCCCATGTGATCTGAGACCCTGCATTTGAGCCATGCTGTGTGAATCCCCTTTGCTTCCAATCTTACTGAAGAGGGGAGGGAAGGCAGCCATGGGGCCACAGGCTGCTCTTCAGTGGGGTCCAACAACACCGGGTGGGTGTATGGAGGGAAGCAGGGAGCTTGTGCTGCTCCATCCATCCTCATCTCCTCCACTCTCCAAAGTGGTTGTGTGATGACACTGGGATATAAGGAGCTGATGATGGGCCAGAGAACCACAAAGTGAAGGAGCAGCTCTGCTCTCTTGGGTGACGTCTTTCTGTACAAGCTGTGTTTGCCTTCTTTGCCCCTCAGCTGAAGCCTTATGGGTATCACAAGCACAGCACATCTACTGTTGACCTGTCCACCTGCTACGCCCAGATCATGACAACTTGGCAGCAGCTCAACTGGCCAGACCCTGAGAAAGCCTTCATGATCATGGTCAACCTCCTGGAGGTTTGTACACCTGGGCACCAGTACCTGGATTTCCCTCCTCCTGCTCTTGGGGACGTGTCTCCATGAAGGAGCCAGTACTCCTCGGGGATGCGGTTCCCTTGTTGCCTGGTTCAGTCCCACTGGTTTCCTCTCTGTGCTGCAGGACATGTGCAAGATCTCCCTGATGTACTGTAAGCTCATCAAGGAGAGGGCTGAGGCTCTGTCACTGAGCGAACAGAACGAGGGCGAGGCGGCCAACAAGGTTGGTTTTGGATCCTGTTCTGGTTGCTCCAGGATGGGCAGGATTTGGCCCTGGTTTCTGGACAAAGAGGGAGCTGAGCTGCTGAGAACCCAGCTGAGATCCCCAGTTTGGGTTCCACAGGGACCAGTTGGCCATCAAAAGCCATAATCCTGTAAAATCAGCAGGGAAATGATGTGAGCAGGGGGAACAGGATGGGGATGGGGACACAGGTGACAATGAAGATGAGAATGGAGATGGTGATGGAGATGGGACTAGGGATGAGGATGGTGATAGAGATGGAGATGGGAATAATGATGGAGATTGCATGGGGGATGGGGATGTGGGATGCTCCAGGGAGTGTGGACCCTGAAGCAGACCCACCTCACATCCCCCAGCTCTGCATCGTGGTGAACAACATCGAGCAGCTCCGCCTGCTGATGTTGAAGCTGCCGTTGCAGCTGGACTGGGCCCAGCTGGAGCAGCGCTTGAGGGGCATCATCAGCCCACAGCAGATCCAGAATGCTCTGCACAACCAACTCGACAGCACCGTGGCCTGCCTGGACCACGAGGTCCAGGATGTGGTGCAAGCCCTGGCTACTAAGGTGACACTTGCCACTGACGCCCCCTTGGCCCTCACCTGGCCCAGAGCAGTTTCACCCAGTGTCCTGAAGCTCATAATGCTCCTGGGGTGGAAACAAGGCTGAGCTGGGCATGGGGAGGCTTGTGCAGAGGGCAAAGTCCAAGCCTCTTCCTGTGTTTCTCCCTGGCAGCTGGAAAAGGGTATTGCCAGACACATCCAGGAGCTCTCATCTTCCAGTGACACCCAGAAGCCTGAGGATGTAAGTGTCTGGTCCAGCCCCTCTTGGACCATCTTTTTTGGGCAGCCATGGATAGCCTTTGCTTGCTTGGTGGGTGCCTCTGTCAGCCTCCATCACTGCTCCCTGCCCACACCTGGGGCACACCAGTGATGGGACCCAGACCTCCACAGGCTTCACTGGATGCCCATGTCAGCAGCAGGCACAGCCTGCTGTGTTCTGTAGGAAGGAGCCCCTCTGGGATCCTCCCTGGCCTGCTGTGCCCTGCTGGATACACAACCCCCCCTGCTCCTCTCCTCTTGCTGTAGTCCATCATACCTCTCATGAAGTTCCTGGAGCTGGAGCTGCAGTACCTCAACGAGCATCTAGTCCAGGAGAACTTCAAAAGGTGACCAAGGCACTTGGGATGCACTGAGGCAGAGGCCACCAGCGTCACTGTCCCTTGGGCAGGAGCATCCCCTCAGCTCCATGGGGCTTGGGGCCATCCCACTTTGGGGCTGGCAGGATGAGGCACTTCCTTTTGGGGCTTTGCAAACCCCTTCAGCTGAAGACCATCCCCCCAGCCCAGCCCTTGGATCCTGCTCACAGCCTCCCTCTCCCCTGCAGCCTCCTCACTCTCCTGTGGCACCACACCCTGACCGTGCTCTCAG
Source organism: Certhia americana (assembly GCA_018697195.1). NCBI lineage: Eukaryota > Metazoa > Chordata > Aves > Passeriformes > Certhiidae > Certhia > Certhia americana. The sequence continues at coordinate 4,849,987 of CM031873.1, forward strand.
CAGCACAGGGGCCGCAGGTGCCCTCGCTCCAGCACTCCCAGAGGCTGTTCTGTGCCCTGAAGGTACCAAAAGGGGAAGCAGGGTGTCCCTGGCAAGGACAGGGGGTTGATTGGTGGCTGACAGCATCCTTGTCCCCAGAGCCTGGAGCTGTGTTTCCACGCTGAGGGCTGTGGGCTGCCGCTGGAGACCCTCCACAGCGCAGCCTTCCGGGTATGGAGATGGGGATGGGGAGCCCTTTGGGAAGAAGGGATGCCAGGAAGGACATCCCCAGCCTGTGGACCTTTCCATAATGCTTGACCATCACCTCTCACCCTCCCCACAGACACTGGAGACTCACCTGGCTCTCTGCTCTGCCACCAGCCACAAACTCATCCAGAAATACTTCAGCAACAGGATCCAGCAGCAGGTAGGAGTCTGGATGGTGCTCCCAGCCCCTTTGCACATCCCACCCTTGCTCACAGGCCCTGCTGTGAAAATGTGGAATTTTCCCACCACCCTCCCAGTCCTGGGGCTGTTGGGGCAGGTTTTGCCACAGTGTTGAGCAGGAGGGGGCTCAATGCATCCCAGAGGATTCCAGCACACCCTGGTACCCCAAAATTCCTGCTGAGCCCCTGCCAGACCCTGTGCATCCCCTCCATGATGAGGATGAGACCGCATCCTTATCCTTGTACCCCATCTTGCCCAGCTGGACACCAGCTCAGAGAAATACGGGGCTGTGACCATCAAAGCTCTGTACCGGCCTTCGGAGCAGAAACTCCATGTGGAAGTGCTCAACGCCACCAACCTCATCCCACTGGACTCCAACGGTGGGTGTGGGTGGGTAGGGGAGCCACACTGCTCCAGGGTCCCCTGTCCTTGGTGCCCAGTATGCCCCAGTCAGGAAAGATGCTGGCAATGCTTGGACTCTCTTGATTTGCTTTTTTATCCAAGGAGGTGGATTTGGGGAAATAGAGGGGTTATTGCACTGGTTCTGTGTGGTTCAGTGGATTGTGGCAGGCAGGACCAAGCAGGACACAGTGCCCACATCCCACTGTTTGTACCGCAAGGCAGCAGCCAGGGCAGGCGGTTTTTCTTCATCACGCAAAGCAATCGCAGGTAAAATAATACGCCGGGGTGAGCAGCGACCTTCTCCCGGTCCGGCTGTCGTTTGGGGAACTCTCCAGGAGAGGTCACTCCTCCTGCATCCACCCTTGGCCGATCGCTATGCGGGATGTTCCCGCACCCTCCAGGAGCCCGGGCTGGGCTGCGGTGAGGCTGCCCTGACACCCCCACACCTCCCCGCAGCCACCCCAGTGTGTCCAAGCCCCCCCCCCCGGGTGGGTTCATCCCAGGGAAGAGGTGACAGGGGAGGGGGCTGATGTCTGCATCCCCCCAGGCTCCAGCGACCCCTTCGTGCAGCTCACCTTGGAGCCCCGGCACGAGTTCCCCGAGGTGGTGGCCCGGACCACCCAGTGCAAGAGGAAAGAGCTGCACCCCCTCTTCGACGAAACCTTCGACTTGTACGTAGGGGCTGACACCCACCGGGGTCCCCAATCCCTGCAGCCCCCCAGGCTTCAACAGAGCCTCTGCCATGGGGCTGCTGCTCCACAAACTGGCCAGATCCAGGGATTTCAGCCCCTGCACCCCAGTGGGGTCCCCCAAACACCTGAGAGGGTGTGGGGCTGTGCTGGGGCCCTGAGCTTTCAGGGGTTTGGGTCAGTGTGGGGCTCTGGCTTCCCATGGAGCATGGAAGGTTGTGACTGAGGGACCAAGGGGGTGGGATGTGATGATTCCTTGCCTCCCGTGCCCCTGCAGCTTGATCCCCCCCGAGAAGTGCCGGCAGGAGGGGGCCTGTCTGCTGCTGACCGTGTTTGACTACGATGTGCTGGGGGCCAACGACCTGGAGGGCGAAGCCTTCTTCCCCCTGTGCCACCTGCCCGGCCTCGACACCGAGGAGGATGAGGCTGACATGGCACGGGTGCCCCAAACCCGGCTCCCCCTCACCCACCCCAAGCCCACGGGTACGTGGTGCCACAGCCAGGCTGAGTCCCTGCAGAGTGGCTGCGGAGAGCATCTCCCAGTATCAACTCCCCTCTTCTCTGGCAGATGAGATTCTGCAGCTGCTGGAGTCCAGGAAAAGGGACAAAGAAGCTCAGGCCTTTGTTAAACTCCGCAAGCAACGAGCCAAGCAGTCCAAGGAGACAGAGTGAAGGAGGGGCAGAACGATGGCCCTAAAAGGAGGGGTTTGGCCAGCGGGACTCCAGGACTTTTGTGGTGTTGGAGCCAAAACCATCTGCAGGGAGTGGGAGGACAGAGGGGTCCCTGTGCCTGCCCCACCACAGCTCCCAGCACCCAACTCACCCCCACCTGCGGGCAGCAACACTCCTGTGAGCCAGGGAGGGTGGGCAGGTGGATTCGAGGGGATGTCTCTGCCTGGCTGGACTAGTAACACTACACGGGGGATGTGAAAATGTGGCTGTCCCTGTCCGTCCCTCTGGAGCTTGTCACTGCCAGTGCCTCATCTCCTGGCCATGTACCCAGCCCTCCTGTCTGCAACACGGCTGATTCAGGCTGGGGACAGCCATGGCCAAACCTGCTTTTTTTTTTTTTTTTTTTTTTTTTTTAATTTTTTTTCCCTCTCATTTTCTTCTGGATAAGCCTCTTATTTTAAATGAAAAGCCACAAAGCTGATGCGTGGGCTGTGTGCTTTGGGGCAGTGGCCCTATGCTGGGAGCAGCAGCACAGTGGGGTGGGACAAGGCATTTGAGGTCTGATGGGAGCTGCTGAATTTCTCCTTTTTTTAAAATGTGCATAGCTCTTGTGTCTGTTTGGTGTTTTTTTTAATTTTATTTTACCACCTATTTTATCAACCTTCTGCAAGCCTGTGATCTTGCTGGAGCCTAAGCAGCAATAAAGAGCATCACAGCCCTGGAAGCTAAACTAGGAAGCAATTTGGGCAGCTGACAGCCCAGGCATGGGGTGTAGGTCCCTGGCATCACTCCCAGCCTGTGCAAGGGACCTGAGTCCCTCTGGAAGTGGTGGGAAGCTCTGCAGGGTGCATCCATGTAGGGTAACTCAGTATGACAGCAAAAATGCCTGACAAGGCAGGTGGTTCTAACAGTTCGTTGTGTTTTTTGGAGCTTGTTTTCGTTGCAATTAGTACTAATTATACACCTGGAGCTCCCTCTACCCCCACCCTGCATGGGGCCCTGTTTGAGCTGCAGCAGGTCCCTGAGAGCTGCCAGGGACCAGGGAATTAAAAGCATCCCCCTCCCGGGTGCCTGAGCACCAGCTGCTCCCTCGGTGGGCAGAGCAGCCGCTGGGTCAGCTCAGGTCAAATCCTGGATGCGGGGGTGGGAAAAGAAAAAAGCTCCTTTGGTATCTGTGTGACGGAGCCCACAGCAGGAGGGATTAAGGCACTGCAGGCTCTCAAGGAAGCCATTTGCTGGCTTAGGTTTCAGTGCAGAGAAATAATATTCCAGATCTGGGTCTGGGATTGTGGGGATGTTGTCCCAGGATGTGATCTCAGCCGGGTCCAGCACCCTGTGCCTGCACCCCACAGCTCATCTGGACCTGGCATCTGCTGGCAGCCACCTCATGCTTTATTATGAGGTTTACTACACGAGGCTGGAGGTTTGAATGTGGCCTCAGCTCATTTTTAGCTGTTTTTTTAAAAAATCAGTCTCCCACCTTGCCCTGGGCTGACACCAGCCAGGTGTCCTAGGGAGCAGGTGGTATGGGCTGACCTCTTGAGGTTGTTTGCACTGTATTATTCAAAATGTTTTAGCTTAATTTTTGCTCAGCTCCAGGCAGTTGTGTGGGCCTTCTCCCACCCTAAAAGAAATCTCACCTTTTACAGAGAAAGACTAATATTAAACCTTAATAAGTCAGAGCCCAACTAACTCCATGGAGCAGAACAGCCCAAGAATTAAAAAATAAGGCTTGAAGCACACAAAACCAGCTCCTAACAAATGCAAGAATGATGAAGAGGAAGAAATCTTCATCATCATCATCATCATCCTAATCCTGGTGAAGAACCCAACACAGGTGGATGGCCAGAACACAAGAGGGAAGGGGCTGGCACTTAGATCTACTGATTTCATTGGTTACCAATAACCTGCAATACGAAGGGCCCATTCAGATTATTGTTGTGATCGGACTAAAGGAAAGTGGTTGATGCATCTTTGAAGCATTAATTAGACCAAAATTAACAGGAAATTCTTGATTACACAGGTCAGGTGTGTTCTTTTGGGTTCCAACACACAAAATATTGTGTCTACTGTGCAGGCACAGCTCACCTCTGCCCAGCCTGGCTCTTCCAGGACACAAATCCATGTCCAGACCAAGAATTTGTGTGAGAAATTTTTGGATTTGCCACTTCAAAAGGGGTCTCTTCTCCTCCTTAAACACATTGCATTGACGTTCCCCCTCTTTCACCACACCTCCATCAGGAAAGTGAACTGCAACACGCCAAAAAGCGAGGGGATCTCAGAGTGAAATTATTCTTGGTTGTGTGAGAATTTGCCACAGATCTGTTGTTTTGAAGGCTCCAAAGCCCAGATTTCTCCCCCCTCCCAAGGCCCAGAGCAGAGCCCGGGGCTGCACATCCACCCGGGCACGCATGCGCACACACACACGCACACACCGCTTCAGTTTGTATTTTTTTTTCTTAGCAAAAAAATAAAAATTTATTGTCCTCTAAAAAAAAAAAAAAAAATTCCATCCTGCCCTTGGAAACTGTGACACAGATTGAGTTCTTTCCAGCCCCACATGCAAATTCACTCTGCCAAGAAAAGAGTCTAAACCAGGTTTCCGACAGCCAAAACACATATTTACAGAGTACGAGAGAACGACAGCTGAAATCACAGTTCTATACATGGAATCAACAACACGTTTTACACCACTGATCACCATTCTTCCAACTTCTACACAGACTAGGGGCGCCTCTGCCCAGTGCCCTTCCTCCTGGGGAAAGCAGGGAAAGGACTGGGCAAGAATTGCCACCAGAAATACTGCAGTGTGTATTATTATTATTTTTTTAAAACGTATACTGTATTTATTTTGTTTTAACATTGGAAGCTACGGAGTGGGGAAGCCCCAGAAATCTCTCCAATGCAGTCACTACTTTGCAGGAATATTTCACCTTTAAAATACTAGGTTTTACATCAGTAACATCTATTTTGCTGTTGGCCATCACTCCAAGGATTATAATAACTCTGGAGGAAAACACTGGTAATATTCTTCCTTCTCAGATAGGGGAAAAGGAGGAAGAGAGGAGGTTTGGAGGCTGGTGGAACAGCAAGGGATGACTGAGTCCATTCAGTGTTACGAGCTTCCTCCCAGGGTAAGGAATTCTCTTCATTGTCTCAGCTGCACAAGCCTTGCCAGTGGCTCAGGTTCAGCTTCAGAGATGTACAAAAGTGTAAAACCCTTCGGCAGGGGATCGGCTGCAGGGACCCCCCCCCCAGGGGTGGGATCTGCTTTAAGAAATGTGCTCCAGCTCCAAGACCTTTCCTGGGTCCCTCCTGTGCCACAGCAGGCACGTGGCTACGGCACCTAAGGCTGGAGAGGAGCTCAAAGTGGTCCTGTTAACCCAAAATACTAAAAGCATTCAGCTCCTGGCTCTCACCTATAGCTTTGACCCTGCTTGTTGCTCCGGATCTACCCAGGCTACTGCTGTCCCAAGCCACCTGCTTCTAGGTTGGTTTTCTGTAATAACTTAAAAGTTTATTGACCTTTGGGACGCTGTGGTTTCACAACACAACCACAACTCCCTTCCCCCAGCTCTCAACTCAGAAATTTCTGACCTGCCCAATTCGTCACCAAGGTCAGCTCTTCTGAAGCTCCCAAAAATGTCATTATCCACGAAGGAGTCTGTGTGAGGAGGCAGGACCCAGACTTGGTCAGACTTGGCTCCCCAAGGAACCCTGTGGACCCCACTTTTGTTTTGAAGCCCCCTCTGCTCTGCTGCGTTACTGTGTGTCCTGTAAAGGGAGTTCCTGCTTCAGAAGGAAGCCTGACAGTACGTGACAGGGGCTGCTCTTATTAGCACCAGGTTTATTTCAGCTCTTTTTACACCATACAAAAGCTGATCACAGACTCTTAAGCCTCAACTGCAGTGCTGTAATTATGGTTTGTCCTTCCTGCACGGAGCAGGCAGCAACAGCTGCTGGAGTGGGTCAGAAATGCTGCTCCTTCCCCCTGCTCCCACCTCATTTGGTTCGGAAATTGTCTTTAAATGGCCCACCAGAACATTCACAAAAAATGCAAAGATGAAGTTCTCTTTTCCATCTGATGCTTAAGAAAATAAATTCACATTTCAACAGTCCTCTCCTTTTTTTTTTTTTTTTAAAGCAGCAAACAAATTGATAGAAACCTAAATTTAGGAAGTGTTTCTTCAAGAACCAGAGGAAAGTCTATGTGCTTGTGCAAAGAGAAAGCTGAGAGAGGTTGGGGTGGGGGTAAGGAAAGGGTCTAGTGCTAATTCCTTCAGGCTGCTCTGCCATGAGTGCAGTATGGCAATGAAAAGCTAAAATTTAAGGGCCACAAACAGGTGAAATTCTGAATTCTTTGGTCCTTCAGTGTAAGTTTTAAAACAGAGAAACTGTTTTATTCGAAAGGGAAAAACACATTTTCTCTGGCCTGGAATTTTTCCTTGTACCCCAGGGAAACTGGGGGCAAACAGCTCTTTCCCCTTATCCCCTCCAAGTTCTGCATCACCCCGTGACTGGAAGTCCCACAGAGACAGCCCAGGCTGCCCTCAGGGGACGAGTTCCATGAGGAGGGAATCCCTGTTGGAATCACGGAGCTGGTGCTGGACAGTTCTGGAAAAAAGAGGGTTGGCAAAAGGCAGCATCACCCCTGAGCAGCCCCCGGGGAGGCAGAGGAGCAGAGAGACCCCCACGCTCATAAAAAGTGTTACAAACCATAGCCAAAAATGGGCTGATCAGCTCTGCTGCTTATAAATATTAAAGATCTGATTCAAGAGTTTATTTCCTATGATTTAAGTTAGTTACAAAAAACTTTTTAGTAAATTGTTTTTTTCTTAATTGGGCTTTTTCCTCCTCCTCCCCCCATCTTTTAATTTTTTTTTTAATTTTTTATTTTTCCTAAAAAAAAAAAAGAGAAATGTTTACGTAGTTTAATAAAAGGTCTTTCCTTAAGATCAGACCAAGGCAGATGTGCTGCCCCATGGCACAGACATTCAAAGGCTATAACCAAACAACATAGCCACAATAGTCACTCAACAGTGTCTCTCCATTAAAAAAAATTAAAAAACCTGATGCTAGTTACAATAAAATACACATGGAAAAAAAGCATTTTTACCAAAAAACCCAAAAACAAGTTAATGGGAAAACATAAAAAAGAACTACACAGAGCTGCACTTAAGAGATCATCTGGGAATGCATATTAACCCCTTCCATGGAGAGGAAAGGTGGAATTATGGAAAACAAACCTAATTATGTGTTTGTATTAAATATGAAGCTTTCTGAGAGGCTCTGGTAAAAATTCATTTTCCTACAATAGTGGGCTGCTGGAGGTTCCAGTGCTTTTCCAGGTCCCAGAGGGGCAGCACAGGAGCGTCCCTGTGCAAAATAAAAATGTTTAGTCAACTGAGTGGCCTTTCGGTTGAGATCCCAGCAGGTTACTGCAATCCACCTGACGTAAAAATCCAATGGACAAGCTGGTAAGGAAAGTCAACACAGGAAAGCTCAGCTGCTGGGCAGGTCTGAGCTGGTGGCATTTCTCTGTCCTGCTGGACTATTTCTGCCACCACACATCGCCAGCACAAGGGTTTCTGGAGCCAGCAATCCACAAACCACCCTTAAGCTGCTGACACAGGCAACAAAAATGTCCTCAGCCTACCTGGAATTGGATCATGAACTTCAGCAGTGACTACAAATCAGGTCCCTGTGGCTAAAACAAAACTCAGCTGGTCTGAAACAGAAAAAAGTCTCTAGACAGCCACCAGACAAAGGGGTGCCTGGAGAGAACTCAGCTCTGCATCCAAATTTCCTTCATAAAGGGCTTTGGCTCACCCAAGGGCAATACTTCTAAGGCTGCTCAGACCTGGAACATGTTGGCTGCATCAGCAGTGAACATTGGTCACTGAATTTTGGGGCTTGGTTTGCTCTAGGTCCAATATAATTTTTTTCTCCCCTCTTTTCTTCTTTTCATACAAATATACAAAGAGTGTAAAAAAATTTAAAAAGTGAACTTTGCTGATTAAATGACAGACAAAGTTCCTGCACATTCAGAGATGGGCAGTGTGAGGCCCTCCAGGCAGGAGCCTGGCAGAGCTCCCATCAGGGAGGACGGCTTTAACCAAGCTGGGTCAGTGAAAGAGCAGGGGGACCGAAGGCATGAGCAAGTCATTTCAATCCACCTCGATCCTCCCTGTGATCTCAACTCTTCCTCTGGAAAGCACATGGAAGCCCCTCTTGCCCACTCTAAGTCCTTCTGGAAATAGTCAAAAATTTGTTATCACCTAAATAGAAAAGAGGAGAAACGCAGACTCTTTGCAAATGGCCCTTTGATCTGTATTAAAAACAGCTCTCAAAGTTCATCAAGAGTTAGAATTAGTGGGGCACGGGTGAGGGGCAGTTTAGATACGGGATGTAAAATATTAAAAAGTGCTCTGCAACTAATTTTCTGTTTTCATGTGTGCATGTGTGTGTGTGTGCACGTCCCTACATGTGCACAGCCACGCCCATCCACACACATATATACATATATATATATACACATACATATATATGTACGTATGTATAAAGTTAAAAAGTTCTATAGGATATGATCAGAATGAGTCTCCTCGGAAGGTCACGACTGCAGAGAGTGGGGCCTGTTGGGGTGGCAGATGGGGCACTCGCCCTCCTCAGCGCATGTCTCGCACAGCACCGCGTGTTGGCACGGTAACACCACCCGGTTCTCCTCCTGACACTTAAGGCATTTCACTGACTGCATCTGAAATACCGCCTGCAAGAGAGCGGGACAGGGCACAGCGTCAGCATCACACACATGGCAAAGGGCTCAGTGGCTTGGGGAAGGGCAGGGAGGACTTGCAGCTGTCTACCCTGACATCATCTCCCGAAGCAAAAGTAAAGCAGCACAGTGCGATGCTTTTCGGGACCTTTAGGATCAACAAAGCAGCTTTGATTGAATTAAACTCTGTACTTTAGGCACAAAGAAGATGGAGTTGTCTTCCTGTGAGCCAGCTAGGGCTCACTTTGATTACATCTACTTAGAAATGCTCTGATAGGATTCTGATTTCTGGGTCTACTAAAGTAAAGGGAAAAAGCTGTGACCTGTAGAAGCAGAGAGGGCAGAGCCCTGCTCTGCCAGGCCCTGGCACTCACCTTGTCCACTTTCTCCAGGTTTGCCCGCAGTTGTTTCTGCAGGGTATAGAGCGATGAGAGCGAGAGCGTCTCCAGGTCAGAGAAGGAGCGCAGGAACTGCGGGTCCTGGCCAGTGTGGATCCTCTCCAGCTCCTCCTGCAGTTTCTTCACTTGCAGCTCCAAGGCTTCCCTCTGCTCCCGGGCCAGTTCACGTTCCATGTTAGCTGTGTTGGCGCGATCATTTGCTTCCTCTGCCTCCTTTTTCCAAGCATCACAAGCCTGCAAGTTAAAGCAAAGAGGGTAAAAGAAGTGGTCTGAAAACTTGCTCCATCTCTGAAGAGAAACCCAGGCAAAACTATCAATTTCCATATACTCCTCACACCAGTTCTGACCAATCTGCCCTGTTCCCAAATTCTGAAACATGTTTGGAGCCTTACTTCAAGGTACTCATTCCACATATCCCATCTGCTTGGGCTGTGGTTCTACTCATCTGGCTCACAGTGTTCAGGGGATGAACTTTGCATACTGACAAATTATCACACATCAAAGCTCTGAGGGATTGTCAAACACATCAGGGCATCTGTTGTGACATCTGGCCCTGCACTTCCAGCATCTGAACACACCAGGCCCAGTGATTTGGTGATTTCCAAGGGAGAGGAAAGAATGCAGAGAGCCTGTAAAACCTACAGCTCTGTCCATCACATCCATGTCCAGAAAGAGCCTGTTGAAAGGCTGACACCCAATCCTCCTTTACACTCCCTAATCCCAGGATTTGCTCAAGTACCTGCTTGGCTTGTTTCCAAGACTCTTCCCACTGCTTTATTGTGCCGTTGGCTTCATCCAGTTCTTGTCGTAGCCGTGCCATCTCTGCAGCACCTGGACCTGACAGAAATGCAGGTGAGGTACTGGGCGAAAAACTCCCCGAAGCAAAGTGTTCCCATATGCTGCTGTTCATCCCATTTAAACCTGTTTCACAGGGAAATAGAGAGGGTTATGTCACAGGTGCTGGCAATTTCCCCATTTCCTCCCTAACCCTGGGAAATCCAGGATTCAAAAATGTGTATTTAGGATAAAAAGTTCATCTTAAGAATCAGTTTCATCCCCATGCCCCCAGAGTCCATCATAGAGGGATTTTATAGGGAAATTTCACACCATTAGGCCTCATCTTTAGTGATGCAGGGAGGAACCGTGAGAATGAGTGGAGGCAACTCTTGAATCAGGTTGTTTTTAGAAGCATTGCTTTTACAACAGAGCAGACTGTCAGCTTGAATGCCCCTTCTTTCAGGAGAACCCCTGACCTGCTTCTGCCTCCCCACTTTTCAGTGTAGCACAGCCACCAGAATTGGTTCACAGAGCCCAGGTGATGCTTCTTCACACCCTACACCCTGAGAAATTTCTGCTTTTGTCTCCTCAGCATGGGCCTTAGAAAAGGAGCCTCACTTCCAAACAGTGACACAAAAATGCTCCAAGTCATTACTGTTTCCATAGGCGAGGAACAGAACTGGAAAATCCTGTTTATAAACAAGTAGAGACAATAGTATCTGTGTCTGCTTCAGACTCTGCAGAATTCTAGCACTGAGCTAGTGAGCAGCATCAAAGAAAACTAATTAGTCATTTCCCTATTTTAACTTGTTCAAATAAACTCTCTTTTCAGGAAGAAATTCAAGGCTTAGGAGATAAAGGAGTAAAATACCAGCTGTAGACAAAACTGGCTATTTTTTCAGAGTCCAATGCTCATACTCTTTCAATAACTTTCACTTAAAATAGGGACCCCCACTTTCATTCAGGGGAAAACTAGTAGGAGAAGGTAATACTAATACAGAGTGTGGACTCTTACCCACACAGTTTGCTCCAGTTTGATGTGGGGGTCATTTTCATGCAGTGGTGCTCACCACTGGCTGGGAACATTCCTAAATCAAGCTGCAATTGATAATTCTGATCTCAAAGCAGCTAAACTGTGCCTGCAAGTGAGCCCTGGAGTAAATAGCCTCTCACTGAGGTCTATCCCAACACCACTGACTTCCCAGCCAAGACACAAATAATTACAAAATATACAGCTGAAAAATATTAATTTGTCTTAGGCACAGTAACTCATTCACCAGAGCAGCAAGGGATCTTTGCTGGCTCAGGCCACTTACCACAGATCCATTTCAGCTGCTCTGAAGGGTGCTCAGTTGAAAGCAAGAAGTTTAAATGGAACCCTATCTCATAACTTTTGTTTTTTAAACCTCAGTTTTCTTGAACGGGAATCCAGCATTAAGCAGGATGCTGACAAGCCACAAGTTCTGCCACAGTGCTGACCAAGCTGATCACGTAATTTAATTCCCTCTTTCTGCTGTTCTCATTTCACATTGGAAGTATCAAGCCCCTTTGTGCAGGAAAGCCTTCTTTGCATATTTTGCACCTAGCACAGTGGAAACCAGCCCAAGGCTAGGTATTTTTAACTCAATTTCAATACAAATAAGTGATACAATCTACACTTGACATGTTATGTGTATTTAATAAATTAAATGGATGAGATGATTGTCAACTGCTCAGAAACAATTTAAAGATCTGTTCAAAACCCCAGCAAAGAATTTGTTGTGTTTATGGAAAATATATTTTTAAAATAAATTATTTAAATGCATTTTTGAATAAATAAACATAACTCATTTCTTCTGAAACAGCAATTTTTCCTTTCTTTACAAAAACTGGGACGAACAGCCAGCCTCAACCTAATTAAGAGCAGATACAGCTTCTGATGTCTTTTACTACAGTGATTGTAAAAGCTGTTAAAGCCAAACAAGCAGCAATGGCAAGCATGAAAGCATGGGCTTGGGCTGTGCAAACAAGGGATGCAGTTACACAGATAAGTGCATACAGAAATATCCTACACAAGCATGTAATCATTTTATTAGGTTAAGCTGAATATTAAAGTATATCTCAGATTTTAAGAGGCATTTATGTCTAGCATCAATAGAGAGAATTAATATTTACTGTTATGAACAGAAATGAGCAGAACTGGTGTCCCTGTAGCCTGGAGGCCAAACAGTTTTATTTCTCAAGGTAATCCTGTGTCTTGATAATAAAATAGACTTATCTGCTAAATTTCCTGTTCTTCCTGATACAGCTGAAGCTCCAAAGTAATTTCTCTTCCTTCAGTCCCTCAGAAAAAGACCCTCAAGGAGGGGAAGGAGCAAAGGGGACAAAACTGGAACACAACACTGACTTTTTGGGAAGTCCACACTGCAGAACTGCTGCAGTGTCAAACAAGTGAAAAAGTTCCAGTGGCCCAGACTTGCTCTATAGCTCCCAGAAGCCAATCTGACCCACAAGCATTCCCAAGGGCAAACTGCAATCCCTGCCTAAACTAAGCCAAGATGAGGACTCAGCTCTGAGTTTTATATGAAGTCTCAGCAAAGCACCACCAGCTGGAAAAGGCAGAGCTCTTCCCCCTGAAAGGCATCATCAGAGCCAGGTAATTAACCTATCTGCCCCTTTTTCCCAGCCTGGAAACATGGGAAGTAGAGGGAATTGCTCCCCTGTTCATGAGATATTAGCTGACTTTTGGTAAAACAGCTTCTAGTCCTGTTGCTGTTCTCATGGGAAGAAGAGATACATGGCAGCAGTGAAATAACACATTGAAATTAAAGCCAACTGAAAAGAAAATACTTACATGGCACAGACAGGCATGTACATGGGACACACACACTGTGCATTTACCTAATGATCCATGAGAAGCTGATGTCCCCAGGAACGTGTTTTCTGACTGGCTTAAGTGTCCCTGGGGCTGATGGAGGAAATGCGATGAGAGGCTGACCGGTGGAGAAGGAGAGGCAGAGTGAAAGGAGGCAGAGCTTCCAAGGGACCCGGGGATATTTACAGGAGCAGAACTTTGCAGCAAACTCCCACCTGGACAAAGAACACACAGAGAGGATGGCTATGTATGACCATGAGGTGTGGGCAGAGGCAGGATTCAGAGCAGGAGGTGTCAGGTTCCCTTTCGCCTCCCTGAGCCCCTCGGGATTCCCTCCACTTCTCCTGAGGTTTCACTCCCCTCTCAGCCTTTAAGAGGAGCATTGAAGCTGCTATCCCATGACCCACATAGGTTAAGACCCTCCACAATTCAATGGATTACTCTTTTAGTGGCCAAAGGAACAAAAGGTTTTCTGAGCAGAGCTCAGTCCCTGTCAGTCTAGAGAAGATGAATTTGATATCTGGTGAAATATTTTGTCATGAAAAATTCACTTCTAAAGCATGTGCCTCTGCCTTTACTACTTCCAAACAACCTGTGAGAAGTCCACCATGCCTCTAAAAACCAGTGACTAGCTGTAGTTACACATACCTGAGTGCCTGGATCTATCTGTAATAAAAAACCCCAAATAAACAAAAGCCTAACCACAAAAGACATCAACTTCCCTTACACCAGAAGTTGTTCTGCCTGCCACTCACAGATTAAGGGAGATCTCAGCCCTGCTCTCTCCTCATCTACGTCCCTCCTTAGAAGGTCACCAGGTAGCACCCAGGTCTGATGTGAAGAGAGGGAGAAGGGGAGGATCACTAAGGCACTGCAGGTGGGGAGCAGCAGCAGCAGGGCTGGCAGCAGACAGGGACAGTAAACCTCCAAGAGGCTCTAATCTTTGGCAGGGAAGTAGAAGCAATATTCCTTCCACAGGTCCTTTCCTACCTCAGTACAGCTCCAGGCAGTGCAGTTCCCTTGGAAACCTTCAGACAAGCAGAGTTAGCTCCTGTTCAAACACCTGCTTTACACAGCAAGGGTAGCCAGAAACTACAACCACTTCCAAAAGAGTTACGAGATGTTTCTTTTTTCCCTGGACACCCATCAGAGATAGGTAGAAGAGGCCTTAGCCTACCTCCATGTATCAAAATGAGACAGACATTACAGGAACCAAATCAGCAGACCATGATGACACTCTGACAGATGGATGGCATTACCAGGTCAGTGAGTTTCCTGTTACAGCTAGGGAGAGTTTTCTGCTTAAGATGCAAATTATTATAATCTGGCCTGATTTGAAATGCATCAGATGCCTTCTAGAGTCCGCTTACACAGTCAAAAAAAAAAACAAAAAACCAAAGGAAAAAAAAAAAAGAAAAAAAGAAAAAAAAAAAGGAGAAAAAAAAAGGAAAAAAAATTCAGGCAAGACCCATTCAGTCTCAAGAAACATCCCCAAGACACCTGAGCCCAATGGCAACAACTCAGCTCTGCTAGTCAGTAAGGGCAAGCTCTCACTTCAAAGATGCTCAGGGGTTGCCAGAGTTTGTTGTAATTGCTGTTTTAACCAATGTAATTTTGGGACTGGTTTTAGAGCTTGGTTGGGTTGGCTCCACTGAGGTGACTGGGCAACACTGCTTGGCAGAAGATAAAGAAAGCTCTGTTGCTTTCATGTACCTATCATGATGCCACTCGTGTGGGGCACTGTGCTGCTGTCAAATGTCTTCTCCAGGGCAGCCACTCCGAATTCATTCAGGTCCAGGTCATCCAAGGCAGACTCTGCCAGACACAGAGGTACCAATTATGTTATAAAGGACCAACAACTTCAAGAGATAGGATGGCCCAAAGAGCCTACATGCAGAGGAGCCTGTGCTCACTACCTCTCAGGGCCCTACTCTCCATCCTATTCTCAGATGGTTTGGCAGAAGTGTCATGGGCAGCTTTTCAGTTCAGGTTCTTTAACCTGACTTGTTTCTTTTTATCATAAAGTATTCCCAAATGGTATATGAAAACAAAAATCTGATAAATTAACAGCAGATCCCATAAGTCTTCCCCAAACTGCTCTTTTAAGTCTGTCCCTTATATACAGGAATACTGGCTTATGGCATGTCTGGGTCTGGTTTGTGCTTTGTCCCTGCTTCCCTGAAAAGCCACTTGGAAAAGAAATACCAGGAGAAGGGAACACTTGAAAAACATCTCTGAGGTTCACATATTGGGTAAAATAAAATATTAATGCCTGAAACTGTTATATCTATTTGAACATGCCTCATCACTACTGATGATCAATATAATTCCATCCCACACATGCCCACTCATTTCTATTATTATTTTTAACAAATTAGTGAGATCACCTCAGAAACGTTACATTTAATTAAAAAAAGGAAAAAAAAGGAAAAAAAAAGGAAGAAGAAAAACAGGTGACCAAAAAGCCTGTGCCTATCTAAGAGTGACTCCACTCTCTGGACTCTCCTGTTTTCCTTTCTCTTACAGCTTCTGTCCTTCTCTATAAAGGACAAAGTCCTTACAATCTACCTGGTGGTAACTATGGTTATAAAATTGTCATTTAGAACTGAGGGGCTGTAACTGTGGAAAATGCCCATGTGATTTCCTGCCTAGTCCAAGACCTCTTTGTCATTTTGACAAAGGTAAAACTAAGGCCCTTTTACACCACGTGACAATCTGAGTGAGTGGCTCAGAGGCCTTCAGCTGGTCCCGTGGGTGAATTTCATTCAAAACGATCTGCAGGAAACATCAGATGTGTCACAGTCACAGAACAAGCTTCAGGAATCTGCCAGCACTGACAGACACGGAAAACTGGAGGTCACTGGAACACCCATGTTATTCCAAGTCTCATACCTGGCGATCCATGGCTGAGCCCTATTTTCATAAGTGAAAAAGGCAAAGTTACCTATGACAGACTCAACGGTGTCACTGGTTGGATAGAAGGGAAGGGCATTGGCATTCATGCCTGGAATGCTGCTGGTGCCGGCAGGGCTCGGGGGGGTTGCAGCCAGACTGGAGGTGATACTAGAGGAGATGCTGGATGTCAGTGGGCTCCCCACTGGGAGAATGCCCAGGATGTCCTGAAACAAAAGCGTGAAAAATAGAAGAGGTAGGAAATAAAACGTCTTTATAGAACAAGCCTTTCAGAAATGTGCAGGAACAAGCCAAATGCCAGCAGCAAACCTGTTTCCTGCCTGATTCCAACCTGACAGATGGCTACTGCTACCACTGGGCTGGGGGTGGGGAGAGATTAACAGATTTTCTTTAATTTCTGCTGACTGTTCTCCATTCCATGTTCCCCCCGCTCCCCAGTATTCTAAACATCTTTCAGGCTGCCCCAGAATTAACTCCTGTGACCCACAGGTTGCATGCAATCACAGCCATGGGCCACACAATCACTCACTCAGCCTTAGTTCAGCACACAACTTAGAACTGATATTAAATTCCCTTTGCCAAATCCTTGAACTCAGATGACTCCAGAGATCCATTCCAGCTCAATTTTCTGTAATTTGAAGACTGACTCCTGCACAGTCCAGGCCTATGAATCTACCCTGAATTCACTCAGGTCTAACTACTCACAAATAACACCTCCAGCAAATCATCCCATTCTTATAAAGTAATCCCTCCAGCTGAGCATCCCTAATGGTGTCTGGACTGTTATTTACTCCCTGCAGAGCTGTCTGGATCCACAGATTTCTCTGTGGTGCTGGAAGCCCTGAGCTGGGTTCAGAGCCCTGCCAGCAGTTCCATACCTGTTTGGGCTGTAACAAAGGTTGCTCCTGGCTCCTGTGTTCCAGAGAGTGGGACTTCATTTTTGCTTGCTGAGGTAAAGAAACAAAACAAGAGATAAGCAGAGGGATTATTTAGCAAAATTAAAAATGGCTGCATGCTGGCTTTGGAGAGGCCATGGGAAACACAGTCCACTCCTCTCTTGGGCTGCTCAAGACACTGGAGAATTTGGAGAGAGAAAAAGCACAGCAAACTGAAAATACTCCAAGTAAATTGCTTTCTGTGTACCAAGACATCACCCCTAGAGTTATGCAGAGACTTCTCACATTTGCTTTTAATGCTGCTGTAAGACCTCTGCTAGCACAAACCACATCCTAAGACCAAGATCAAAACTGAATTTTTTTGCCTTGCTATAACTAACTCATCAGCCCTACTAGCATCTAACACACAGAAAGGGCTAGAAATGGTGGGAGGAACACTGCATTGTTCAATTAGGCAAATGTTTTTCAGTTTGGGGAAAATAATATGTAGATTGTTTTCCCTCAAACTTTTCCAGCGCCCAACTAGGACTGCAAAGTAAAACACAGTGATAACTAACCAATTTTCAAAGCAACATCATCAAATTTACAAAACTAACTTTACTAACTAACTTTACAAAAAAATCCTCCCCTCATCCATTAACGTAAGAGCTCAAAGGTAGAAACCACAAGTGAGGCTACAGCTGTCTGGAATTGTAAAACTGCATGAATGCCGATACATTTAGAATCCCACTATCCAGGCTAAAAATTCAGCTTAACAGTCCTTCCAGCATTATATCCTTAATGGCTATCAACTCTCTTGCCTTGTAACATCAGTCAGTTCTGTTGGGATTCAATTGGGCAGTGGCCTCAGGAGCCTGTCAGTGTGTAACAGTCTGTCTGCAGGCCTTGCTCTCTTCCTCCCGTGCTGTGACATGGCACAGGGAGATCAATCTCACCCTCTGGGCACAGAGAGGCAGCAAAAAAAGTGATGGGAGTCAGCCCTACTTGTTTACTCACTCTCCAACCCCCTCAGTGTGAAACACAGACATATTCCAGCCATAAAGCAAACTTAATTTTCATCCCAAATCCAGGCAGGCACTATCTCTGCAGGAAACTGAGGCGTGATGTGCCACAGCAGCACATAATGCACCACCCTGAGCTGAAGTGATACCCCTTGACTTCTTGGCCTGAACAGTCTCATGACAAAGATGAATACTGGAGAGGGGTGACATAACCAGACAGGCAAAAGAGCAGTGGAAGAACTCCTCCCTTGGTTTTACTTCATTAAATCATTTTCTCTGCTTAGCTCTATGCCCAGATGGAGAGGCCAAAGCCTGGCAGACAGGCAGTTGGGAGATGGACACAAAGATCCTTCTGAGGTGAGGACTGTTCTCTCACACTTCCCTGAACATGTTTACCACACAGGAGCCCACGATGGGCTCGCTTTCCTTTGTGCGTGAGAGCTGTGCTCTGTGAGTGCCTCTGTGTGTGTCTGATAAGGCTCCTGCTGCATTATCCAGCACAGCCCTGCCCCATTTGACACTCATCTGAACACAAAATGTGCCATCTCAGACGTCAGCAGCTGAGGGGAGGGCACACATGCAGCCGTGCCCCCACTGAGAGGCTTCCTGCCAACATGGGGAGCTGGCTGTGCTGCAGTTAAGTCTTACTGGAAGTGCCTTTTTTTTTTCTTCAAGGAGAAGAAAAGTGAACCTATTTCCAAGTTAGCCCCAATTCCTGCTGCCTGGAATTCACAAAACACAAGGGGAAAATGGAGCAAACAAAATGTCACCACTAAGCCAGTCTCCTTTAGTTCTGAATAACATTAGAAAGGGCACACATTGAGACAGACATTCAAAGGACAGGCTGAAGTTCTCCAGCTCCCTCTGTTACAGTCAGGGAACAGAACAAGGAACATAAATTATGGGTGAAACTAAATGTTTTCTGACCAGCATGGAACAAACCTACTGTGCTATGTGTCAAGACTTGGGAACACCTCCTAGTCATGGCATTCAAGTCCTTCCAGTGCAGCCAGCATTTTTCCAGCTTGCTAAATCTTTTGGGACTTGGGCAAAGTATTTTTAGCTTTAACTGCTGGCTCAGCCTTACCATAAACTATGTGGAATCTATTAAGACAGAAGGTGCATTTTTCATTCTAGTAAGTTAGAAACTATTTGTACCAATTCTACAGGGGAAAAATGACAAGCCCATTGCAGAACTGAGCCAGAATGTCTCCTCTGACGTTTTCAGACAAGAGCTGACAAAGTTAAATTCCTCATTATTGGTCTAATTTACAGAGTATTTGAGAATCTCTAGTGCTCACTGCAGCCAAAGGGAATTCTAGTACAATTTAAAAAGTAAGTAATTACAGATTAAAGTAAAATTAAATCAGGACATTTATGAGACACCTAATTTTGTCTGTAGAAGCCTAGCATAAGGCAACTGTGATTACTTCTGTCTGTACCTTAATAGCTATTTATTCCTATTTAACACAGGTTTTGCTTAATTAAAGCCACATAATTAAGCAGTATGTGAATATAGTATCTTTGTAGCACAGATCCAACTTCAGATACAAATGCTCATCATCTGGCCCTCCTTTTAGAAGTCCTATTCATGCTCCATCCCCTTTCTCCTTGGCTTAGGCTTGCTGCCCATTTTCTCCAAAGCGGGGCCTCCTTGGCACCCTGCCTCTGCTGGCAGCAGACAGGGGTTCTCTCAGTCCTTCAGCTCTGGGTTCACTCCTCCTTTGCAGCAGAGGCCACAGAGAACGAGGACATGTTTTTCCTTTTGTTTCTAAACAACTGTTACAAGCCGCTGTGCCTGCAAGAAGTGCCAGAATCACAGCATGCTCTGCTCTTTACCCCCAAAGACGTGTTGCATCAATCTGCAGTTTCCTAAGGCACATCCCCCTTAAGCCAGACAAAGGGAGCATTGATAAGAGAGCACACATGCATATAGCTTAATCTGGATTTGTCACTGCATCATTTTAATTAGACTAAACAGTGCTCAAGACTGGCTCTACAGCAAAGCTTGGCCATATTTTCCCAAAGCCATAAAAATAAATAAAACCCATGGAGTCTGCTTCTAAATTCAACTACTTTATGCAAGACCTTGTCTGGACAGGATATTTCCACAGTCTTCTCACAGCAGTAGAGGCTCATTAAGACTGACTTCTTTAATGTCACAGACCAAAATTAAAACATGGTCAGGCTGAAAGCAGCACTTTTTGTCCTCTCTGTTCTCAGGCAACACAGACCTGGTATTCTTATCCCTTTTTATACTCTTGTCCAAAAGACAAGAGGCAGGCACTTCCTCATACAAGTAGCTATTCCCCTCCCCCTCAATCAAGATAAAATTACAAACCCAGTGAGAAATAAAAACCCAAGCTCTGGGTTGCGCTCAGGTTGGAAGAGGTGGTGCAGAGAAGTTATTAACTGTAAAATCAAGAAAGGAAATTCACAGTAAGAAGCTGACTGTGGAAAAGCTTATGTGTAGCAAAAGAGCTGGAAGAGACTGTTCCAGGCCTAGGGAGCAGCATGAATAAGGCATGACACCAGGAAGAGGTGGTACCTCACCAGGTGAGGAAGCAGCAAGGCAAGTCTGGGATATCCAAAAGGATAAGGGGGAATGTCATTAAGAGACGTGGGTTGGGTAATATTCAGAGGGTTCCTCAAACAAGAATGAAGAATTCTAATTTAATACAGAAGCCACAAGAGAGAGTCAAGGATCAGAATGATAAAACCACAGAAGCAAGAGACAGCTAACATGACATCTTTAATACATCAGAAGAATGGTGAACAGAGGACAAACCAAGTCATGGAGATCAAGGTAAGCGTTTGGAGCAGGAAAACAGAAGGAAGGATGAGTTTCCATGAGACAGTACAGCAAAAGACACAGCAATTCTTGGCAAGGACCTCAACATGGAAAAAGAAAGAGTAAGAAGTGATGTGGGACGCTACCCAGGGTCAACACAAGACAGAAGTTGAGAGGGGTTAAGAAAACCAGCAGCAGCTCAACTTCTACAAACTGTGTGTGTGATGGCAGCAAGGGAGACAAGACCAGATGTGAGATGAAAGAGGCTGGAAGGGAGGCTGAAAGCAAGAGCAGAGATCCAGTAACTGCTCATATGAGAACAGCGCTTTCCCACTTTTCTTCCATCAGGAACAAAACCCCATTGAAGCTAGACTGGGGAATTTCTCATTCTTTCTCATCCCCCCAACTCTTCCAGCCAATATTCCCCACTAACCTGGCATTTGAAACTCTTCAAATACTCGGCCCCCACCTGATCTTCTCGCTCAAACCCCGGTGCTTTCTTGTAGCTGCCGGCTGCTGTGACTGAGTCTGGAGGAAAACCAATGGTCTCCAAGCTGTGAGGCTTTCCAATGGCACCAGGAGGAGACCCACATATATTAGATGGGCTTCCAAGACTGCTGTTCCTACAAAGAATCTAACAGAGGGAACAAGTGTCAGGAAAGTAAAGCCAGACAGCAGGAACCACTCAAAGAGAGGCATCCATGGAAGTGTTCAAGCACATCACTGTTTGTAGATCGATTACACCGACAGCCAACACAACCATACAAGCTTCCAGTAAACACTCATTAAAAAAAAAACAGGAAAAAGCTCCACTGAATTCACACAGTTCCACGATTATGGTTTTATTGTTGTTACTTTGGAGTGAAGTGTTGTTAAATCTAACCTACAGCTCTAGTGACATTTATTCTTACTGAGGCCTCAGAGGTGACTGATCAGGTTCCCACCATGACCGTAACACTCTTCTAAACTTTCCTGAGGCTACAGTGGGTCCTGTCTCACTCTGGGTGGTGTGGAACCTGGAAAGGTGCTGTGCCAGTCATCAATCTGAGCTATATATAATACTGTATTTTTTGCTTTCCAGTTGGAAATCTCAAAGTTTTAATACAGACACAAGTCAGGTATCAACAGCTGCATTAAAAAACCCCAATGATTTCCAACACTTTCATTCTTTGCACTAATACCAGGGATCACAATCACATGCAACAAGGCTAGTTTTGCACTGTAGATGAAGCCACAGACAGCAGCAAAGGAAGTTGAGTTTTAGAGAATGTGTCCATCTGGATGAACACAAATATCCCATTTCTCTGGGACAAGAAATTACTTGCCTCCACTGGCAAGAACGACTGTGCTTCAGACACCACAGATTCAAATGTGGCACAGTCTGGGCTGGCATTAGAGGAAAAAAAAAAAGGAGCAGCCTACAATGTTTTTAAGTTATTTTTATACAGACATTCTGCTGTCCACGCTTCCCTACAGTCACAAAGATAACTACTCACTGTGGTGGAGGTGGGGCTAGTTGGCAGAGTTCCTGATTTATTCCACACCTACAGTACAAATACAAAACAGAACAGGCCACGTGAGGCTGGCTGCTACAGGGACCTTTTTCTCTGATTAATTCATCATGTAAAATGATCACCAGCAAAGCCATATTTGTTTGCAAGCTACAGGCAGATGCCCTGTGGAGTGATGAAGTCATAGACAGACATGTGTTGCCATTTGGCACATATCCAAGGATTAGGAAAGACTGTTTAAAAGACTAAGAGCTTGAGATAGACAAGACCTAAACAGCCTAAAAGTAGGATATATCTTTAACTACCCTGCAGTTTTCAGAGAATTTAAATGGTACCTTCACAAGATGGAGAGGTTTTGGGTATTATTGCTTTCCAGTGATATTCAGTAAGAGACAATATTATGTCCAGACTTTTCAAGATCTGTTTGGAATTCTACCTAAAATCCAATTCAGGACAACTATGAACTGCTAGGTTGGCTCAAACACAGCTTCCCTTTCCAAAGAGAGGGAATAAAATAAAACAGAGGTCCCAGATGAGTTCACCTCAGTCTGACCAGTTTCAAATTAATTAAATTCATATCACTGTACCTTCTCAAAATCTTAGCCAACCATTTGAAAAGGTTACACACCTTATGAAGTGCAGTACAAACAGGAAAGACTTAACAAAGAAAAAAACCCAAAAAGCTAAGTAAAAATGTAGTCTAGCATTCCATGGGTTTCTCATCTGACTCTGAGTATCTGTTCAGCACTTAGACATCTCCTTTCTTGTATGGATAACTAACTACCAACAATCTGGGGCATTACTGAAACATATCCCAGAGTTTAGCTATCTCCAGAAGTACAAGAGGGAGGGAACTAAGGATATCCTATAACGCAACACACAATATGCACAGGCTAAGGCTCTGAGATTACATATGTAAACAAACTCAATTGTAGTTATGTTCTTGAGAGGCTGTTGGCTCACAGCCTTTAATTATAGGTCTTGGAAGCTAAGTCCAGTGTGTATCTCCAGACAGGAAGGAGTTAGACTTCATGTGCGGATGTATTCCACTTTCCTGAAAGTACATTAACAAACCCTGCACAGAAAGGAAGGCCAGGAATTTTTATAGGTGAGAGGACAATACTAAAGCCACTGAATGTATGTTCCAAAAAACCAGATCCCACTTAAAAAAAGCAGAGCTGAGAACTAAAAGAAAAATGTCATATCATCTGGGCTTTTGGATACTTTTCTTGGGAGAAAGAACAGTGACTCAGAGAAACACAGATTTGCACAATATGGACAAGGCTTCTCCACAGGGCTACATACATTGCTAAGGTCTGGGGCATGTGGACTGGAAGGGCTGACTGGAACAGAGTCCCCAGCTGCTGAGGGCATGTACATCACTGGTGCTGTCTGGGTGGGGCTGGACACGGCCGAAGATTGCTGTAAATCTTCACTGAGCGCGGGCTCTGCAGGAGACAAAGCACAGGGAACACCACTCAAAGCTGTGCAATTGCCATGGAGCACAACACATTTAGGAACAAGAATACTCAGATATTCCTGAGAGAAGAAATTCTCCACAAGCACCTACTTATAAATATAGAAATAAGGAGAAATTTACTGGCTTATTTGCTTATCAAATATTCCTCACATTTTTACTGTCATCACATACACACTGTGCTGCTCTTTAGCTCATTAATGCTGCTCCAAAATGATCTTCCCTGGATATTATGTATGTTATTAGGATCTTAACCTTAGTATGTTATTCATTCAGCTCTCTTGAACTAAGCAGAGTTTCCTTCTTTGCTTGGCACAAAGTTGATGGGTGCATTATAATTAGCTGAGGGAGTTAAAGTTTCCATCTGTGCTCAGTACAAATCATTACAAAAAAAAAAAAGTGGCGTTAGTTTGGAAGGTAGAGATTGCTGTAGATTTGTAGGATTTACATCTAACACTCAGCATCTTCATAAAAACTATAGAACTGACACTACATCTATATATCAATATCCTCAAAATGCTGGTTTCTTGCTATTAATCAGTAAAACTCAGGTTAAGAGCAGATCTAATAAATGGACTCCTGTTATTTTAATTACATTAGGCCTGTCCTTGTTGACCTTGTAGAAAGGACTAAAATATACAAGTCCATAAGACAGCACAAGAAATAAGCAAGTTGGAATGACCTAAGTGCCACAGAATGTTAATCTAAGTAATATAATATCAAGTGTAATAATCTTATTAGGAATAAGGCATCCCTAAACAAAAATACTATGTTATACCCTAGGAAGTTTGCAAAACACTGTTCTTTTAGCAAGATTTCATTTCCTAAAGCTTGCTGGATCCCACTGTATAGCTGCACTGCTGTGTTTTGGGCCATTACAGCCCACACCTCCAGCTATAATTACAGCTTGTCAACAAGGCTTCCTATAATAGGAACTGCATAACCTGTAGGGAATTTACTCTCCCCATTCCTTGTCAAAGGCAGCAATTACTAATTCCCTCATTTACAAAGGATAATCAAATAACAAAGAGATTTTCTCAAGGCCACGTAGTGAGTCAGTAGCAGAACAAATCTAGTGAGTAACCTGCTCTAATTGTTGCAAGTTCAGCAGTGAGATTGCAGATCAGCAACTGAGAAGGAGCTCTAGGACAGGAACTAACCATTATTTATGAATGTTAGGACCACCTGCATGTAGAACTTCCACAACGAAAACTGCTTCACTAGTTTATAGTTGATTAAAGTGAAGATTGAAATAATACCCTATAAGTCAGGGAGCTACTGAGAAAAGAGGATTTGAGATAAAGCAATATGAAAAAAAAAAGCTGCATATTTTTCTTCTCCAACCTGACTTATAGACTTAAACTCTAAGTAAAACTTCACAAAGAGTAAAAATAGCATTCTTTTTTAATGGATCAATAAATTATCTACAATCAGCAATTTTATCTTCAGCTTTTTAAGATAGGGCACTTGGCAACTTAGCTAGGTACAGTTCATCCATGTACAGAAGAAAAGCAGCTTTCTCCACTCCCATCCTCCTGAACTGACACCCAGAGAAGTGAGCAGGAGAGAGGGAACAGAGAGAGATCCTTCAAGAGACAGTGCAGTGAGAGCTAAAGGCTGAGTCCTACAGACCACCTACTGCCTCCAGCTCTGCCAACACCTCCCACTCCAGCACAGTTTTATAGAAATCAAAGTTTAACCCTTCATAAAAGCTCTGGTTTTGCAGCTCTACATTTAAACTCTCTTGGTCAGAAGCTTTCCAGAGCTCAAACATTCAGGAAAGATGAGAAAAGTAGTGCACGTACGTTCTACGTGTGCAAAGGCACAGAAGGGTCCTCGGGGACAGCTGCCAGACTGCTGCATATCATTGCATTTGGTGGATTTGTAGATCTAAGGATGGGAAAAAAAAAAAAAAAAAAAAAAGAGAAAACACCAAACAGAAATGAACAGAAAATATCAGTGACCACCAGGTATATAAGTACTATGAAGAAATTTGACAGCAAGGTAAGGACACAGATAAGAGGTGCAAAGGCCAGCAGAGCTCAGGGTGACCGTTTCAGTGCTTTGTTTCAAAGAAAGGAAAACCCACTATAGTTGTGGAAACACCAAAATATTCCCATGACAGCTAGAGCTCACCCAGAGACCAACCCACCACACACCAGCTCACCCAAAGGTCACCATCTGCCATGAAGTCCCTCAGACTCACTGGAAGCTCCATGGATATTACAAATGGCAAAAGGTAGGAAACAGCTGACAGATGACAGCACAGAAAGTTGCAGCCACGTGTTTGCAAGGAAAATAACAAACCATTGACAAGGACTGTAGCAAATGGATTATTCCCTTTCCCCCCAGTTTGACAGGCGGTGACAATGGTTACTGTGCAGATACGGGCCCCACAAAGCTTTTCAACACTGTAACATGAAGCAGACTACGAAAAGGTCTTAATTACACTTTCTGTAAGGACACTGGAATGCTCTGGGCATGCTCAAAGCTAAGAGCTTGGTGGGTTCAGTGCTATCAACATGAACCACAAACTCTTAGTCAAGGAAACAGATGCTGTTCGCTCACATGCAGACCCACATCATGCCTTCCAAATGACCCCCACACCTGAGACTGCTCCTATACTTGAGTTTTCCCCCACTTTTCTTACCTCCTCCCATACAGTCTATTCTGTCAAGCAGCTGAATTGCAGCTTACTCTCAACATGCAGCTTCTCAGTATCCCTGGACCACACTACAAGCAGCCCACACCCTCTCCAACCTGGCACAGTAATTTACTTTGTGAGACTGGAATGCTTTTGCTTTTCTAAGCAGAGTGAGGTGATTACTGTACCTCTGGATGGAACTGCTGTTCTGTGCGAGTGTGGCAGTACTGGCAGGAGTCCCCATTTTCACACTTACTGGGATCTCCCCACTCATCCCCGTGTTTCACACTGGGACACGGCGAAGATCTGTGGAAATAAGGTAGCAGGAGAAGGCATCAGACTCACAGATGTGCTCTGAGCTTTGATTACTTTGGGCAGGTAAAGGAAGGCAATTCTCCCCCTCTGATCCACTCCTGGAGGACTGCATCCAGCTCTGGGTCCCCTGGCACTGGAAGGATGTGGACCTGCTGGAGCAAGTCCAGAGAGAGACAAAAAGGAGTTCTGAGGGTTCCTCTGCTCTGGGACCAGGCTGGGAGTGCTGTGGGTTTTCAGCCTGGAGAAGGCTCCAGGGAGAGCTCAAAACCCCTTCCAGTGCCTAAAGGGGCTCCAGGAGTGCTGGAGAGGGAATGGGGACAAAGGCCTGGAGTGACAAAACAAGGGAAAATGGCTTTAAATTGAAAGAGAATAGGTTTAGATTAAATACAAGGGAGAAATTCTTCTGTGTAAGGGTGGTGAGGCCCTGGCACAGGTTGCCCAGAGAAGCTGTGGCTGCCCCAGTATCACTGGAAGTGTCCAAGGCCAGGCTAGATGGGGCTTGGAGCAGCCTGGGATAGTGGAATGCGTCCCTGCCCATGGCAGGGGGTGAAACAAGATGAGCTTTTAAGGTCCCTTCCAACCCAAACCATTCTGTGATGTTACAATTCCAGAATCGGGGGCAGATTTGGTTGCCCACCCTCAGCTGTACAATTTGCTGCTGCTTCCCCAGCCCCCACGCAGCTGCAACTGCATCTTCTCCCCCTTATTCCAATTTCCCAACGAAAAAAACATGGCTTAATTCTCTATTTGAAACAAAATACAACTTGAACCAGCATAACAATATTAGCAGCTGATGTGATTAGTGTCAGAGACACTGGGTCTGGTTTCTGTTTTGGAACTGCACCTTCATAGAAAGCTAAGAAGTTAATTGGCTAATCCTAAAATACATAATACCCTTACAGCAGTATGTTTCCAGGTTTATAGTGTGGCCATGTGGAAAAGAGGCTGGGTCAGGTCACTGGGGAAAAGGCAAGTCC
Source organism: Certhia americana (assembly GCA_018697195.1). NCBI lineage: Eukaryota > Metazoa > Chordata > Aves > Passeriformes > Certhiidae > Certhia > Certhia americana. Next base: position 4,877,502 of record CM031873.1, read on the forward strand.
ATTTTCTTTCTCCCAGCCAGGAACAGTTTCTTTTCCCAGATCTGAATTTTTGCCATGACCTACTTCCCCTGCTCTTTATGCTCTTAACCATTCCCTCAAACAACAGCAGAGGGAAGCAGATAGCAACACCAGCACAGCCACATCAGCTGGGGTGGGGAAAACATAGGAGTGAGTGAAGAGCAGCAGAGAAGCTTTAATCTCTTCCCTTCCCAAAGGGCCCAGAGAGGGGCAAAAAGCAAAAAGCTGCTGCCTGAAGGCTGCCCTGGTGGTGCTACTTCTCCTTAAAGGTTTGAGATTAACATTCTTTTGATTGCTGCCTGTTCTATTTTTTTTTTTTTTTTAATGGAATTTCAATTCAAAAATTTCTGTGAATGTTGGGGGTGGGGAAGAGAAGCAAGAACATCCCTGGTATTTTCTCTCCTGGCTTTCTGGTCTGCTCCTATGTTTTCAAAAAAGGAACTAAGGAAAAGCCCCACTGAGACCACAACAAAAGCTCTGTTGTGTTGGAGGAAATGAGGGCCTATAATTTGGATGAAATGCGTTCAGGGAGACACGGCACACTGAAAAATCCAGTGACAGCTGAGTGACAGAACACCCTGGTGCCTCAAAAGCAGAGCCTTTAGCAGCTGGTTAAGAATGCATGTCCAGCTACAGTCCCTCCTTATGATCCCCATCACCAGGCATACACAACAAGCAGCTTGATGATTCTGAATCCTTGAACACATTGTTGTGTGAGTTTGTTTCTAGATGAGGATTAAAACTTTCTTTTGTTTTCTCTTCCCTGCACTGCTTTCTAAAGCAGAGGTTTATGTGGCAAGGGAAATCCAGACACAGATTCTCTTTGCTATAAAATCAGAGTTGCAACATGATTTAACAATTCATTTATTCGAGTACTGGTTACTATATACAGGAAAACTCCTTGTTTGGTTTGTTATCTTTCTGCTAGGAAGAAATAACAGTCTATCACACCTCCCAGTACATGGCTTGGAGACACACTAAAAACAACTATCTAGTGGTCAAAATCCTGCCTCCTGCACCACAGATTTCCAATATATTGCACCACTGAGCTGAGAAGTACAACATCCAGGATCACAGTACCTGTATTTGTGTTTTCTTGGACTTCGTCTTCTGTCTTTGCTATTGTGGTAGTAGGGACAGGCATAACCCTGGCGACAGAGCCGTGGGGGTTTCTTACACTGCTCTGTCTTGTAATTTCCCAACACATACGTTGTATCTGCAAGAAAACCCCAATGAGTCAAGAGAGATGACCACAATCCATATTTACTACAGATAAGTTTTGGACAGGAGCAGGCACTCCAGAGAGACCAAACTTCCCCAGCCCCACAGACCCTCAGTGACACTCACCTTGCCACCTTGGCTCCTCACTGAGGATTTTCTCTATCATGGCATGGCTGGCAGCGACCGCAGACTGACCCTCAATGCCTCCTTCAGATGTTGTCTGACCATTCTGTAAAGCTTCCATTGCCTGAAGCTCTCTTCAGGGACAGAGTTAAATGAACAAACAGACTGAGCAGAGGAAGAGTCAGACAAATGTGTATAAAAAACAAAATACTGGAGCATTTGCTAAGTGAGTGCATTTCAGCCATGCATGTTTTGCCTGAACATCTTTAGCTGGACAGCAACTACAATAAAAGCAAGTCTTCATTCCCTGGGAATTCCAGATGCACTGTTTTGAACCCCTCCACCAGATTCCAAAGTGCAATTCCCTTCCCCCATTTTAAGAATCCTCTCTGGAGGTTTTTTACATTTTCCTTATTAGGAAGGGACATCTCACCATCACTTCATTTCAGGCTGAAAAGCAATACTGTCCTTCAATCATCTCACATTTCACATGGGTACAGAAATTACCCTTTTCCCAGGAGCCCCAAGCTCTACTGACCTGATGTCATACACGGGTGAGCGCAGGTCATGGGGCCCATGAGCAAAGGCGCAGTGGACTCCATTCTTGGTGCAATTTCCCTTGGAGTCTGTCTCATGGATGCAGATTCCAGTTTTGTAGTAGCGCAAGTGATACCTCCTCTCTGTGTCTCCAGTAGTTCTATGCAAGAAGGGACACCTGAGGAAGGAAGGAGGGGAGGAACAGACAAGGTTTAGTCACACAGATAAGGGATTCAACTACCAGAAGACACCGTGCTGAGAGAAGATGCTGCAGCTGACACCATCTTTGCTAACTCTGCCCCTTCTCTTATTCTGTGCCTTCCAACACTTCCGAGAACCCCCAAACCTGTCACTACAAAGGATGTAAGAGTTTCCCTCCCTAAAAGAAACCTGGATTATTAATCTAGCAGCACCTTATTATTCTGGACAAGAGGCTACCAGGGATCTGGAAAAGAGCAAGCATGCGGGACAAGGAAGGACAGTTACAAAACTATAATTTTAACTTGTTTTGTTTCACCTTTTAGGCAGAAAAACAATCTACATTGAGAAATAAAACCAGAAATATAACAAGATGGAATGGGTAAAGTTCAGATATTGCAGATATTGTTAAGGTAAAAATACTAATGAGCAAAGGTTCCTAGATGACAACAGCTTTCACTCACTGAGTTTGAGCCATGTATCAACCAGTGATCTAGAAGCCAAAGCCCACAAACATCCCATTTCCAGTTCCTTCCAGATCTCTTCTAGCAAGGAAGAAAGTATTGAAACTGATGCCTCAGGCCTGAGGGACTGTTGTAGTCACAAAAACTTTACTTAATCGAGTTGAAAAATAAAAGAAGTTTTGCCAATAAATAGTGGGTTTGTATGTTCATACTGGCACCACAAAAGGGGTCTGAAATTCCATCTTTTTACAGCATTTCTCTATAAAATACTCTCCATATTTGGCCACAGTTTGGCTACACTATTTATCCCATATCTGTCACATGGAAAAGCTATATACAGGGTTAACCCCTTAATTGCTGGGGTCTGCCACACACACAGCAGAAATATTTGTGATTTCACCCCAGTTAAACCTACTGCAGTCACGGGGGAAAAACATCCAAAAACCCCAAACTCTCCCTCACGTTGCCTTATTCTGGGTACCTCTCATTCTCTGTTGGCTTCTTAGAAGTTCAGAAAGACAAAATAAACTGATATGAGTTAAAAACCTGAGACAGATAACTTGGGGGGCAGTTTTTTTCACAGAACTAAGTGAAAAACTGTGAAAAACTAAGTTACCCTGCCAGTGAGCAAAAGCTGAGAGTCAGGGACTTGGAAAACAGTGTTTCTGAACTTATCTGTCTCACTGAGCTGTTTTTCCCACCTCAGCTTTGCTGAAGATGCTAAAGCTCGCAAGCACAGTATTCCTAAGAGCTGAATTCCCATCTAAGTCCCCCTCAGTATTGTCTCTGCAGCAGCCCTGGAGTACACAGGCTGCTACTCCAGATTTTACATCTGGTCTCGTGTTATGGATGCGACAAAGCTGCTTTACTGCTAACTTGCCTCATCTCTGCAAGACTCGGCCGGAATCATCACCTGGCCTGATCCCAAAAGCCTAATGCCTGAAAAAAGCAGGGTGCAGCCTTTACTCACTCATCTCCTTCTGGGCAGATTCCCGTGGTCTCGTCATACTTGGTGCAGTAAATGTCAGGGCTGTAGTTGAAGGTCCCATCGCGGCGGCGGATGGACCTGCGCCGGCGCTGGTTGACAAAGTGCCAGTGAAAGCAGGTGTAGGGCCGGTGCTGAGTGCACTTGTGCTGCACGAAGAGCGGGCACTGCTCCGTGCGGAACTCCTTCAGGTACCTGCGGGAATCGGGATGTGAGCACCGCGGGGCTGGGCAGGGGCAAGATCCAGTCACCTGCAGAGCCCTGAGCCCATCACAGAGATGTCTGCTGTCCTTCCCGCAACATCCCTGCTCCCCCTCCCAGGATGGAGGCTGGGAGCTGTTGGGGTTTGTAATGAGAAGATAGGCATTACACACAGGAATGTAACAAAAGCTGAAATCACTTTCTGTCGGGATCTGTTTTGAAGAGGCTTTTCATGAGCTTAGGAAACAGTTTGTGAGAAAATAGAACTCTTAAGTACCTTTCTATCCCTTTCTAAATCTGTGACCTATCTCGGCAAAAAGAGGTTTCCTTCCTACTTGTTCAGTTAAAAAAAAAAAAAAAGAACAGAAAGAAAACCCCAAACAGAATACACTTCTTTGAGCCACATTTAAAGTTTCAAGTTACTGAGAAAGAAAGATTTTTAGAAGACTCTTTCATGCCTTATCCTCCAGGTTTAGCTCTGCTTTGTCAGTACATGGTCAATTATGAAATAAAAATTAACCCATTTCCCTCTTGCAATCATATGAATTCAGGGCTCAGTCTTGAAAAGTGGGATAACTACCTTCAAACTCCTACATGTTTATGTTGCTTTAATTTTAATATGTAATTCCCTGAAAGTACATAGCTTCTTTTATCCCGAGAACTAAAGAAGTCACAAGCTTTTATTTGTGACACTAATAACAGTCTCTAAACCCAGATTGTAGAGGATTACAAAATGGTTTAGATCAACATAATGATCTGACTGTGATCTGTGTGTAGGTGCTTACAAAATCCACAGAGCTGAAACCCACAGGCTTCCCTCTATTTATTCAAACAGCTCCAGCAGCTCAGACCCAAATCCCACCAGGTTCGGCCCCAAAGACACATCCAGGAACAAAGCAGAAAACCCAGAATATTCTGGTCTCTTATGTTTAGAGGTCAGTGTAAACAGCGAGGACCAAGATTTGTAGGTCAAAGAAAAAAAACGAGTATTCTGCTGGAAGCAACAGGGTGATATAACAGTAGATTCAGACTCATTTTAAACTGCGTAAGTACTCCGAGGCAACAAAAAGGAGTGTAGGAATTCATTCCAATGTCAGACAGTCTTTATCTCCTGTTTCTAAATAAATGGAAAGATGTCTGATGCCCAAAGACGTATTTACAGATAATATCACAGTACTAGGCTCATTCTGAAAGCAACATCTGTAAATAAAGCTTCCTTTCCTCTTTACCCCAGCTGAGGAGAAAGCCTCAGGAAAATGCACAGATTCAACCAAAGTGGTCTTATTTGTTTGCTACGAAGAGACAGTATCAGTGGCAAAAGCTTTCCTACATTGCATTTTGCAAGCATGAAAGGATAAAAGCTCTTCCTCTTCTTCAACCTCTAAATACTGTGATCTGCAGGTTCCACTGCCTGGGATCTGCGAACGCCCAGGGCTGGAAGCAGCAGCAGCTGGCAGTAAGCCCTTCTCTACCCAAGCCCATCTGTCCCCTGCAACCCAGAGTGGCTGGAAGAGTATCTGCACCGGGGCCCAAATCTTGACAGCAGAAAACCCAGAGCCAGCTGCAGAACCAGGTCTGCTTGGCATAGGTGAGTGCTAACAACATCACTTTGCTCCCTTTCCCATTTAAAGATCCATAATTGAGCCACACAAGCAATTCATCTGGAAACTGAAAGCTGTGGTAAATTCATCCATTCTCGAAAAGTTTTCTAAGTTGTTGGACCAAGTAGTTGTAGAAGGTGGAATTCCACAGATTATTTTATCTTATCAGGGCACTAGGAAGACTTGGAACAAAAGTGACTGTAACAACATTTTGGTTAAAAAGTGAATGAAGTAACCTTAAGCAGGACGATGCTGTCCACAGACGATACAATCACCAACCAGTCGTTTCCACTTACAAATCTCCACGTACACCTTAGAGACACGAGATTTGTGTTACTCCCATTTTACACATGGACAAACAGCAACACAGCTGGCTCCAAGCCCCAGCCAGTATCACACAGCAATCAGAATCCCAGACAGAAATCAAGAGCATTTTAACTCCTCCATCCTCACTCAGTGCTGAGCTTAAGTTCAAAAACAGCATCCTGAACCTCCTCAGTGCTCTGAAAACTAAAGGGAGATACCAGGCTTACACAACCTGGGTATCAAGCCCAGCACTCCACACTTGTGATAGGCCCAAATGAAACACTTAAAAACCCCAAAGTTTAACAACTCCACAATCAGCTGAGCTGAAGCTACTTCCCTTCAGCAGGGAAGTTTAAAAATGTACACACTGCCTAGGGATTTCAGTCTCTAGTGTCTCAATTGTTGCTGAAGAGTATTTGAAAATTAATTGCATTTCATGATTGGCTAAACTCCCTGAAGAAACATTTATTGTAATGTTAACAATAAATTATTAAGAGAGATAATTACATAAGTAAATGGTTCACCTGAAAAGTGTTTAACACCTAACTTGCTTCATCAGAAAGTCGTTCTTTAATGGTCTCTATTAAATAAATGACGTCCCACTCTTAATTTCAAAGCAAGTTCTGCAAACAGGTGCCACTGAGATCCACAGGCATTAACTGTGCACAGTCACCTCTGCAACAGACCCAGCTGAGGGAAGGAGAGTTGTCACATTAACTCAGTCATTTCAAGCCTTTCAATCACTGCTTTGGGTTTTCTTTTTTTCCAAGCACTACAACGTTTTAAATCACCCTCCTCCACAATAGCCTGAATGGTAAATTGCCTTACAGCCCTTTATTTTCTTGATCCATGAAGTGAGTTTTGGCTCCTCTGGGAGAACACGGACCACTCAACCAGCCACTTTGTATTAAAATATATAAAAGGCCTCTAAACCACGTGTGTTTTGGGAATACAGAGAGGATACAGAGCCTGCACCACTGCAATGTGATGTCTCACAAAGAAGAAAGCCATTAATATTTCAGGAGCCTCTTTGCAAAAGCTCTAAACAAAACGTAGAGAACACTGTCATGACAGATCCTTCTGGTGTCAGTTGTCTCTGTAATTTTTTTTTTCCCCCCAAGAACAGCTGAAAAAAGGAATTTTGGACCGACCCTCAAAGCTGAAAACACGTTGATGACTGGTACACATTTCACAGCATGTCAGCCAAACACTCTGTCTATACAGGAAGAGGAAATCCAGCAACGATAACTTGCATTTCTCAACTCCTCTCAGGAAACTCTACAGCCTTCACTTGAGGGGCAGAAGATTTATTACCCCTATTTTATACTGGAGCTACTTCCATACTTCTTTTGTAAAAAAAAAAAAAAAGTAAGTATATGTTGTATTTTTATATCCATGCAATTTTTAAAAAGTGGAAAGCACATAGCACTGTCTTCTGATACAACATTAACATCAACAGCAACACCCAGATTCCTGGACTAGATGTTATCATTTATGAGCCCTAGTAAACAAAGATGAATGCAATTCTAAACAAATAGGACAAGACTGACCAGAACAATGCAGATCAAAGTCCCCAGGCTGAGCTGAACTTGCTGTCAAACAGGATGGATGCTGCTGGAAATGAAAGGTTTTTTCTCTAGGAAGACAAGAGGAGGTTCCTGGAGTAGTTTCAGGAACTCCCAGAGACCAACAGGAGCAGCAAAGCATTTGGAAAACCTCAATGCTACTTTGCTGAAATTCCACTTCCTCTGGAATGAGGGAAGGGGCAGTGATTATTCTGCAATTATTTACATTAGTGGGGAGCTGCTCACTGTCTTTAATTGCCAGTAGCAGCTCCAGCCTCCAGGGCAGGGTAGCAAGTGTTTACCTCTGCAGCTTGAAATTACAGGAGCTCCCCCTCTGCTCTGGAGGAATGGAGCACAAACCTGCTCCAGCAGTGGCAGGGAGAAAGATGAGCGCAGTGAAGGAAGAAGAAAAAATTAGAAAAACTTAGAAAGAAGGAGGAAAAACACACAAAACGAAAACTCAAGAAGAATTTTTAAACTAGAAGTTCCATTTTTATCCTCCACAATTGCAGCCATGTCCTGGTCCCCTCCTTGCCTCATAGTGCAGAGATCTCTTGTTTTTCTGCAGCTTTTCTGGTTCACACTGGTATGCTCAAGCAGCTCGGTAAGAGAGGATTCCTGCATCCATCCTGCTTCCAGGGTTGCAGCTTCCTGTCAAATTTGACCCAAGTCACACATGCAGTGGAGTGAGCTCAGTTCAGGAAAATCTGCTGGTAATACACAGCTGAGCTCCAAATTCCTCATCAAAGCCTTAAACCAAAGCTCCCAGAAATCACTGGAAGATGCACAATGATGCCAAGACAGTCTCTGCTTTGTAACAGAGGGATCAGTAAGACCAGGGAGAGAAACAACACCAAGGAGCAAGGAAATGAAAAGACCAAAATAAACTCCTCAAAACTCTTGTGCCTTCTGTGATGCAAATCCAGGCATTGCTGTGCTTCCAACACCCCTTGCACTGTTTTGAGATTTTCATGTAGGTCCCAAAACAAGCTCCTCTCCTTTACAGCCCTTCTTGCTCTTCCAGGTCAACCCCCCTTTCTACCAAAATTCCTCTCAGGCCCAAAGAGAGGCTCACAAACAGGACCTGAACATTCTGCAGCAGAATGACACCAGAGAGAAAACCATTAGATAACATAACCATTACAGTCTGGCTAATCCAGACTAGGACATGGTCTGCAAATGTAGGGCAGCAGTGAGATCTAACACCATCATCAACTGCATTCCACACACAGGTGGGGTGTGTTTAGACCCCTGTGCTGTGGCACTTTGGGAAAAGCCTGAGCTGAGAGGCTGTAACAACACTGCTTGTCTGGGGTCACAGCAGAGGAAACCACGAGCAGCTTTTACACCAGATCTTCACTCAGGACATGGCCACTGTCACTGAGGCTCCCACCCCACAAGAGGAAAAGAGTTATCCATATTAAATTTAATATTTGTAATGACCCTCCTGGGTCATTACAAATCAACCCAGAGAAGGCAGCCCACACCTGGATTGTTTCTATAAAGTTCAGCCTCAGAAGTGTGGGCACTTCACTTTGTTATTAGCATTAATATTAGAAATTACTAGCTCAGGGCTGTATAAAGATTCTCAGTCACCATCCAGAAGAGCCCCCAGAGGCAAATCTAACAAGAAATCTACAAATTAATTTTTAGGTTGTGTGTTTTGTCTTGGGTTTTGGTTTAGAGGTATTTTTTTTCTGGGTTTTGTTGTTGTTGTTGTTGTTTTTTGTTGTTTGTTTTTGTTTTCTTTTTTTTTTTTTAAACCAAGTCTTACATTCCTGATAAAATTTCAGATATCAGGAAGAAAATGCTCTTCTGCTATCACCATTTATTTTAGTCATGTGTGCCTTCTCTCAAAGTACTACACTGGCAAAAATGCCATTTCACTGGCACAAATGTACATGGGAATGCTGGGGACTCTTGTTGGCATTTTTATATATCAGTCATGTCCTGCTGTGTCAGACAGGACTGCATGAGGCCAGAGACCTCTCCATAGAGTCTCAGGTGGTCTCAGTTCACATGATTCCTGAAAAATGCAGTCTGACTGAGAGGTCACTGCTCTCAGCTACTCATCAGCTTTCCTCCTCTGGAAGCTCTGAGCGACACTGATCCAGAGAATGGAGAAAGTTTTCCTAATTCAGGTTAGGAGATGTTTTAAGAAAAAAAAAAAACCAAACCACAACACAAAAACCCTAATATCTGTATCTATCTATCTATATATGTATATAACCCATCAGCTTCACTTAAAATGTTAATTTAGTGGTATGAGGTAACACAGATAAAATTATCTGAAGCAAACCAGGGTGTGGTTTTCCAACAGACTGTCTGCACAGTAGACAGTGTTGCAAAACTCAGGAGAAAATATCTAACTATAGATATTGATGTTTCTAATTCAATAACGGTTATCTTTTGGGAATATTTTCAAAACTGCTATTTTCTTCTTAAGCTCAGAGAGCCACCCCAACACAAGAGGAAAAGAGCTGTCCATATTAAATCAGCTCTCTAAATTCATTTCACCCTCATATAATTTTATTGCAAAAGATGATATCAGACACACTTTAAGTAAGAAACCCATGACTCAATTATTTTCATTTACTGAACTGTGGTATTCCAATTGAAATGAGTCAGTCGTGCATGACAGAATCTACTTATTCCAACAGGAGACTCAATAAAAATCCTACTAATGCACCTTTCATTTAACATATTACTGATGGAGAAAACCCATGATAGGCAGCTCTGACATTGCTCAGGAGTTTTTGCTCTTGGGGCAAGGAAGATGTTTCAGAATAAGCAAGATAAAAACAGAGAGTTAAAGAGTAGGATTGTTCTAAAATAATTTGGAGAGTTTGATACCAGCACTCACACAATGGCTTAGGAAATGCTGGCATTTCAATGCAAAGCTTCCTGACAGGGAACAGAACCTTCAACTCTCAAGATTTCTTGGAATTTGGGAGGAAAGATGTGAAACCATGTGACTTCATGGGAGTTGTAGTTCCTTGCCCCTAGGGGTGGCATAAGTCAAACAAATCCCTGAACCAGCGGCTCCAGACCATCAGCAGCCTAATTTACAACTCTGTAATGTTTTGTGTCCTTCTACTAAGAGCAGAAGTTCAGACAAGTCTGCTTCAATAAATATTTTTTACTGACTGGCAGATGTGATTTTAATATTGAAACAGAGCCTCACATGAATCACTGTTGAATATGAAACAACAACAAACACTTCAAGCTGCAATCTTCAAAGTTTTAATCATAATTTTGGGGAAAAGTTCTCATCATGTTCTACCAGAAGTCTGTGTCAAGACATGGTTTGGGTTGAAAGGGATCTTAAAAATCATCTATTTCCAACTTCTTGCCATGGGCAGGGATGCTCACCCACTAGATGAAATCTATCAGCTACTGTGGCTCACCAATATTGGATATTTCCTCTTTTACCACATTTAACAGTATTTAGAAAAATAACCTCATAGACTTCACCAAGCCCTGGCACTTCACACACCAGGCTTTTTGCATACACCGTGCACCACTTGGCACAAAAGGCAAACATCTCTCAGGACATGTCCACGACCATCAGTCCAGCTGCCTTTTCACACCCTCAGCAGCCAGGTGCACATTCTGTAAATCTTGAAAAAATTAGAAAGCGTTTAAATCTCAAAGAAAAATATATGGATCACTTTATGAAAACAAAAGGCTGACTGTGAATGTGGGGAAGGAGAAAAGCATGAGGAAAAAGTTTCAGTAAGCTCAGATCTGTCAAGAAGATAGACCTCACATGCCTCAGTGTTTTCTTTATCACCTAAATAAATTGAACCATCAACTGGAAAAAGGTCACACAGCAGACAGCAGTGTGTGATTTTAAAGCTGTTAGATTTCCCCTCCTCCATTAGAGCTTGACAACAATGTCAATCTAAGGGCAAATAAAGAAAGTGAGAGTTGGAGAGACATTACAGATGCATGGAGTTGGGTTGGTTTGGTTGTGGAGGTTTTTCTTTTAAGACTCCATATAACTCATTGTGTACCTCAGTGGTCAAAATGACAACTGCTCCCATCTATAATCCATTGCTCCCCCAGTTTTTGTTGTAAAAATAGGCAGGCAGCACTCAACTCTTCTGTTTTGTATGTATCTGAATGACATAGCAAGCAAAATTGAGCTGGGTACTTCCAAATAAATGAAAATGCAGAGCATACTGCAGAAGGTAAATATGAACTGCCAGATTACAGGAAACTGAGGATCACTCCCCAAAATGCTCACAGTCATATTCAACAGTAACCTGATCCCTACTGGAGCTCCATTTCTGGATTTCAAAGGAGATCACGGGCTGGACAAGAACACAGCTAATTCATTTCAGCCGTGACAAATGCATTCTGTACTACCAATACTTCATAGATAACTGAGTGACTGCAAAAGTTCATGCTAAAAATAACACGTGTTGGCAACTATCAGAAGCATCAGGACATTTTTCATTTAGAGGGAAAAAGTCAGACAAACAGTTGTGCCTTGTCTACACTGAAAAACTAAGGGAAAACAGAGAAGCCACAGTAGTGTGGTACTAGCCCATCACAGAGAGATTTGCACCAACTTCAGGCAAAACATTGTTCAGTTTCCACAGTTATAGCAAAAAAGGCTTTGTTTGGAGAGAAATGCCACACTGCAACTAAGAAGTTCAACAACACTCTGTCCTGATGAGGAACAAAAAAATTAAGGCTTTCAATCCAGATTTCACTTGATAAAATGCACATTTATCACGTTTGTGAGCAGCCAAGACATGAGCTCCACGAGTCACAACTGTGCTCCTGTCCGTGGGTGTCGGGAAAGAGCTGCTTGCTCAGACTTCCTGGGACTTGTGCATCCCTTTGCTTGGAGCCCCTTAAGTTGTGTCACTCAAAACCCAACAAAAAAAGCAATTTGAGTCATTTTTTGGCAGCACACGGTCTTTAAAAAGCAGGCACTTGTTGCATCAGCAGACCATGAAATGTATATAACTAAGTCATACCAATAAAATCCATTTCAAACACAAGTGTTTGTTTACACAGTGCTTCCACCTTTTTAATTAAAACAACTCAAGCACTGGCAAAGGCAAATGCTTAATGGCACTACATTTCAGAGGCATTTCCTTAAAAGCCATTCACCAAGATGCAGAATTCTGCATAAAGCCTTGAACTTACATTTACATTTCCTTGAGTTAGTTATCCCTTTTTTCCCAAATTACTTGGCAATGAATATGCATTAGACATGACCTCAAAATTAACTCAATATTTAGGCAGTTCATGCAATGTTTTAAACACACAGCCCATTTTTCCAAGTTTAAGTGACATATTTGCAATTTGACACCGTTAGTTTATGTAAACTGTGCCTAAAGCACATTTTCCTGTTTTCAAACATGCATTACTCCGATGGAGACAACCATCATCCCTCTCTGGGCTGGTTTTTGCTCCACAAACTATTTAGTTGTCATTAATCCTTCCCTACGGCACCTGTGTAAGTGCTGAGTCTATGAAAACAGGATCATATGGAAGCAATTATTTTTCAGTAACTTGGGTTGAACCTGTTGCAGGGAAAACACTGAAGCTCATTGCATCCAGACAGCTGCACACTGCTGAAGATCTGTACCTGCTTCAGTTGTCAGCACAATATATCAACATATGCTTAAATATGAGCAGTTAAATATTTTACTGCTAATAACTTCACAGAAACACCCATCCCCAGACTTATCTATTATGGTTATTTATTCAGCTTATAGCCAGGTAAATTTTCTCTCATATATTAACTCATATCTCTTAGGGATGGGATAGATGATGCCTCTTTAACCCAGTGTTAGTGTTCATAGCCTCAGAAAGGTAGAGCCCAAGTGGGGTTAACACACACCAGGTTTGGTACAACAAACTCAAGTCTGAATAGCACCCTGATGTCCTGTGCTGTAAAAATTAAAGTTCCAGTTTCCAGCAAAGGTTTTTTCCACACTATGCTTCTCTCACCACTGATTCAAGCACTAATAAAGCCTACCCAGGGCTTACAACTGTAGAAACATCAGGGAAGGCTGGGAACAGGGCTGGGCTGTTTGAAAACTTGTGTTACTCACTCTGCGAGCTCCCTAAAACAAAACATCCCACATGCAAGAATTCATAATGGCCAATTCAGAAAAATATTATTTCCATACAAGCCATTCCACAGCTCAGGCTTTCAGCTGCAGATTGTTATAAGCATTTTTAGCCAGCTAAGCCTCAACATCTTGTCCCACAAGAGGGGCTTTGGAAACAGAGCACATTAGCCTTCCCTCTCCTGGCCATGCCAGGACCCTCATGATTTATCAAACAGCTCATAGATCAGCTGCAGCCCCACACTCACAACAGTTTTAAGACAGAACATGAGCTGTTTGAAGGGCTGTATTTACACAGGACCAAAACCAGGCAACCAAAGGTCCACATGACATGACAGCTCTATAGTGCTCTCACCCAGTCCAATCTACGTTGGAAATGAAATGGCATCTGCTTCTTCTCAGGTTAAACACCAACCAGATTTGCAGCAGCTTCTTTGGAAAGGCTTTCATTTGTGAACAGACATTTTCTGCTGTGAGTTTGAAACAAAACACAGTGATTATCTAACAAGCGTGAACCTGCATCCATAACACGTGTGCCAGCACAAAGATAAAAGCCAAGCCTTACTGGCTGATTTTGAAGAATCAATGTCAACCATTCAATCGATTTTCTTTTCCTCTCAGCACTCAAATCAGACTTCATCTGTGCCTGCTGCAGCCCAGTGGGCTCTTTCAACACTCCACACCTCTGAATAAAAGTCCTGCATGCTCTGGTGTCCACTGCACATTGACACCAGCTCTCATCCAAGAGGAAAGCAGGCAAACCCCAGGCTATGCCACAGCTTCTCACTTCCCACTTTGACCAATCAATGCACTGATAAATCTGGTGGCACTCTCATGATATTTTAAATGTGCAAACAAAAGGGGGTTTTGTTGCTATAAAGCTGCACAGTTGTCCTCGGGCATCTGCTGTTTGTATTTCTGCTATGACAGTGACAGTCAAGTGCCATCAATTAAAAACTCAAAAGCTATTGAAAACTTTAGAGAAGAAAAGAAGAACACCTCTGAGCACACTGGGTGTGGACTGACAGCTTCTTTTTTGAGCTGTGGTGACATGCTGAAGACAAAGGATAACAAATAACATTGACTTTAATTAATTTTTTTTGCAGATATTCCTAGAATCATAGTTGGATTGATTTTTTTTCCAGCCTGAGTTGGAAAAGACTTTAGAGATCATCCTGTTCCAATGCCCAAGTTCTGGTTCCAAGTTCATCCAGAATAGTTTCAAAAAACTAACTCCCTTTTCATATGGCCATGACTGCATATTAATCAAAACAGATTTTAGGCATACAATGAAAAAAAGCCATCCCACCTTAATTTCTTAGCTGCACTTAACAGCACCATCAGTCTTAGGAAAGCTCCGCTGAAATGGATTTGCCATTTTGACCAACAGATCGTTAGAGATGGTATGAGATTTTTCTTGTTTGACCACAAATTCTTCTCTACCACTGTTCTGACAACTTCATTCAAGTAAATGTCTCTGGCTTCTAACAAGAGATAAGAATCAAGCCAGTATCAAGCATTTCAGTGATCCGGCTCTTTTATTGCCATCACTGCACTTCAGTGCTTAAAATTGCTTAAAATATTTCTTTCAAATAAAACCTAGAATTTTCCTTGTTGTAACAGTCACCTCCTAAACCTGAATGAACACTACAGCAGGGTGAGGGTCTGTGAGTCAGAAGCCAGCTTGCACCAGAGCTATGAGAGAAGGAATTGTTGGTATTCATTTCAAGGGAACATTCATTCCAACTGATATTTCAAATGTCAAGCTGGTATTAACTGCATCAAACACTGATCAAAATACACAAGACAAGAGATTGCTGAGAAAATCATCACAAGCATCTAAATTGGCTGTCATCACTAGGAGGAGTTTGTGAAGGTACAAGCCTTTAGCATCTCCCCATGCACCCTTCTGCTGAGGCTCCGTATTTTTGATGCCCTGATATAAAAGACAAACAGTCTCTCCATAAATTAGAGGGGAAAAAAGGTAGCTAAGAAATAGTACTTGTTCCACAGCCTGCTGGCACGTGACCACCCATTAATTTAGGACACTGGGGGGAATTGCTGGCTGCCTCTGTGCACACACAGCTATCAGCAACAGCTCTGCACCTGATTTGCAAGTGATGTGCTGAACATTACAGAAAGTTTATAGAGTACATAAATTCTTTATAAGACAGAAACTGCTGTGATTTACTTCCTCTTATAATTCACAATTTCACCAAAATCCAGTTAAAAGTGGAGACTGCTACAATATTAAAAATCAATGACAATTAGACCAAAAAAAACCCCTCACTAAAGTGATGTGGGTGACTCTTGAGCAAAGGAACCAGGTAACTTCTCACCATCTCTTTCAGCTGCTTTTAAACAGATTTATGAAGTTTCTAAAATCAGAAGTTACTGGAAGGATCAAAACCTCTCCTCAGCATCCTCTGAAAGTGAACATGGCTCTTCATGTCCCGACAAGCAGGTTCTCACGAGCTTCAACACAGCAATTAAAGATATTATTGCCACTTTATTTTGCTCCTCTCTCAGAAATTACAGCTCCTTTAACAGGGATCACAGAAGGGCTGTGTCCCTGCCCAGGCTCAGCTGGGTGCATTAACACAGTCCCCAGTGACAGCTCATGCTAATATGCCACACAATAAGTGTGATTAACTGATGTCCTGACACATTCTCTCCTGCCACACTGTCACAGGGGCAGGGACATGCAGCAAGCAGCCAGGCAGGGATGCTGGAACACACTGCAGGAAGATTTTCCAGAGGACAGAAGTCAGAACCCTTGGAACAAGAAGGATGAGTGTTTCAGCTGCTCCCAGAAGATAGCAAAACCTTTTTCTGGAAGAAGAATAGATTTAAAGACAATAAAATGTTGGAATTCCAACAGAATTTTCCTTAAAATAAAACCACATGGTGTAAAAAATACTAGCCAATACATAAATTTATAAAATGAGGGAAACTCTATATAATGGGAAACTCTAAACTCTGAGGTTCTTTAAGATCACAGAATAAATGGAATTGGGAGAGACCCACAGAATCACCAAGTCCTAGATTTTCTAGAACATTTATTAACTTCAATATTACCTCCCATGCCACAAAAAACCATCCTATGTGCTAATGTAAGCAACATATAATTATAAACATAATACTTTTTATTAAATTAGAAATTAAAGAAACATCTTCCACATTGAAACAGTTCTGCACCATTGAACCCCTCTCCTCTTTCACGGAGTTTTGGATTTTTCAAACACCAAACCTTGCCAGACCAAAAACTAATTCTGAAAACATCACAGCAGTACACAAAGTTTTTGCTTTGAAAAATATTACACCTCTAGAGAAGTTATCCATATGTGAATTCCCTGTCAGACTGATAGCCAGAAGTGCTCAAGAAGTGGGAATGCAGCAAGCAAACCACTGATCCCACTTCAACACAAGGGAAAAACTCCTTTTTCCCCCAACACATTTGGGGCACAGATTGGGCCCAAATGCTCCTTGCCAGCCCCTCTCTCAAGCTGGAGCCTTTCAACACTCGGCCTTTGAAGAACCATAAAATCTACAATGTTCTTTTCAGCACGTGTTTGGTGGTGAGAGCATACTGTGAAGGCAGCTCTTCCTGTTCACACTCCAGCACTTTGTATTTCCAACTTCCTGTAACTATTCACACTTCCTAATAACAGCTGGCAGTGGACGTGTATTCAGTGAAGTTCACCCAGACTCAAAAAATATCAGTAATAATAACCAGCTTATACTTTCCTGATAAGATGACATTTACAGGTAATGATGTAGTAGACCACTGGAAAGTCCCAGGTTTAGAAGTACTGACTCACTCTGTGCTTTCCTAAGCTTATTACCAAACATTGGATATAATACAATAATAATATAATCTATTATACATCTCCTCTGCTTTTTCCAAAGGTATTTCCAAATCTGAAACCTGAAATCACCTGAGTTTCTTTGTGTTGTTTTTTGTTTTCTCGGTTATTTGGACACTTCTTTTCTTTGTTTTGTGTTTTATTTTGTTGAGGAGGCTTTTTTGGGTTTTTTATTTGGTTTTTTGTTTAAACAACAGGGCTAGTTTCAACAACTTGTATGAAGTTGTATAAAAAATAAATCCATACCAGCTTATTGATCTAAAGGTTATCCCCAGTAATAACAGACTCAGCACTTACCAGTAAAACCAAAGCAGAATTAGGGCAGCAGTTTGTTATTTTAAGAGTCCTAATGGTGTAAAAAGAACACAAAAGGTTTCTAAAAACAATTTCCAAAGCCTCAACTCATGCAGTAGGGTGTAAAGACCACCCACCTCAAGCAAATCAAACATATAATCTAACAGACCGGGCAGGCAAATGTTATGGGCCCTGGAAGAGCAAACAGCAACCCTGAAAAATTGTTAGCTACACATCTGGTTTTTGGGTTTCTTCCCACAGACACTCAGTCTGCACCTTTGAGATCAGACATGTCCTCTTTTCTCTGCCAGTGGTAAGACACTGTCCACTGATAAGGAGATAAGGATTACTCTCTGCTACTATGGACGCTCCGAGGTGTGTTTTTGAGTAAGAATTCACATGTACAATTTTGAGATAAATCATATTTTAATTAAGCACGCATATGGTCTTGGTTTTTTAACTTCTTCTTCACCCATATTTCCGTTGCTGTCCTAACCTGAGTTCCTATTTAAGGCCAAGAAACCAGACAAGGCACAATGCAGACACAAGAATGTCTCTTATTTCAGTTCTAGCCGAAGTATTGCACCAGCTCCATTTTCATCCCCATTTCCAATGTCCTCCCTTCAAGTCCTGTGGTCCTTCCATGCCCAAATGGTTGCAAGAGAAAGCCTGGGTGAGCTCAAGCCAGCAGTCACTACACGACAGCCCAACCAGCCCTGTGGATGCAGCTCCAGCAGGATTTACAGGGTACTAATTCTTCAGGAATTTCCCACAATTCCTCTCCTTGTGCAAAAGGAAAGACAAGGTTCTTGCCTTTCATGCTGCAAAGGCATAATCACAAAGCTTATCTTTCTGCACTGCAAAAGAGGACAGGATGTATTCTCAGGCATCTCAGCCAGAACTCAAGTGGGGGTGCAGCCAGTCAGGACACGGAATGCTGAAGGTCAGTTCTAAGGGTGCTGCTCATATTTCAGATGGACACTCTCAAGAGAAACATCTTGAGTAGCAATGACTTGGGTTATGCACAACAAATCAGTGTCCCAAAGAGTTTATCACCTCAATCAGAGTATTTTCCACTTGTGAGTGTGTGTACTCTGAACGCACCCAACTGAAGGGACTCTCTGATTTTATTAAATGGGCTAATTTATCTCCACCTGAACGTTTGCTTTCCTGCAGAGTTATTAAACTGTCTGACTTTCAGGTGAATGCACAGTGAACAAAGGGCTGCTCCACTTTCACTTATCTAAATTCTGCCAGATCAATAAACACCCAAGCAGTGGAAACAATCTTTACAATTCACAATTAAGGCATCAAGCCTGACTGAAACCAACCACGCTGCCAGCAGCTGAACGGAGGAACCATACCAAAACAAAACCACCCCAAAGCACTCCATACCTACAGCTCCAGTCACTGAGCACTTGCTTTCAGTTTCTTCCAACTCAAGCTGAATCCACAAGTGTAGATACACAATAAAGACAGAGGTACCTGCAGAAATAACGTGCTAGACAGAGCTGAGGAACGCTGCAAAACCAATCCTCAGCTGAGGTTTGACAGAGCCTACCCAAACCAAACCCACTTCCCATCCAGCCCCTGCCAAGCACATTGCCCAGAGCTCCTCCAGGAGCCCCAGGAACAAGGTTGTCTCACCCCTTTGTTCCCAGGAATACACTGGTCTCATCTTGCTACAGGATCACAGAAAGCAGCCACACGCAGGAACATCTAATCCAGCAAGCCAGGGAGAACACAACAGCAGCCATGGAGTATTTTGTTACTCACTCAGGTTCTACAAATGGAATACCAGATCCCCAGACAAGGAGCAAGCTATCCATAATTAAACAGCAAATTTTGGCATCTACCAGCAACTTGTCTCCAGGAATATCCAGCTGCACGCTACGACTGCTACCAAAGGACACAAATCATGGAAGTTCGGCCTCTTCTGCTAACACACAGTGACAAAGGTGTGAGAGAGCATCGCCAGCTCTATTTTTCCCACATTTTCTTTTGCTGCACATCTGAATTAAACATAAAGGCTTCCTGACAGAAAAACAGAGGTCCAAAGTATCTGAAAAATCCCGTGCAAGTAACACCGAGAGTTTAGAAATTCACACTAATACAGAAATTGGAACACTTCCTTACAAATACAACCAAAACTTTCTGAGAGCTCCCCAGCACCAGATTGCCTGTCCCCAGGGAACAGCAAAGCATGCAGATAATTAAGCTTACTTGAGTTTACAACTTGTAACCCTCGTGTCATTTTATGGAAACAAACTGTATTTAAGAGAAGGAAAAAAAAAGGAAGAAAATATTTACATTTTGACAACATACAACTTGTTCACATGAGCCACCACCAAATAAGTTCCCATATGTTATCAGGAGGAGGTTTACAGTCTGATGTGACCCAGTGTACACATCCTAGACTTCCAAAGGATGGCTCACATCCCGCTGTCAGCACTCAGCAGCCCCCAAACCCGTCTTTCACTTATGGTTATTCAGCTCCTCTGCAACTATTTTCACTGAAGTATTTTTAGCATCCATCTTCAAAACACAAGTTTTGCCCTCTGGAAAGAAGCTAATTGCACCACCAGCTTTGTTCCACACTGTCCCATTTCCGTCCTCTTTCCCAATTGCCTCCTGTTGCTTGAGGTCTTTCTTCCTCTATTTTTCCTAATACTTGACATCCTTATTTCCATGGTCATGCTAAGCCAAGTTATCACCTTCACCTTCCTTTATCCTGTGTCCTCACTTTCTCAACCTCATCTCCTTGTTTTCCTTCTTGCTTTTCACCAATTCTTTCTCCATCACTGGTGTCACTCCAGCTCTACAGGCAGCTCCTGTTCCCTCTTTTTCCCTACAGCAGACTCTTCCCTGCCCAATTCCCCCATAAAACTGTCAAACTTTATAGACCACACCAGAGACCACACAACCTATGAGACTGGAGCTTGCCAGTTCCCCAAATCATGACAGGATCTTTACAATGACAATAAAACCTGGAAGCCCTCACTCTGCCAGAGTATTCCAAACAGCCTGAAGGAAAGGGGTGGCAGGTAGCCTGTGATCCCAGCAGCAGGCACACAGGTTGTATGGATTCATGCCTGGGAATTCTTCAAAGCTCTTTTTATTCCAGCTGTCACAGTGTGGACACAGGGAATTTCACCACCAACCTTATGAAAATGGAAATTAAAAGCACACAGAGCACACATCTCACTTTGGGTGGGGGCATAGACACAAGCCAGAGATATGGGTATTTGTAAGGTATTTGCAGGACAACACCCTAAAATGATAAGGGCAAACGGCTCAGCACATGTATTTCGTTCACAATGAACAGTTCCAAACTTTTCTCTTTTAAGAGCAGGGAACACATGACCTATTTCCAGCCATACCCATCCACTGCAAACCCACCTCACAAAGATAATGCTCGCTCCCAATCCATTATCCCTATTGCACGAGAAAATGGGAATATCATCACCACAACCTCCAATTCCAATTGATCACAGGGCAACTTCACACAGCTCTGACAGGTTGTGTTTCCTTGGGACAATGTGAAATGGTATTTTTTGGTTAGGAAAGACACATTCCAGCAACAAGTGTTCCCTAAAGGAGTCTCTCCAGTGATGGAGGCGACACACACACCATCGGTGTGCCCCGCACAGCCAGCTCACACCCGTGCAGTGTGAACCGGCCAAACGCTCATCGGATTTTGGTGTAAACCTTCCAAGGCAGATATTCCACACACTTGTGTCAATCCCAAAGACACCTGCCCTGAGAGGGACCCTCTCGAACCCTCCATCACCAACCACCGAGGCTGGCACCCTGGGGACCTCCTGTCACCTCACACCTCCCTCCACAGGTACCCCCTCAGGGGATGGAGGAAAGGAGTGCCAGCCGCGGGTGACAGCTCACCAAACCTCGACACCCCGAGCAGCTCGGGATGCAGGGGTGCCCTGACATCCCGTGGGACACACGGCCAGCCTCGGGCGGGGGTGTCACCAGAGGGCCCAGCGCTCCACGGGGGAGGGCTCAGGGGTGTCACCCGCAGATCCCCTCACTCGCGCGGAGCGCATCGGGGGTGTCGCCCGGGGGTGCCCTCACAACCCGTGGGACGGGCCCCCACCTCAGGCGGGGGTGTCTCCCGAGAGGGAGGGTGACGGTCCGAGGGGTGTCACCGGGGGTCGGGGGGTGCCCTCAGCCCCGGGGGGGGCGGGGCGGCCCCGGGGGCATGGGGGGGGTGGGGGGGGGGGGGAGCCCCGTTCATCCCCCGCCCCTCCCTCTCCCCCCCGCCACCCCCGGCCCGCGCCGGCCGAGGCCGGTTCCAGCCGGTGCCCGCGCGTCCCCCCGCGCGCCCCCGCGCGCGCCGCACGCTGACGTCAGGCGCGTGTTGGCGCGCGGGCGGGCGGGCGGCGGCGGGGAAGCTCCCGGCTTTACGTACGTGTAGTGCTGCGGCTTCTCAGGCTGCGCCTGCAGCGCGCTGGCGGCGCTCGCCGGCCCGGCCGCGGCGGGGCCGCTCGCCACCGGGCCCTTGGACATGCCTCCCGCCTTCCGCCGCCGCCGCCGCCGAGGAGACCTTTATTATTCACTCTGCGCGGTCCGCACGGAGGGCGCCGCGCGCAGGCGCCGCCGCCGCCATTGCCGCCCCGGTGGCGCGCGGGGCGGGGTGGGACTTGTAGTCCCGCCGCGCGCGCGCCGCCCGGCAGCCCGGGACGCGGCGGGCGGTGGCTTCCGGCCGGCGGGACTGCAACTCCCAGAGGCGCCCCGTGGCGGCGCGGCCTCCGCGCTTCCTGTCGCGCGGGGCGCGACGGGAGTTGTAGTGCGCGGGGCGGTGTAGGGGTGGCGGGTCGGGGCGCCCCCCGGTGGTGGGGCGGGATTGGGGCCGGGGGAGGGCCGAGTCTAGGGATAGCACCGATCCCCGGGGGGAAGCGAGCCCCCCGGGCGGGGGGGGGACACGGAGACCCTGGGGGGACACGGAGACCCTGGGGGGACACGGAGACCCTGCGGGCGAGAAGCGAGCTACAGGATGGCACCGAGCCCCAGGGGGGACACCGATCCCTGACGGGACGCCGACTCCGGTGCGGGGACACCGGCCCCGGGGGCGGCACAGCCCGCTCGGCACAGCCCCTCCAGGCCGGCTGGGACGGGAGCCGGGGGAGGCCGGTCCGGGGGGCTGGTGAGGAGTTATTTGTGTCAGGCGGCCTCACTTCCTTCCTCCCCCCCTCTTCCTCTGCCTCGGGGGCTGAGCGTGGACGCGGGAGCGCGGCCAGAGGGTTATTTTAGTGCTGGCATCGCTCATCACTCCACGGCCCTCCCCACCCACGGGACAACGCCGTGCAGGAAGTGCCCGGGAATAGCACTGCGGCCCGAGGAGGAGGAGGAGGGGGAGGAAGGCCCAGGGAGCGCATGGAAAACCTACCTCGGAGCAGGTTACACCAATGGCACCTGGCTGCTGGGACATCGGAGCACGGGCTCCCCGTCCTCCCCTGGGAGAAACACCCCACCACCACCACCACCCCCCCTCCGAAGCAGCCGTGTCCAAGGAATCAGCCGAATTCCCATGTGGAGCACTTCCTCTGCCAATTAACTTCTCTCCCAGGGGAGGAAATGATACGAGTTTCTTTTAATAGGACTTTGATCTCTTGGGCTCTGCACAGAACCACTCCTGGCCCTGGGATCTCCAGCGGTGTGGGAAAGGGGACACAGCATTTATCAGGCAAACACCTTTTTTTCTGGCAGCCCACGCAGGGTGAGCAATGTTAATAATAAACTTTAGGCCTGGTCTCTCTGGCAGCTGGTTTGGAGAGGCAAATCACTTTTTAAATTCCTGTTTATACTGATTTAGTATCTACCGCAGGCAGCCTTGCCCTGAGGTGATTTAGTAGCTTATTCCCAGGCTTTTGCAATAATAAGTCACAGGATATCAATACCTTCTTATTTATCTAACCACCCTCCATGGGAAACTGGAGCACTGGAATTATGCAGCTCCTGGTCAAGCAGGGCTTTTCCTCAGCTGGTGCATGTGGAGGTGTTTCAGTGAGTATCTCCACACACCCAACCCAGAACCACTGACAGCCACGAACCTGCTGGAAAACCCACTCAATTCCTGAGGAATCACACTGAAAACACCACCGACCTGCACTTTGTCCAAACGGATTTCAATGCCACAGGCTCCAATCCCTCCTGACTGATGTTTACAACCTGGTGCTGACACTGTTTCCTCTTCCAGTTGTTTCACACCTGGACACGTGCCCTGCCAAGCCATGGAGAAACACTGAGGACACTCCAGGTGATGTGCCCAGAGTGCATTTATTCCCACCTTTGCTAATGTGTGCCAGTTTGCCCTCCTCAGCCTCTGTGTGTACACCTGTCCCTCTCCCTGTTCCACCCCTGGCTTTTCTCCAGGCTTTTGAAGAGCAAAAAAATCTGAAGTATCTCCAGAATGAGAAGTCAAAGAAGCCATTGCTATGGAAACTACGGAAGGAAATATTAAGGATACTCTGAACTCCTGTAACAAAGTTTCACCCGGCCTGCTGGCATTAGTAACAGTGCAGTGACTTCTCAAAAGTAACAAAGTAAATGCATTAAACGCTGTAACAACCAGAACCAGTTCCTAATTTTGTTTTCCATAAGCGTGAGGAACTCAGAGGAAAGGGGAATTTTTCCCTCTCCTCCCTCCAAAACAACGCAGTGAGTGTTTACCTGCACCTCCCAAGCCACTACATGGATACACAGCTTTTTGCCTCTGATAAATAATTAACATTTTCCTTCAAAATTAACCTGAAGATGAGGACCAGAGGCAGGGGAGATGACGTTCCTCAGGCAGCAATGGCCTGGGCACACGTGACAGCCCTGTCACACCACGGTGCCACGTTTGCTTGAGTGGCCGAGCAGACGGATGAGCAGGACATGCTCCCAACACATTCCCAACGTGCCAAGCTCCATCCTGGCTCTTCCCACCAGGCCAGTGCTGAGCCCAGAGGCCAAGGATGCAAAGCCTCATGCAGAGAGTGAGGTGCATGGGTGATTCCAACTGTGCTCCACTTTGGCAAGCTCACGGACGCCTTTAGGAGTGTCTGTTTGTGTTCCCTGCATATCCTATGTGCTACAACTCCGGGGCATTTGGGACCTGTTCTTCCTGATCCTGGGAGCCTTCCCGTGGGGGCAGGAACCTGCCTCCACAGTCGGTGCAACTACAGTAAAATAGCGATATAAATCAAGGTATAACTTAAGGCAGCAGTTTTCCCCAAAAGACAAGGTTTTTTTATGGAATTATGATTTATATTAGGAAGATAAATGCTAAGATGGCACCATCAGGGAGCACGGATTCTCTGACTTCTACTTGCAATGAAACTTTGTGATTCGCTTTGGGGATGAAGGTGACCCACAGCGTCAGTGTGATTTGGGGAATGGCAGCGGAGAGGGCTGAGCCCCACCTCTTGAATGCTCCCTTCCCAGGGCCAAAGGTCAGGCTCTGATTTGGGGCAGTCACATCCCAACCCTGCTGCCCACTGCAAATCCAAGTCCCGTGACAACCCTCCCTTAGCAGCTGGAACGATAAACCCGGGCAAGAAGCGCCGGAGGCGCTGCCGGAACCCCTTCCTTTGCGAGGGTCTCGGCTCGCCCCCACGGACACCCCCGAGCGCGGGTGTCGAGCGGCCGCACACCGGCGGCTCCCGGGGGAGAGGGGGGCGGAGGCGGAGGGACCCCGCGGCCCGGCCCTCGCCGCTCGCAGCCCCCGCCGGGCGCCCCCGCTTCGCAGGCCGGTGCCGAGGCTCTCCGGCGGGGGCGGTCGGGGCCGGCCGGGGGTGCCCGGGGGATCCCGCGGCGCCGCCGCCGCTCGCCCTGCTCCTATTGACTTCCCATTGTGGAGCTTCGCAACAAAGGGTAGGATCCAAACTCTGCCCCGTTTCGTCCAATCAGCGCGCAGAGCGCCCGCCCGCCACCGATTGGCTCGTTCTCCTTCCTCAACACCCAATCGGAGGTCTACTTTAACAACCAATCAGCGCCCGGCCACGCGCCCAATCAGCGCCGGGGAACCGGAGCACTGCCTTTGTGTGTGGTGACGCGACGGCGCCGGCGGAGGTCCCGGCCAATAGCGCGGCGCGTTGCTTACAGGCATTGTGACGTCACCGCGCCGCGCGCGCGCCCCCACTATAAAAGGCGTGTCCCGGCGGCGGGGAGGGCGCAGTGTGCGACGCGGCGGCTGAGGAGCGGGTCGAGGTAGCAGCACACCGTAGAGGCTTCGGCGCGCAGCGCTACCGGCACCGGCGCTTCCTTCTCTTCCTACCGGTAAGTACCGGACAGCGGACGCGTCCCGAATCGGGTGGCGGTGCTGCGCAGCCGTTCGCGGCCTCGGGTCCTCTCGGAGCGCGGCGGACAGGCCGGGCCTTGCCTACGTGCCCTGAGTCACGGCCGGTTCCCATCCCCCCGCCATTGCACCTCCCCTTCCCCCTCCCCCTTCCCGGAACGGCCCGGGAGGAAGGAGGAGGCGGCGTGACTCAGTCCGCTTTCCCCGGGGAGGGGAGCGGCTGGGCCGCGAGGTGCGGTCGGCGGGGTAACCGTCACTCCTCCTCCCCGTCCCGGGGGAGGCCGCTGGCCGCCTGCCCGCGGCGGGGGAGGGCGGCCATTTGGAGCTTGAGGGGATTGGCCGCTGTGCCGTCGGGCCTGGGGGTGACGGAGAGAGCCGAGCCCCCCCGTGTCACGCGTGCCTGTCTCTGTAGGTAAGTGAGGAAAAATGGCCCGTACAAAGCAGACCGCCCGCAAGTCCACTGGGGGGAAGGCGCCGCGCAAGCAGCTGGCCACGAAGGCGGCCCGGAAAAGCGCCCCCTCTACCGGCGGCGTCAAGAAGCCTCACCGCTATAGGTAAGGCCCTCGGCTCGGCCCCGGCTGCCGCAGCCCCTGCCCCGCCTCACCGCTCCCTCCTCCTTCTTCCATCCAGGCCGGGAACCGTCGCGCTCCGTGAGATCCGTCGTTATCAGAAATCCACGGAGCTGCTGATCCGCAAGCTGCCGTTCCAGCGGCTGGTCAGGGAAATCGCCCAAGATTTCAAAACGGACTTGAGGTTCCAGAGTGCGGCCATCGGGGCGCTGCAGGTACTGCTGAGGGCCGGCTGGGCCGCGGCGCTGGGGGAACTGCGCCCAGGGTTTCTAACAACATTTCTTCTTGTGCTCTTGAAACAGGAGGCCAGCGAGGCATATCTGGTGGGTTTGTTCGAAGACACAAACCTGTGTGCCATCCATGCCAAGAGAGTCACCATCATGCCCAAAGATATCCAGTTGGCTCGCAGGATACGGGGAGAGAGGGCTTAAGTGAAGGCTGTTTTTATGGTGTTTTGTAGTTAATTCTGTAAAATACTTTGGTTTTAATTTGTGACTTTTTTTGTAAGAAATTGTTTATAATATGTTGCATTTGTACTTAAGTCATTCCATCTTTCACTCAGGATGAATGCTAAAAGTGACTGTTCACATAAACCTCAGTGATGTTGAGCCTCGGGCTCAGGAGTGACAAGTTGCTAATATGCAGAAGGGATGGGTGTTCTTTCTTGCTTCTCATGCATGTTTCTGTATGTTAATGACTTGTTGGGTAGATAAACTTGTAAGGTACTAGAATTGATATAAATGTGTACAGGGTCCTTTTGCAATAAAACTGGTTATGACTTGATCCAAGTGTTTAACAATTGGGGCTGTTAGTCTGACCATGCATCACTGTGATCAAATGTGGACTTCCTTCAGAGGGTGAAACTACAAGTCTTAACCACAGTGTAACTTACAGTTTCCTAAAAACGTAAACCTGGCAGCTATAGAATACACTATGTGCATTTATAATAGCTATTTTATATATTGTAGTGTCAACATTTTTAAATTAAATGTTTTACATTCACATGTGAGGAGTCTTTGTCATTTGGTTTGAATGGGCTGGAAGAAGCTTCTGCTTCCTCCTACAGATTCCTGTAATCCGGGGCTGCTGCTGTGGCACCTTAACCTCAGCTGGCAACAGAATGAAGAACTTTTGGAGTTTTTTTTGGAGATTTTGTGCAGCTTGAGTCCTTGCTATGGCCAGCGAGAGTGGAACCCTCTGCTGTGTGGGGTCCAGGAGGACTGGCAGAGGCTGCAGTGGCTTTTTGAGGGGGATTCTCTAATCAGGGCACAAACTCAGCTCCAAGTTCTTTCCTCCGTTCCAGTGGGTGCTAGGACAGTTTATTTGGAATTACGACTGGTCCAGCTGAAGCAAAACCACCTGGCTGTTGTGAAGCAGTGCTGCTGTTGAGTTGTGTGGGGAGCATTCCCATGGGATTGGGCTGTGCCAGTCCCAGATCTGCACAGGGCAATGGTGTGCAAGGGGAACTCTGGGCTGCTGAGCACACAGGTGGGTACTCCATGGGATTCTCACTTTCCATTCAGACATGTTTTGGATGGAGTGGGATTATACTGAAGGTCTGGATTCCTCAGCTGCCAGCCCCTGCTGGGCTGTGGTGGAGCAAAGTGCCCAGACTGCACCTGAAGCTCGGGTAATTAAAGCTGAACTTGGAGGGCAAGGCTGCTCAGCCCTGCCAGAACAGGCTCTACGAGTAAGGCTGGACTTATCACAGAAAGCAGCACAGCAAAGTGGTTGAGCCAGCCTGGCTTGATTTATTCCAGTGGAAATGCCGTGGTGTTCTGGGGGAAGAGTAGCAGCAGTCCAGTCAGACTTGGGTAAATTAGCCCTGGCTGTCCATGGTCTCTCAATGGTGAGGAAGAGCTTGAAAACCATCTCAACTTGCTCTGGGCGTCAGGGCTTCCATCCCTCACTGGGATGGGACAATGGTGCCTCCCCCTCAGACAAACCACTCGGTGTGCTTAAATCCTGCAGCTGGAGGAACAGGCACTCCTCACCCACCTTCTTCCACAACCTCCTCACCTCCCTCTCACTGCTCCGAGCAAACCCAGCCCCTGGCTCAGCAGTTTTCTGCCAAAATCCTGTTCTGAAATGATAGGTTTTAAACAAGAATTTTCCTATTCTCCTTGCTGAGAAGCTGTAGGGGAAAAAGATTGCTTTGATACAAAATAATTAAGTTTGCAATTTAGATACAAAGTTAAGCACCAGCTCAAACTTTAGGTGAGGCTGGGTGATCTCAGGTCAATCACCTGATGAACCACCGGGGTGGGTCTTTCCAGGGACACTTTGTGACAGGGAATATCCCCATGGGAAATCTGAGGATACTCAGTAGCCCATGTAATTCAGGAAGAATGACCCAGCTTGCATTCAGGCCAATTGAAATTTAAAAATTCCAAGGTGTGGGATTGTGTGTGAATGCTTGGTTTGGTGCTGAGCTGCAGTAGCCACCTCAGTTCCTGCAAGAACAGTATGTTTAAAATAACATCCCTTGAAAATGGTATTTCCTTCAAGTCCTCACTGAAAACAATGAAGCAGCTGGGTATGCCTAGAAGCTGTTTCTTAAAATAAAATCATTGTCTAGCAGTCCTTTAAAAAAACCCTCACACAGAAAAATATCCAAGTATCTCTTCATCTTAATTCCTTTTGTTGAGGTTACGAAGTCAGATCCTGCATGTGATGGACCAAAACATAATTCCTGGTATTCCATGGTGTGACTGAAGCCATAAACCCTTCCCTTACCGATTCTCCCAATGATTTCCTCGCATTCTTGATCAGAACTGGATGCAAACACCAGGCAGTTGAACGTGCTCTCATCGGGGCTCTCGGGGGACGAGCTAAAAATGGAAACACATCCATTATCCAGCAGATCTCTGAGCCCAGCCCTGCCTTCAACTGCACCAGGGACTCTGTGGCTGCTCTGGACCTCGCTTGCTTATTTTCCCAAACTCCCATCCCTCTGTCCCCCGTCCCAGAGCCCACAGGCAGTGCTCA